>JAJNNX010000017.1:600000-956098 GCA_023159155.1 Ustulina deusta | reverse complement strand
ATAGAACTTTTTTAATAAATAAAAAAAGTAAAGCATTAATTTTTTAATATGTTTATTTTAATATTTTTAAAAAATAATTATAATTTAATAATAAAAAATATATTTAAAAATATTAATTTTAAATTTTTTACTTTTATTATTTTATTTATTTTTATTTTATTAGTTTATTTTTTAATACTTTAAACTTTATTTATATTAAAAAAGCTAAAATATAAAAAACTAATTTTAATAAGTTTATAAAAAATAAAACTTTATTTAATAATTAGGTTTATAAATTAATAAAAAGGCTAAATAAAAATATTACTATGTTTTAAATTAAAAATAGTTAATTTTAATATATTATAAATTAATTAAAAAAATATATTAAAAAATTAATAAAAAAATATTTTTATTTAATTAAAAAATTATTATTTATAAAATGTTTTAAGTTTATATATAAAAAGCTAATAAAAATATTAATAAATTTATTTTTATATTTAATAGTTTAATTTAAAAATATTAATTTATTAAATTATAATAAAGATATAAATTATAAAACTATTTTAATATAAACTTAAAAAAAAACTTATATAAAATTTTTATAAATTTAAATATTTTTTATAAATTATTTATTAATAAAATTATTAAATTAATATATAATATTAAACAAATTTATAAAAACTATTAATAAATTAAACTTATTAACTTAATTAAATAAAAATTTAATTTAAATAATTAAGTTTTTAATAAACTAGTTTATTAATTTTTAATTAATTTTAAAAGTTATAAAATATTTATTTTAAAATAATTAAAATAAACATTAATTATAAAAAAAAAATTTTTATTAAAATAATAAAATCTGTTTTATTTATAATAAAAAAAAATATATTAATTAATTATTTTAATTAAAAGTTTAAAGTTTTAAATATTTAACTAATAAAAAAAAACTATAATAAAAAATAGCTCTAGTAATTTGTTTAATTTAAAAAATAAATAGAACTAACAAAAATCTTTTTATTAATTATTTTATTTATTTTAATTAAAATATATAGCTAAAACAAATTAATTATTTTTAAAATATTTATTTAATTATAAGTTAATAATATTAAAATAAAAACTTTAGTTTTATATAATATTAAAACTTATATTTTTTTAATAATTAGCTATAAGTTTATATAATAAATTAAATAATAATTAAAACTAAAAATAGTTTAGTTAACTAAATTTTAAAAGTTTTATAACTATTAAAACAAAATAATTAATAAAATCTATAAATATTTAATATATATTATAAAAATTAATAATTAATAATTTAAAAACTAGATATTTTAAGTTATTAATTTTAGTTATAATATTATTATTAATATTAAATAGTTAATAAAATAAAATATTCTAATAAAAACTTAAAAATAATAATTAATTTAATTAAATAATTTATTTTTATTAATTTAATTTTTGCTAATAATTATAATTAAACTTTTTAATTATAAATAATAAAATATAAACCTAAAAATATAAAAAAATACAGATTAATATAATTAAGCGTTAAAAAAATACTATTAAATATTAAATAAATAAAACTAAAAAAAAAAAAAAAAACCAAGAACTTTTAAACCTAAAACAAAAAAAGTTTATATAATAATTCTTAAAAAAAAAAAAAACTAAGCCGCTATTAAAAAAAGTATATAAAACTTCTAAAATTATTTCTATTAAAATAAATAAAAATAACTAGCTAAAAAAACTTTAAAAAAGCCTATTATAATTAAGTTTATAATAACTAAAAATAGCTATATTAAATTATTTAAAAAAAACGTAAAAATAATTAATATTTTAGAAAAAAAATAAATTTAAATTAACTAAGTAGTATTATAAAAGACTTTTAATAATAAACTAATCTTATTTTTAAATAAAAAAAAATTTTAGTATATAAAATTAATGCAAAACTTTTTGCTTTTTTAATTATTATATCTAAAAAAGTTTTTTTTTAAAAAAAAATCTAAAACTTTATTATTATTATAACTAAAATTTAATATAATATTAGAACTTAATAATAAAAAATATATTTTTAATTTTTATTAATATTATATATTTATATAATTTATTTTATTTAAAAAAAAGTTTATAAATAAACTATTAATTATAAACTTTATTAAATAAAATATAAACTTAAATATTATTTTTATTTTATTTATATTTAAACTTAAGTTAATTAAATATAAGTTTATAATTTATTATTAATAAAAAAATATATATTTAAAAAATTAAATTATATTAATTTCAAATATTAGTAATATTATATTTAATTATTATAATACTATTTAATTTATAAAATTAAATATTATTAAAGCTTTTTATTAATTATTATTAACTATAAAATTATATTATTATTATTTTTTTAAACTTATAAAAAAATATTTTAATAAAAAGTTTTATTATTTAGTTTAAAAATAAAACTTATTTAGTAGCAAGCTTTTATTAATATATAAATTTAAAAACTTTTAAACAAGTTTGCAAATATTTACGCAAATAATATTTTAATTTATTTTAAAACTAAAAAATAATATTAAACTTATTATAAAAAAATAATTTATTATTTATATTAAGCTAAATATTAAAAAAATATTAAAAAATTTTGTTCTAATATATTTATTATTAATTATTTAAAAATAGTTATAAAAACTAAAGTAAAAATTAAAATTAACCCTATAAAAATCTAAATAATTCTAAATTAGAATTTTAATAATTTTAAAAATATTAAATCGATCTAGTTATTTTTTAAGTTTTATAATTATATTTATATATTTATTTATTATATTAATAAAATTGCTATTTTTTTAAATTAACTATTAAAAAAAAATAAACTATTTATAATAGGACTAAAATAAAAATAAACTTTCGAACATATAAAACTATTAGCTTCTAAAATATTTGTTTTAGCTTTTTTTAAGCCTAGCTAACTAATATAAATAAAAACAAATATTTTATATAATATAATAAAAAACGTTATTTAGTAATAATAAGAAAATATAACCTAAAAACTTATAAAATATTTTTTTAAAATAATAATACTAATTAAACAAGCTTATTTAATTTAAAAACTATAAACTTTTAGTAATAATATAAACTTTAAAATATTATTATTTAAAGCTTTTTAAAACTAAGTTTTTTATAATAACTAATTATTAAGTTTTATTATATTTTTTAAATAAATAGATTTTATTAATATAATAAATATACTAGGCTAATTTTTTATTAAACTTTAATATTATTTTTTAATACTAATTAAAATAAAAAAATATAATAACTAATATTTTATTAAAAAAAATAATTAATCTTTTTATAATTAAAGCTAAAAAAACTAAAAAATAAATAATAGTATTAGTCCTACTTAACAAAATACTAAGTTTATATTAACTATAAACCTTTTATTTAATATTTTTTTAAAAACTAACCTAATAAACCTAATTAAATAAAAAAACTAGCTATAAAATCTAAAAAATAAAAATAAAAAGCTATATATATTTAAAATTATTTTAAATAAAACGATTTTTTTATATATAGCTTTAATTCAAAAAGCTTATATATTTTTAATCACTACGTATTAAAATTAACACAAAACAATTAAAATATTAAAATAAAAATATTACTAGCTTTATTTAAGATATAATTATAAATAATATATATATAATTATTATAACTATAAAAAAAACAAAATATTATAAAATAAAACTTCCGGCTTTTTTTATTTATTATTTATATTAGCTGTAATATAGCAATATATAATAATAAATAGCAAAAACATACTATTTAACTAATAAGGTTATAACTATATATAGGTATTTATAAACAAGTTTAGCTGTTTAATTATAATTTTATTTCATAAAAAAATAAATATTATAGAATTACTAGTTACGTAATACTATAAAAATCTATATAGATTTTTTAGCATATTAGATATATAAATATTAAATAATATAAAATTATTTATTTCTAAATTTATAACAATAATTAATAATTTTATAAATATTAAGCACTGCTTTAGTAATATTTATTATTTTTAAACCTAAAAAGCAATAAAATTAAGTAATTAAAAATTAAACTAATAATTTTATTTTTATATTAATAAATACTAAAATAATTAAAATATTTACTTTTTTGTTTTAAATTTTGTATATAATTTTTTATAATATTTATTAATTAATATATTACTACTAAAAATAATAATAAAAATTAAAACATAAAACTTTTTAATAATAAATATTAGTAAAACTATTATAAATTTTAATATTAAGTAATAAATATTTAAATTAGTTTATTAAACTTAAAACGTTTAAAAAATAATATATAATATAGCAACTTTTATATAAAAATAATATAAGTTATAAACTAATAAAAAAAAAATGCTTAATAAATTTTAAAATAAAAAATAAAGTTTTTTTAAAAAAAAAAAGTTTTGTAATATAAATATTAATTATTAGATTAGATTTTTAATTAGTTAAACTTTTTAAAATTTTAAAAAAACAAAAATTTAGTTATATTTTTAATTTGCCTAACTTTTACAAAATAAAAACCCTATTTTATATTAACTAATTCTAAAAAATAAATAATAACTTTTTATTTTAATAAATCTAATTATTACTTTTAGCCAAAAATATTAATAATAAAGCAGAATTTAAAATTAAATAAATTAAACAATTAAAAGTATATAAAAAAAGCAAAAAATTATAATACTAAGTTGCTTAAAAAAGCTATAATTTTAATAATACTTAGTATATAGCTTAAAATTTTAAAAATATACCAATTAAACTTAATTAATTTTATAAAACTTATAAAAAAACTTTTAAACTTTTTATAAAATTACAAAAATAAATATATATAATAGCAACTAATAAATTTGCAAATAATTATAAAAATAATAATAAAACAATATAACATAAAAAAACTATATAAATTTAATATTATTAATAATTTTAAGTTAAAATTATATTTAAATTTTTAATTTTAAAAAAAAGTAATATAATAATTAGTATAGTTTATATAGTTTTAGGTATAGTTTTAGCAAAACTTATAAAAACTCTAAACCTATATAGCAATAAAATAAAAAGTCTATACACGGACCAACCTAACTTTGCAGCTATATATATAAAGTTTATATCTACCTATTCTATAAACTCTAATTTTTTTTTTCTTTTTTTCTTTTTTAGTTTAGAGTTTTTATCTATAGTATTAATAAACTAGCTATAAAAGCTTTATTTGACTGATCGTAACATAATACTAGGTTGCTTAAAAAAGCTATAATTCTAATAATATTTAATATATAGCTTAGAATTTTAAAAATATACTAATTAAGCTTAATTAATTTTATAAAACTTATAAAAAAGCTTTTAAACTTTTTATAAAATTACAAAAATAAATATATATAATAATAGCTAATAAATTTGCAAACAATTATAAAAATAATAATAAAGCAGTATAATATAAAGAAACTATACAAATTTAATATTATTAGTAATGTTGAATTAAAACTATATTTAAATTTTTGGTTTTAGAAAAAAGTAGTATAATAGTTAGTATAGTTTTATATAGTCTTAGCAAAACCTGCAAAAATTCTAGACCTATATAGCAATAAAATAAGAAGTCTATATATAAACCAACTTATAACTTTGCAGCTATATATATAAAGTTTATATCTATTTACTTTATAAATTCTATCGTTCTTTCTTTTTTTTTTTCTTTTTTAGCTTAGAGTCTTTGTCTATAGTATTAATAAACTAGCTGTAGAAGCTTTACTCGACTAATTGTAACATTTATTATTAGTATAATAGTTCTAGATATAATTTAAATATTAATTAGTTATTAATATAATATGCTATAAGTGCCTATTTTTATTAAAAATATTAAATTTATAAAAATTAATAACTAATTAAGCATTAGTTTTTATAACTTTTAAGCGAGCGTTTTATATTATTTTATAGCAAGCCTTAAATTTACTACATGCTATATAGTTTATAGTTCTAATTTTATTATTAAAATATAAAATAATTACTGTTTTTTTATATAGTTAAACAACTATTTTAAAAGTTTAGGGCTTATATGTTCTAAATATTAATACTACTTATAAAAGCTAGCTTAAAATCTAGAGCGCTTTATATAAAAGTTTAGTAAGTTTTTTTATATATAAAACGCTTGCTTAGTTAAACGTTCTAAAAAATATTCTATAATATATTAGCTATATATTTAGGTTAAAAAACATAAGGGCTCTCCCTATTAATATTTTAAAAGATCGGACTTAAGTTTATTATTTTAGTATATATTTGTTTAGTTTAGAACTTATAAAAAAACTAAGTTAGTAGCTATATCTAAACAAAAAGCAATGTTATATAACTAATATATAACTATACTTTTTAGGCCTTAAACCCTAACGTTAATCTTACTATAACTATATATATAGATTATACTGTTTTTTATTAATACTATATTATTTAGGTTAGTATTTTTTAAGTATATAAAATAATATGCCTAGTTAAATATATAAATAATTAATTTAAAATTTATTATAGTTAAATTATATAGTTTATATATTTTAGCAAGCCTTTAGTTAGTAATAAACAAACTTATTATTTTTGCTATAAAAAGCTTTAAAAATTAATTATTCTAAAGGTTATTTTTTAGAACTTTAAATTTTACTTTTTTTTTTTATTACTTTTACGCTTTTTTTACTGCCTGTTTAATACTTTTTTTATTTGCTATATATATTTTAGCTATTTTATTAATACTTTAATTAAATTTTTAGCCTTTTAGTTAAAAATTTATAAATATAAACTAGTAGCTTAATATATAATAATAATTATAACATATAATATAGTTTTTTATATTTAAGTTTTTTTTTTATAGCTTTAGTGTTTATATTAGCATAAAAACGCTTAATAAAAATATTTCTAAAGCTTTTTCCTTAATTATTTTAGTAGCTTTTATAACTATTATTAGTTTAATATTATTAATAGTTTTTATAATTTTAATAATTTTATTTAAAATAATCTTTTTTTTAATTGCTTATAAAATTATTTAAATTGTTTTAATTATTAAAAAGTTTAAAAATATTAAAAGTACTTTTTTTAATAATTTTTCTAAAAATATAAATTATACTTAAAATTATAGCTTTTTAGTATAGTTTAGTAATAATAATCTAATATTATAAAGTATTATTTATAATAATATTATAATAAATATTTTTTAAAAAAATAACTTAAGCTAGATAAATATTTTATAAAGCTTTTTTTAAATTAATAATAAGCTTAAACAAATCTATTGTTTTAGCGCTTTTTAACTAAGCTTTAAAAATTTTACTAAACTATTTGTTTGTTTATTTAATTAGATTTTTAATAAATTTTCTAGCTATAAAATTAATAAAAACTTTATATTCTAATTTATATTTAAACTTTAGAACATATTAAGCTATATTTTTAAGCTTTTTAAAATTATTATATTATTTATTAATTATTTAGTTAACTTTTATTTGTAGTAAGCAATAGTTTAAATAAACTATTTTATATATTTATTTAGTAAACTTAATAAACTTAGTTCAATAATTAGCATAGTACTTAAAAGCAGTTTTATAGCGCTATTTAGCGTTTTAATATAGCGTTTTTTTAATAATTATTAGTTTTATATATATTATAGTATTAAAATTAGCAGCTCTAATAGAAAAGAAATTGTTTATTAATAATGCGCTTAATAGTTTAAATTATAAAGCTTGCTTTTTTTTTAGAACTATATATTTTTAGAGGTTATAGTTGCAAGCACTAGTAATAAAATCTTTTTTTTATAATAAAAATTTTTTTAAAACATTAAACATAATAATATATTATTTAAATATAGTAGTAATTTTTATATATTTTTAGCTAAAAATTACTTATAATAAAATATAAAAACTAGTAAGACTTTTAATTGTTAGATTTAGTAATATTAAACTTTTCGTTATTAAATATATAAATTGCCTTATATATTATTATTTTTTATAAGTCCTATTTTTGCCTCTATAAGGTATTTATCTATAAGCTCGCTAATAAATATAGCCTAGCTATACTTATTAAGCTACGTTGTTAAGCTATAACACTTATATAACTAAGTAATCCTACTATCTATGCTTAATTAGCTCTTTTCACAGCTACTAGCTATAGGCCAAATCTAACAAAGTAGTAATAATAATAGTAGTAGTAGTAGCGCTTTACTAAAAAGTAATAAATAAGCATATAAAAATATTTTTTTCAAATAAAGAATTATTATTAATTATTATTTATTAAAGCGTTATAAACATTAATATATATATAATAAGTTAAATAGCTTAGGTTTTTTTTTTATAAAAGTACTAATAATAGTTATAATAGTTATAAACACGTTTTTTATATTTATATGTTTAAAAATCTATTTTTAATTGTTTTAAATAATTAAAAACTTTATTAGCAAGTTTTTTTATATAATTTAAAAAAATCTATATTTATTATATATAAAAAGCAAAAAATAATTTAATAAATATTTATTTAATAAGTTAATAGAAATCTTATTATATATATATAAGGCATATATATAAAGTTAATTAAATAATATATTAAAAAATATATAAGGCTTAAAAAAAAAAAAAAAAGCTTTTTATATAAATTTATTAAGATTAATTTATTTAATATATTTATATATTTAATTGTTTAGCTATATAGTAATAAAAGCTATATAATATTTATTTATATATTTTTATTTATTTTAACTTTATTATATTTAAATATTATAAACGTTTTATTAAAATTATTTATAATTATTTTTATAGCAATATTAATACTTATATAAAAAAAATTATTAAAGTAATATTTTTTAAAAAAATATATTAAATTTAATATATAGTTATTAATAGTAATATAAATTAATTAAATATAAGTAATAAAATTACTTAGTTATTTAAACTATATAGCTTAGTAGTATAGCTTAGTAAAAGTAGTATAGTTATATTTATTAGCAAGCTTTATATATAAATACTTTACTAAGGCAAAATTAGAGCCCCGAAAAAAAGCAATACATAAGACAATCTATATACTTAATAGCAAAAAGCTCAATATTACTAAATCCGACAAACTTGGCCTTACACTATATTTTGTACAACTTACCTTTTTATAGGATGGAGTGTGGACCTATTGTATTGGAAGTTGTAAATCAATATAATGGCCGTAGAAGGAATAGGTAAATCTACCCACACCAGGATTAAATGGGCTCTAATATTGTCATAGAATGGCCAGGGTTTACTTGGTATGCCTATGATAATCACCCGAAAACCCGTAGTCCCCGCTCGGAGGCCCATGCACAAGTTGCGGGGAACCATCTCGACACCTTACGAGGCTGCTATTTAGGTCAGGACAGCCAGTGTTCCCCGAAATCTTTGATGTTACGATTCGCCGTTTTATGTTTGCCCTGGTAAATACGACAGAGCTGACTGGGTTGTATCTGCCGTCTTCACTATGCCCATCTTCAAGAGCAAACATCGTGACATATCATGTAAGTCAAGCCTGGATCCTCTACATTAGTCTCAGGGCCAAGTCGAATATTAGTTTCCGACGATGTTACAATATGAGGGTGGCTTTTCGAGGAGAGTTCAAAACAATGTCCCTTGGCTAAGTATCCGGAAGAGGAGCTCGCTGGTTTTGTCGACGCGACTACGAAGGAGAGGGTATCGTTGGGGGACGTTAAAGAGGCTGCGACCTATATTTCGACATCACTATGTAGAGACTACTATTTGAAAAAAAGGCGACACAGTGTCCCCATTCAGCCGAAATATTGATATGGTACACCGAATACCATATCCCTGAAATTCTTGCTGTGCCGCCCATTCTTATTCGTCTCGTGCGGGATCACATCGTCGATAACTACGACTTGCGCTGTGTAAAACGGATCACGGGCGGCGCCGCACCAGTCTCCGAAGAGATACTACGGCTCCTAAAAGCGAAGTTCCCAGGAAGCGGCTTTAAGCAGGGGTATGGCATGACAGAATCCTGCTCCTGTATTACGGCTCATCAGCCCTGGGCGTATAATTACCGTTCCGCCCATAACGTGGGCACGATCGTTGCAAGCGCCGAGGTTAAGGTGGTGAAAGAAGACAGAGCCGAGGCTGGTGTGGGCGAGTCGGATGAGATACTACTCGAGGACCGCAGGCGGTTATGGGGAATTTACATAGTGGGAACGCAACACACGAAACATTTGATGCTGACGAGTGCTTGCACACGGGGGACCGGGCTTCGTTGGGAGCGAGAAATACAATGTTTTGTAAGTGAATTGACAGTGTCAGACTATGAACACTAAGCGAGTGTTGTCCTGGGGCCTGAGAATGATATAATGCCAGCTTTGCCGGTTGAAGTGTCCTCCATACACCAACATTGCATATAAATGTTGAAGTGTTGGTATAGAAGCCTCCAGCACTGGAGGTTCTGGCATCCGAAATTGGAGTCCCTGTATCTTGCCGGGCGCTGTAGCTTTCGCGCAAGGCCCCACACAAACCCGCAGTACATAGCTCAGTCCGTTTTATACCCTTACACGCTGGTATGGTCTCAGTGGCAAAATTCAGAAACGATGAGAGACTTCAGACCCATTCTTTACAACAGACGCCAGGCTCCCATTCAAATCAAGTCTGAGGTTCTATTATGCAGCCAGAGGACTAAATTCAGAGGCATGAGCTGAGATAAGAACACTCTGCACATAGGCCTTGGCCCCTGCATATAGGACTTTATTTTGAGCTGACCTCGATCGCTGACGGCCCTATTGGTGAGATAAGAACACTCTGCACATGGGACTTAGCCCCTGCATATTGGGGGCCAGAGGATTGAAAGAGCTTCGCGCCATGAAGATTCCCAAAATAAGTGCTCTCGTTTCACAGTGAACCATATAGTTAGGTAGAATCCTCTGTCAAGATGAGAAACAGGTTGTCAATTCGACGTCCAATCTTCGTTTCTACTCGATATAGGTGTTCCGTCACTAGGTACTACGTATCTTCCACCTCTCCGTTACATACTCCTAAACTCTGTAACGCGATTCACATTCACGCCAACTGATCCATCTCATCACCCTACAACCCTCGTAGTTAATCCATGAGTTCCGAGGGAACTTCGTTTCTTAACTCCGCTGGTTCGTTGAGGTCTACCCGGTACGGTACCTACAACGAACATAGCTCAACAGATCGTCTTGACGAACAGTCAAGCGACGATGAAAAACCATCTACCAGTGTGCCGGATTACCGGCCTATCGTCTGTGAGTCGCCGCAATCATTGACTTTATTTCCCCAAAGGTTGCCCCGGGCATCCCTATTGTATTTGGTAGTGTTGAGACTGATATGCCTCCCTGTAGTAAAGTGGTGGTTCTTGACTGGCCTGGGAATCCTTTTCGCCACTTTTGGTGGGCTCATCGAGTTGGCGATTCACAAACTTCCCGTAAAAGAAACTGGCCTCACTCTTTTCTCGAGAGGCTATGATGGAAAGGGCTCAAATACCTTTAACAGTGATGGGACCAGGTTGTCTCCAAGCCCATTAACAGAGAGGACATCGGAGAGACCGCTGCGTGAGTATGGCCAACATCTATGGCCTTTACAGCCGAGAATCCCGTCAAATTCGGCATGGGGCTCCTTAGGAAGAGTTCCTGTTACATTCTCCTCTCGTCCTGCCCCGTCTGGTGAACCTACAACGACACCGACACAGACCATTGTAATTACCTCAGACTCGAGTAGTCAGACTTCTACAGCCTCAACGCCCCCAAGCACTAGCAATGATCAACCTCATTCCACATTGACTATCACTCTCTCTGAAAGTTCCAGTTTGTCGAGGAGCGTGCCTGTTACCGCCACTAATAGCTTTTCAAGCCTGCCATCAACATTTTGGACAATATCATCAGCCTCTAGCCAAACTGTTCATTCGTCAGGGCTTTCTGCAAGTTTTCCGGTCCCTCATTCTCTCCGTAGTACTACACTCGATCATTCAACCACAAGTTCGACCGGCAAGAAGCCTGAGGAATCGACCAGGTCATCAGGGACAGAATTGCCGAAGACATCTTCCGACACACCTATCGTCGTAATCGTGCAGGTCTCCTCCGGCATTCCAACCTCGACGATAACGCTAGCAATCGCCCCCCCGCCGGTCACCTCTACGCTTACCGATTCGAACGGCACGCCGACGGTGACCACAACGTTGAATATGTACAGCTCGGTCGTAGAAACTCTCTCAGACGCAAGCGGCACCCCGACGGCAACTGTAACTCTGGTCGCCGAACTGACATTGATCGTATCTACACTCACCGACCAGAGCGGCGAGCCAACGGATACCGCCACGCTTGCTGTGCCTGTCACATCAAGGCTGGTAACAATAACGAACGCCAAAGGATCACCAACGCAGACCCTAACTGTGGTCCCGCTGTCGCCACTTCCAACAAGCTCGATGCCAAGCAATACAACAGGGTGGCAGAACACCACATCCACGCCTCCGAGTGAGCCTGGGGAGAGCTCAGCCACTTCCACGGAATTCTTTTTCATCTCCGAGGCGGACTACTTCCTTGGGACGTTTGCGGCAATCCTTGTAGCCACGGTGCTCTCGATTCCCATCAGAATAATAGACCTCAACGCCCAGCGCCTGCAGCCGTTCCATGAGTTGGCGAGTTCTGGCGGCACGACGGCGACATATTCGCTGTGTCGAGAAGCCGGGAGCCTGCACAGTATGATTCAAGACGTCGGCCTTCTCTTCAGAGGTCGCTGGCCGTTAACACTTCTAACGACCGTCATGGTTGTTCTTTCGGGTTTTGCAACGACCTTTTCATCCCAGGTGTTCGTGCTCGTCCTGCACGGAAGTTGTTACGAGGGAAAAGGTTCCGCGAGCAACTGTGCCTATACTATCGGGGTAGCGGTCCTCGGAGCACGTATCACGCAAGCCTTTTTCTTCTCCATAGCGGCGCTGATAGTTCTGACGCTCTTACTTCTACGAAAGTGGCAATCCGGCGTCGAAAATAGCCCCTGGAGCATCGCAGGCACTGCTTCGCTCCTCGGCCACCCAGATATTCGCGAGGTCCTCCTCGCGCTACCTACGAGGGGCACAAAGCTGGCCAATGCCGTGGTACAGCGCGAGCTGGAGTCGTACGCTTTCAAGCTAGACCACTTCGTCGTTGCGGGCAAGATGCACTATGGTATTGTGGTCTGTAGACAGGGAAAGCCTGGTGTGGTAAAGGGACACGTGCCATTGTTTGGTTCTTGCTACGGCTTTACAAGGAGGTTCAAGAAAATCGGCCCGAGGAGACGAGGAAGTGTGCAGCCGTTTTTCGCATTGAGCATCATAGGGCGCATCATCACCCTTCTGTTCCTGTCGGGCGTGATAGCTCTGACAGGGTATTACAATAGTCCACGAACGTCCCATCCCTTCGAGCTCTTCCTCGATAGCGAGTCCTTTGCCGTTGGTCTGCTCTTCACTGTCTTCGGCGTCATCATCACATTTGCATGGAATGAGCTTCATACAGGTGAGGAATAAATCTAGAGAACTCTCACTGTCTGAGATAATTAAGCTCACTCCAAGTGTCTTCAGCGGTGGCGCACCTCAGCGCGTACAGGCGGATGGCCAGATCCCCTCGGACGGCTCAGCACTCGATAGAGATATCCCCACCCACCAATTATTTCTCCGGTCTTGTCTCGGCTGTCCTGGAACGCGATCCTTATATGAGTCTCGTATCTTCATTTGGCGTTTTATGTGAATTCTTGCCTATTCTTCTTAGCAACGTTCCTTACCAAGTGACGCAAACTCTGAACGTTCACCGTACGTATTCAATTATTCAACATCTACTTCTACCCATCACACGTGGTTGTATAGTTAATTCCATGAACTTCTCTTCATCTTGTCTGAGCAACCTTAGCTGATATCGAGCTGCAGTTGTCAGTACTTGGATTCCTGTCGGGATCATGGCGGCTATGGTGCTCATCATCTTGGGTTCGTTCTTTGTCCCGTGGCCGCCGTTTCCAGCAGACGTTCGGACAATTGCCGGGACTGCCTATTATATATGCGACTCACAATTAATACAGAATATGGTCGTGTCGAACTTCACTCGCACACAGCCACCATGCGACAAATACACGTTCGGGGAAATGATGGGTGTCTCAGGCGCCAGGAGAGTAGGGGTTGATACGGAAGGGAACATTCCTATCACTGAACGCGATTCCTTGTTGCAATTATATGAACGTGCAAGACGCTAAACAGCGGGTTGTTTTAGCAGTTTTATTAAAAGATTATCTAGGTAGCTAATAAGCTTAAAGTGCTTTTTTTTTTAAAAGTAGTATAGTTACTTTAAACTATTTTATTTTTCTTAATACAGTGATTAAGGAAAGGTAATGCGCCGATAGTAAAACAAAGGCCTAGTAGCTACAAAGAAAAGCAAAACCGCCGCACCTAAAAATTTTACTATACTTTTTTAAGCGATAAGAAACCCTTCGTTCCACCCATTTATAATTCATTCGCTAAAAACAAGGCAATGCTGATAATAAAACGGAGGCCCGGCGGCTACAAGGGATGGTGGAACCTGCGGGGTCGCCGCACCGCTATAGCCGGTCGGTATAATGAGTCAGCACAGGCTTTCGTGCCGAGTTCCTAATATTGCTAGAATTATAGCCACAAAAGAAAGCTGCCCAAGCCATCTCAACGCGCCCTCTTTCTGCTTATGTCCGAATTACCTCATCTTTCATTCCCCAGAGCACATTTCTAGAATTTCCAGGACCTGCTCCTTCCGCGTCAGCGGCACGGGATTCGCCTTGCAGCACTTATCCTCGAGACTGTTCTCCGCCAACTGAGCCCACTTGTCTCTCCCTACGTCGACGTCCTTCAAGCTCTTCGGCATGCCTAGTTCGTTGAAAATGGCCCTGAGTGCGTCACCCAGATCACTTTCCGCCTTCGCTAAACCATGCCTCTTGAGGATATTGGCTATTTCTTCCTCGGACCAGATGATATCTGCGATCTTCTTCTGGGTGTCACCATTCACACGTGCGTTATACTTCATGACGCTAGGCAACAAGACGCACGATGTCTGGCCATGACCAACGCCGAGTGGACCTAGGTTGTGCCCAATGCCGTGGGATGCGCCAGGATAGGTCGAATACATGACGCCGATCGTGGCGTCCTTGCACGCGAGCTGTGACTCGAGGCGCGCACCTAGATCGTCAGGGTTCTTGGCGTAGAGGAGGAGCGACCGGATCAGGCGCTTGAGACTGCGCTCAGCCACTATGTTGCTCTCGGGACTCGGATGAGTGGCACAAAGAGTCTCCACACAATGATCGATGGCGCGTACTCCCGTGCTCCTCCAGACCCAGTCAGGGGTGGTCCGGCACAGGTCAGGGTCTAGGATCACCAACTTTGCGTACATCCCAGGGTGCATGAACTGCACCTTCATGTGATTGCGTGGGTTCGTGCAACCAGCAAACCTAGAGTACTCTCCTCCTGAAAGCGTCGTAGGTATAAACACTAGCGGGATACTGGGCGCCCTGCCGATGCCAGCAGATGCTTCTTCCGGCCTCTCGATGAAAGGCTCCGAAAGGTTGATCAGGTCGTCTACGGTATCAACACCGTTTTCTAGGGAATAGGCGATGAGTTTTGCGCCGTCGGCTAAACTACCGCCCCCGAGCGTAACGAGACAGTCGGCTTTCTTGACCTTGGCATCTTGCATAATCTCCACGAGGCCATCGTAGGGTGAGTGTGGCTTCACACCTATCCAGGTACCAACGTGCTTCTCTCCGAGTGTTGCTTCAAGCTTTGCAGGACATTGTGTCTGTTCTGACAGGCTTTTCGACGCTATGATGTAGACTCGGTGTGCATTGAGAAAGCCGTCGACGTGTTTCTTGCAGGCCTGTTAGTATGGCAGGCCGTAGGAGACCATGGTGTGTGGGCGGCGGGCTGGCTCAAGATCCGGGTAAGATGCGCGAAAAACCTCGCCATTGGACCCAGGCTTGAAGTATGCTGAGGACATCCTGTCTTTCAAGGTGGATATATATCTCATGTAAAGCTGTTGTCTAGTCGGAAAGATGAGCCAGGTATATATAAGAAATGAGAGCATCGTTTCATCATGGCGACGAGCCTGTATCTTTTATATCACACCCGTCTAATTCTGGCAGCATACTGAAACTCAGCCTTCCGCGTCTGGCTGGATTTCACGTTTTGCGCAAAGCCGAGACGGCGAGAATCGTCTGTGTGTCATTGGCTCTTGGATCTGTTCAGATGGTTATAACTCCCGAAACGGCATTCTACAATTTCGCCACTCGAGCGTATGACTGCAGCAAGGTCGGGCTCAATATGCTAGCGCTGAACTTCACCAGGGCTTGTCGTGCCGACGATGTGTCTACCACGCAGCGCAAGGCTATAGGCTCGGTTTCGGGGTAATACCCTGGGGATATATGACGGGAATGGCTACCCATCATCGGCTCCGAAACGGCCACGCAACACCCCACCATCGCGAGTTAGCCGCCCTCGGCATCCCTTGAGCTGATAATTGCCCTCATTTTTAACGGAGCGAAACAAAGGGTTAGCTATGGCACTTTGTTGTCAGAACGGGCAGATCAGCACGTCTAGCAAACCGTTATAACTACCGTTTTAAAACCTCTTGCCGTCGCGGGTCCTGCCTGGGGTTCTCCAGATCGAAACATCCGTCCACGAAGCTTCACGCTGCCTTAGAATTCGTCAAACAGCAACTCTCAACTTCAACAACAGTATTCCGGACGCTACATGGCTCTGAGATCTAGTTCTTATGATCGCCGAATCAGTAGTTGGGTCGGCGACCATGGGTGAATCCTCGGTGTTGTACGTTGGTCCTTTTGGCCCTTTTTTCTTGATTCTCCTCTCTTCTGTAGCATTCTCTTTCGGAGCGTAGCGCGTTAGATCGGATGTGAGGGCCACGAGTAGCGATGCTTGCAACACGTCTTTATGAACGTAGAAGGATTTTCTTTACGCTATGCCGTGGATTTGTGTGTAATGAATTACTCCTTTGAGGAAATCATAGCAGACGGCAGCGTAGTTCCAGATTGCTTGGTGTGGGTTTCGCGAGTTAGACGGGTTAGATAGGTCATGGGGTAGCCAATCTGCCGGAAACTGTGCCAAGAGATTGTGCAGCACTGTTTACTGCCTCCCTGCGTATTTTTAAGAGGGTCTATGAGTTTTATCCCCCCCACAACGCTTGGGTTATGGGTATCTCCTAGGCTCCATACGGCCGGCTCCATAGGCTCCTTCCTGCAGATTGTAGGGCTGACTCGGGGGATCTGCCCCTAGGGCCACTCCTAGCGCACCCCCACCTAGCATCCATCCCTTGACAGTCTCACCTTTATTTACTTACTTACGCACACTGTTTATTTGCTCTGAACTTAAATCTACTGGAGGTGCGTGGACTCGTTACCCCCGTCTCCGCCGAGGCAATGACCCGCGACGCAACCCTCCAATGCCTCCATCCAGACAGGGCTCCTTCTCCCCGCGGGCCGTCGGTGGCCGCAAGTTCGTTGCCTTCTTCCACCCAGCCTATCCCTACCCGGCGCCTCCACTGCTCACCCTGGCTGCCGTCGATTACGTCTGGGACGACCGCGCCGGCGCGCACAAAGTCAGAGGGATCGAGTACGATACGGCGAAAGCCGCCTGCGGTATCGTTGCCTGCAACCGCTGGGACGATGGCGCGTACTTCGCCATGAGGTGCGAGGAACGCGATCAACCGGTCCGGTGGATCACGGTTGAGCGGCCCAGCGACGGGTTGCTTCGTGCCAGCGGCGACTACACCTACTACTTTGTTGTTGACAACCCCAGCTACCGCTATCCCGTCGTGCCGAGCTTCGACCACTGGCGCTTCCCCCACGGTGCACTTCCCCCGAGGTGGGAAAGGCTCTCCACCGTTCCCGGGAACGACAACGACGCTGCTAAAGGCGAGGGCGAGGGTGAGGGCTACACGACTTGTTTCCAACACACCCTTTTTGCCTTGGTCGCGCCTTTCACTCACAGATCATGGTATGAGAGTAACCAGATGGAGAAGTACTGCCGGCTCCACGGCGTGGGAGATACGACCGTCTCAGGCTTGTCCTTCGACATCACCCGCTACTTTCGCATGAATCAGATGCGCTCAAAACCCTGGGGCCAGCGCTCTAGCCGGGTCGAACTGCATCCAGAGCTTATCCTCCGAGTCATCTTTGCCGGTAAACGACTGTCCAAAAAACGCGACCATCTAACCTACCCAGCGCGTGCTGCCGGCATTCACCGCGAACACGTCTTTGCGCGTTTCGCCTTCCATGTGCTAAGCGACGCGAATTACAGGTTTCTCGGCGGCGACCACAAATATACTGTCCGGCTTTTCGATGTCGACAAGGCAGAGCAGTACACAGCTGAGCTTTACAGTGATGATATCGCAGAGCGGTGTCAAATATTCCCGCCTCCCGCATACATCAGGCCGAAGAAACGCGAAGCCGCCACGCCTCGGGCGGCTAAGCGGATCATGGAATCTTTCGATAACAGTTGTGGTACAGGAGACAGGGAAGAGGAATATGATTATTCAAGCGATTGCTCGGAATACAGGCCGTCTAGAAGCGGGTATTACGAGAGCCGGCTTCCATGTGAGGGCGCTAAGCAATGTCACGGCGACGACACCCAGCACGCAGAATCAATGGAATATGAAACAAGGGTACCGCACGGCGGCAGCAGTGGTGGCCTATCTGTTTCATCCACGATATCGCCTCTATCTTTTGACACGCCACATACCGATCGGAGATCAGAAGATGGCGTTGGCGATAATGATATGTCTGGCTTCGCAGCAGGCCAGAAGCGTTCGTGTGACGTTGGGGGAGAGCCTTGTACGGAGATGCCTCCGTCACATAAACGGCTTCGGGTTCTGTAACGCCGCCAACGCTGCAGTATGTTATGCAGGTTCTCCCAACGATATTCTCTTTATGAATAGATAACATCATACGATGACGACATCCACAAGACCCCATGCCGATGCCAACGAGGTTGGGCTCCATAGAGCCGCATTTTGTAGAATAGATTAATAGATAACTAGATAGCTGGAATAGCAAACTTTATATTAATATTACTAAACTGGGTTAATATACTAGTCGATTAGCAACCGGAACGAATTATAAATAGCTTGTAATTTGCAGTTTAAAGAAGCTTGAAGAAAGGGCTATTCATAAGTTACGGCTGTTGGCGCGAAGGTCGCCGAAACTCTAGCCTAGTTTAGTCCCTCAACTGATTGGTAACTTCTTACGAACTGCCGCCCCTCGATTTCTATCTCTTCAATGAATTCGTCACATATTACCTCTTGTAATTGTAGATCGCTCTAACAAGCGACCAATTCACATCGTAGCCATCATCACGACATCGCCTTGCTTCTCCAGCCCTGCTGACGGTTCTTTGTCGCGCCAAATCCCATATTCCCTCACTGAACCTGGCAGGAAGGATGTATACAGAGTGACAGAGGCAGTATTGCAAAGTAGGGTCTATTGTGATGTCCAGCTGAAACCTGCACCCTTTTGAATTCTACGATCTACCTTTCTTCTATATCCCTACACTATATGTCCTCGACCCGAGCTCTAGGTACCGTGCGTTCGAGTGGATGCCGCTAACTTAGTTGCTGATGAGACTCTTGACAAAAGCCCTCTCCAGCCATCCGGCACCTTAGCCCCTACTCTCCATGAACATGCTATATATGCCTCAGGGTCATGTCCAGATATGATAATGAGTGTTTCTAGCTAAGATACCTCCCTATACATTTCTCTCTACTCTTGTGCATAGTTAGGGGACGCTTATATTGTAGCTGAAAAAGAGCTTGCCAACTATAGAATTTGTCTCTTGTGAGCTTACGGCCTATCGCCAACCACATAGAAAAAACACTCCCTTTCACCTTCTAAAGCTAGTATTATAGCAAAAGACCGGTAATTCTCGCTATTCCCAGTGTTCCCTTTAGTTATGAGCGCTTTGTTACTTCACTCTAGTTATATCTAGCTGGAGGTTTTCAGCTCAAGGAGCAAATAGCAAAAAAAGCTAACGTTGAATTTGGGAGAAGTAGAATAGAACAAAATAATAGAGATCATCAAGATGAGAGTATGCACAAAAATGTATGCAGGACAGATTGGGTTAGTTTTTGTGATATGCCTAGGTTAGGCTGATCGTATGTACCTTGACAGCTTGGCGCTTCTAATGAGCTATAAATAGTACTTATTTATACAGACTAACTGTGCAACATACAATCCCCGCCTGCCCACTCTTTCCCGCCCGACCGGACTGCGAGATGAGGCGCTGAGTGTGATGAGTACTACGTTGAGCTATTCAGGGTAAACATTGCGCTGATAGGCATTGATTGCATTGGAAGGCGCAGTACAGGGGATGTTTCACATTTGTATCAATAGATTGTTTTAATTGTTTTTTACTTTCGTCCCCCCCTTTTGTCTCCAACCCTTTTCTTGTCGTCTTGTTTCTCATTATGTGGGTTATATAAAAACCACAACAAGTGGGGAGGCTGTTGATGTTGATTGATGCAGAAGCGAACATAATAATTGATTAAAGATCTAGACAGTCCCATCGTAGGAGAAAATAGTTGGTAAGTCTGGTCGACTCCCTCCGGACGTTTTCGCAACTAATAATGGCCGTCCACGCCAGGCCCTCGCCTACCAACCTCTTAAGGTGGCGCCAGTTCAAGATACCCTAACTTCGCTGAAAACTTCCAGAACAGGATTCGCCATCTTTTTCTTCCACTGTCCATTGATACAAATGAATCGCCCTTCTCTGTTTACAAGAGTCACTCTTCGGCAGCGACGTGCGGAAGCTCTGCAAATCCTATGTTGCTGGTAAGATGACAGCGTCTCGGACGAACCTTGGTCCCCTCACCACACCATTCTCATATCCCGCTCACTGCGCGGTGGCAGTTGGGGACTGCAACAGCTGCACGGTTTTTTGGCAAGCGCAGACTTGTAGCGATAATAGCTTTAATACCCAGGGCGTTCAGGACGATCCCCAGTGCTGGCCCGAACGGCGGAATTCAAATCTCTCCACAGGTGTCGCGGTAAACGGCTGGGGCTTTTATTCTCCTGGCATCTTGTGCCCCTCTGGATATGCCACCTCTTGTGTTGCAACCGGTACCGCGGATGGCGGATTTCCTTTCCAATTCCCACTCTTAGATGCCGAGACAGCGGTAGGGTGCTGCCCGACGTGAGTCCAAAACACCTCCAAGTCATATTGCTCAGCGAGACTAACCTATGTGCAATCATAATACAGTGGATTCCGCTGCAAATACAATCCGGGAGTGGACATCGCCCAGACCTGCTACAGCATCGCTACCACTGGATCATTCCCGGCTGTCAGCTGTTCCTCTGGGACAAGCAACGATTTTCGCGATTACTACGTGCCCGCCACCGTCACAGAAACCGGAGAAAGCGCAGACGCGTCGCCCACGGCGACATTGATTAGCGCTGTGACGATATTTGCTCCACTATTCCAGCTTCATTACCAAAGCACGGATTCTCAGCCCGCCCCCCATACTAGCTTGACGACCCAGACTACAGCGTCAAGTTCAGTCAGTACGCTTACAGCACCAGCGTCTCCCAGTTCTCCATATCCATCTGTATCCGCTGAAGTCGGTCTATCATCAGGTGCGAAGGCCGGAATCGGAGTCGGGGTCGCTATTGGGGGCGCCTTGCTCCTAGCATCAGCAATTTTCTTTTATTTCCAACGGCGAAGGGCACGCAACCCTGTTAGCGAGCTCACGGCAGGACCTGTTTGCGAGCTCATGGCATAAGAAACGCGGCCAACATTCTTGCAGTAGGAGAGTTAGTAGAATATGCAACCGGCCGACCTGTCACGGAACAGAACTGCAGTACCGTACCGTAACACTACCAAAAGTAGAAAGTAGTCAAGTCTGGAGCTTGACCTCGATTTCATGCCATGAATTTGCTTCCCGTCAGTCAATGAACCAGCTCTAATCACCATCCAGGTATTGCTCACGTAGAATATTCTCCCCAGAGCACTTCAATTTCACAATCCTCATAGCTTCGCGGAGCGAAGAGGAAAAGGGGCTCGGGGCCTCGGCCTCGAAGAACCCGCCAACTGTAAACGGCACAGTCTACAAATGATCCGCGAGACAAGGCATTACCTCTTTTTGTAACAGGTCAATATACTCCTATTTACAACCTGAGATATAAAAGAACCCCCCACCCTCTAGGGCTTCGAACCTTTAACTACCAGGGGGAGACCCTCTGGGACGCTACTTTTTTCGACCACTTTCCTTTATTTTTTAACACCTTCCCAAACCGACTTGAAACTATTCAGAAAGCTTCGGGGTCTACGGTCACTACGGAGTACGTAAGCCACGAACTCTGATTTAGAGTTGCAGTCAATTTATAATAGCAATTCTAACCAATAGATAAGCTGCAGACACTGAATTGACTAATAGGAAGGTTAATGTCAAATATAAAGTTTTAGAGGGTCCAGTAATGAACTTCTCAACCTTTGCTTTCCAATAAGGGGTTATATAGGCACTGCCCACTCCTTCTCAACACTACCCTAGAAATATATAGTGCGACGGACTATATATACTGTTAATACTTAATAGTTACCTAATATTAACGGTGTTGGTTTTACTTCGTCATATGTAGGGTTTACATTAAAATTCAACTACAATAAGACTAATAGAGCAACGTTAACATGGGCTAGTGGTCAAAGCTGCGATACAGAATGATTTAACAGCGCTTGATGAGTTTCTCAAAATGGGACAAAACAAACATGAAACTCGTGATCAGAACGCAAACCCAAGGACAGAGACAGAACAACATAGGTAAATGGCTGACGAGCCCCGCTAGTTTCCCGAATTGTGTATCGAAGGAATCTTCCAACTTCCGCCTTCCTTGTCCTCCAATGTTCAAGACGGATTGGCTGTTCCAATCGCCTCGCCCATATTATAGTGGCGATCCTCCTCGGCTGTGATTTTGACGTGACTGCGACCCTCGAAGACAAGAACAATATCAGATCCACCAAATTGGAAATAAGCAAGTTCCTCCCCCTTTGCCAATGTTCTACCCACCTCCGCGGTGAGTATTACAGACGAGACCTGGGCCATGCCGATAGGTAGGACCGCCACGAGCCCTATTGCCGTCTCCAAGACAAAAAGCCCACGCATCTGGCAGAACTGGTATCCCGCACAGTTGGGGGCCTCTATTCTATACTCGTCATGAGGGAGAGACTTTCTGAGAACCGGCTGAATCTTTCTTATTGGCTCCAGCGACCCGTTTTCGGCCTTGACCTCGAGATAGACCTGGCCCTTGATGACCTTCGCTTCCAATACCTTGCCTCCGACCGGAGCATGCAGGCGATGATAGTCATTTGGTGCAAGGAAGGAATGCATGAAGATGCCACCCCGGAAGTTGTTTGCGTATATGCTATTCTCCAGAAGTTCGCTGATGGGCCACTCCAGTGATTTGATTTCGACAATTGCATTCGAGTTCACCGGCCACTGGTTTGCGAAGGTAGAATCAGCAGGAGAGACGATGGTGTGCGGGTCCTCCATGTTTGCGATCGGGCGATAGCCAGGCTTTGTATTGCGAGCAAAAAATTGGTTGAAAGTCTTCCAGCCTCCGTGGGGTTCTATGTAGTCCCCCATATGGTAGCTTTCCGCGGCTTTAAAGCTATTCAGCGATTCCTCTGTGAGGGAGGCGGGGGTGTCCAAGAACTTCCCCAACTCCTGTGCGTAATGGACCAGCCAGTTCGACAGCCACGACAGGGTTTGGTTCGCTGTCTCAGGGCTGATCGCAGTCTGGTATCGGTACACGTCCGGCTGGGCGAAGATGAAATAGAATAAGCAAAGTCTGCGGTAGACTTCTCGTCCATCAGCAGTCTCGGCTGGCACCCATCTCAACAAATTGTCCATGAAGTCGTAAAAATCCTCCAGTTTCTGAATGCCCTGCATGTCGTCGGGTGCTTGTTGCACCGCCTCTGTGACCGCGCTTTCGAAACTATGAAGCCAGTCCTCGTTCTCTCCAACTATGTTTACGAGCAGCTAGACAACAGGCTCATGCTCTCCAGCCATGATGCAAACGATCGAATGAAGGAGCAAAGGACAGTAGAATGCTGATACACCTCGGAGGAAGGACTATCTCTGGATTTGAATATTGTATGACCTCTCGATGAAATCTCGGGGGCAGGCGCTGTTGGGTGAAGTGAAGGTGATGAGTTGTGAATAGAATGGACTATCTGGGAGGTTTTATACAACACAGATAGTGATAGGCACATGCCCTAGCCAGGCCTTCTGGAGGATGTTTCAAGCCACCCCACGTCGGCCACACGCAGGGCGATATTGGGAACATCACGCCGGTCGAAGAGAAGTGGCGTTGAGGAGGCGAGACAAGAAGGGAAGTTTCAGGCGAGACTGAAGTCACGAAATGACACAAATTCTATGCAGGTCAGTTCGTGACATGAAGCAGAAAAAGCAAATATTTGAAATGGACGGTTCTCATTTGTTTTCATTCTCGCCGACTGTCGATCTCAGGATAGGTAGGGTAGTATCTAGAAATACGGGTTCTTCGCCACTGCATATGTATGAGTAAGTCGGTAGGGGGACTAATGCAAGACGGGCCGGTCCGATGGGCACAGTACATCAGCTCGCGGGTTTACGGTCTCTACTTAATCGCAATGTGGGGCGCCAACCGACCGCCTCCGGGCCATCTGGTGGCAACTTTAGCGGGTTTTGCGAGGGTCGGGGCGGGGGGGTTATCTGAATCCGGCGTCACCATTTCTTATTCGTTAGCCCATATTATCTTGAGTGTCGCGACTGACACCAAAAAAAAAAAAAAAAGACTTTATGCACACGTCTGCATGGATTCTTTAATAAGCTTCACCGGTTTATGCCCCATGCCTACAGACAGCAATATAGTGGGTAAGTGGCGAACAACTAACCGGCATTTGTATGATCGTATAGGGGCCAAATATCAGCCACGTTGCTCACGGTGGCATCGCCTTGTACTATCAACGCAGACAACATAATAAGCGTTATTGCTGGGATGTCCTTGACCGCATTGTTGGAATGTGGAGATTAGGTACACTCTATCTTCTGACTATATGTATTACTAGATTCCCCCGGACCCTTAGTTCTTAATTTTTTTTTTTAATTATCCTAAATATATAAAATATTCTATTTACTTATATACGTATCTACTTATTTTAATAAATTATAAGCTTAAAATAATTTACCTATATTATTTTTAATATAAACACTACTTAATAGTTTTGTTTAATTTAAATATTAATAGACTTATAACTTTTTATAAATATTTTTCCGATTTTTTGCTATAATAAAACTTTCTAAAACGTTTTAATATTAAATAAAAATATTAATTTTAAACAAAAACTAATTTATTTTACCTATTTTATAAACGTTATATAATATATAAATATTTTATTTAACTTATATAATTTTTAATATAACAAACAAATAAAAATTTTAACATTATTTATCTTTTTTATTATTTTTATAAAATAAAACTAACTTAAAACATTATAATATAATTTAACTATTAAATTTTTAACTTTAACTACTTATTAAATATTTTAATTATAAAACTTTATTAATACTAAGCTTAACAAAAAAAGTTTTTATTACTAGCTATTTTATTTTTAAACATTTATAATTTATTTATTTAAATAAAACAAAAAATATAATATTTTTAAATATTAAACAATATTTCTTTAAATTAAAACTACTCTTTTATTTTTTTACTTTTAAACTTTTTAATAAAAACAATTTTTTATATTTTATTACTAAATTAATTACTGCTTTATTTAATTAATTTATAAATAAATCTAAAAATAATTTTTTTTTATTTAATAATATTTTATTTTACGATTTATTACTAAATCTATAACTTATATTACTACTTTTTTTTATTTTTAAACAAATTAAACTTTTTTAGTTTTAAAATTATTACTTATATTGAATAGGCTGTGTACGATATTGTATGTAAAAGCAAATAAACGCGCGTTAATAGAATGTACTGTATTGTACTATATTTAAATCCTGTACTAAAAGAGAAAAAAAAAAAATGCTTCGTACGAAATAGAATTCCTTTTAAAAAAAAAATTCTGCTAGCGTACAAGCTAAAATAATAAAAAGAAATAAAGTCCTTACAGCCGATAGTCTTTATATAAAGATATCCGTTCACCCGCGCGATACGCGGGTGTATAATATAGTTATAACTAATACTAGTTATTCTAATACTAGCTATTTTTTTTTTTGGTTATAACTGCTTGTTATATAAAAAAAAAAAAAAAGTAATTATATATTATATAATTAACTAAAATATATGTATAATATTTTATTTAATAAATGTATTAATTAGATTAGTAATCTAGCTTTGCGTATAACAGCTAAATTATTTAGTTATTTGTTCTAAATATAATTACAAAAAGCAGGATTGCAAAGCTAATATTTTAGCTATATAATTAGCTAAAAATATAGGCTAGGGGTTATTTGGTAGCCATCCGGGTTAAAGCTAAACCGGGTGCCCTTAATCTGTGCATTAGCAAGGTTTATAATTAGCTGGCTTGTCTGGTCGGTGGGCTTTATATAGGTAGTTGTTAATTAAAGCTTTTGGTATAATATATGTATAGCTGAGTTAATAAATATTTTTTATATAAAAAAAACATAAAAGTAAGCAGGTATATATTGTTTTATATAAAAAGAACGCAGAAGTAGTAAATAGGTATACGTTATTTTATATAGCAGAAATATAAAGGTAGGCAGGTATATATTAGCTTGTGTGTAGAGGAGCCCAAGTATAAAAGGCACTTGAGTTCTTTGCTATCTTTTGTTCTTTATTACTTTTATAATCTATTGCTTTATATATTGGTCCGTCTTTATATATATATATATATATATATATCCGCACTTATACATATACATATATATATATATATATATATATATACTTATATAATAGATACTATCTAGCTGTTTAATAATAATAGTTACGTGCTTATTATTATTAAATAGGAGCCTAGATATAACGTTATATTACTACTAATAAACAATCCAAATAATTATTGCTTTTTTGCTGTGTTATATATTAATATAAATATTTATTCTTGCTTTATATAGTATATTTATATATGTTACTAATATATTAGCTTTTTATATGTAGGCTAATAAAGCTTAGGTTACTGCTCTACCTTCGGTTAATATTTAGATTTGGGTATTGTTGATTAAGCTGCTTACGCTTGTAATTGCGTAAATTTTTTGTTACAAAAGTTACCTTTGTACGGTTCTTATCTAGTTGCGTAGTACTACTATTGCTGCTTACATATAAAATGCCTGTATAGCCTGTAGTAGCTTCCTGTTTTATAGCTATTGCTAGATTATCAGATTCTAATATAACACTTGCGCTGTATATGTGTGGCAATTACATAGTGCTTAATACAGTCACTATATATAAAAAAAAAAAGGTTTTATAAAAAGAGGGGAGGTTTTTAGTTATATAATAAAAAAATAAATACTTAAAAAGGAATAAAGTAGGGTTTATATTGTTTTTATTTAGAGTTAATATATTGTATATTATTTTTATTATTTTAACTTTTTTTTTTTTTATAAATATTATGCTTATATAATAACTTTTTATATTTGTTTAATAAATATTTTAATTTATATAATCAGTTTATTTATTAAAACAAAAGTTTCTAATATCTGGTTTAATGTTTGTTTTATAAACATATTAGTTAGGTTGTTTTTTTTATTAATTTATTATATTTTAAAATTTTTTTTTTTTTTATATAACTTATAAAAAGATATAATATTGATTATTAACTATTTTTTTTGTATTATATCTAGTTTTATTAAGCAATTATATAATAATTTTAAATTTAAACATAAAACAGTTAAGATTAGAAGTAATTCTAGTAAGGCTGTGATTTTTTAAAGTATTATATAAAAAGTAATAATATTATTAAATCTATTAATTATGCTATATAACTTATTTATAAGTATGCTTTTAGTTATTTGTTTATATTTATTTAAGTTTTAGTATATAATATTACTTTTAATTTTAAAGCTTAAATTTTCTTTTATATAGTGTTTTATGCCTAGTATAATAATAAATCCGAACTAGAAAGTTATATTTATATTATTTATAAATAATCTATTTATAAAAATAAATAGTTTTATATAGTATAAGTTAAATAGTATAAACGTTAAGCCGTAGTTATAGTTATTTATTTATTATTAAATTTTTTTGTTTAAATTTTTAACGTTATATAGTATAGGGTTTATTATTTAGGCAGTAATATATAGGTTGTACGCTGTTTCTAGCTAGTAGATACTGCTAATATATATTTCTTTTGCTTATTACAAAATATATTGCTAAGCAAAGTTAGCTATATAAGAGTTAACTAGGTCTAATTGGTTTGTTTGGCTTTTCTAGGTTAAAGTGATTTTCTTTTCGGATAATAATATAATTTGTTTATTATTAAACTTTATAGGGTAGTTTTGCTGAAATGTTTTTTTTAGTTTTGTATAAAATTTAGCTTGTTAAAGTTTATATTTTTTTTTTTTTAAAAAGCCTAGAGTTGTAAAACTAAATATATTGTCTGTCTATAAGCTAGTAATACTAAAGTTGTACAATAGGTTCTTTATAAACAAAAAATATAAGTTATATATAAAAATAGTTATTTTTAGTTTTTTGCAGTAGTACTAATAATATATTTTGAACTAGTATAGCTCTAATTCTGCAAGTCTATATAGTAGTTATATAATTTAAAAAATTATTTTGTTAAAATATTTTAATTTTAGTTCGAATAACAGTTATATAATAATTTTTTTAGCTAGTTTGTTTTTTGATTGTATGTATACCTATATAATATTTTAAAGCTTGCTTAAAATATTAAAGTTATAGATTAAAAAAAGGCCTAGTATAAAGAATAGTTACTAGTTTATCTGCTAAATTGTAGGCAACTAAGTAAAGACTATTTTTTTATTTTTATTGTTATAGCTTTATATAACAAGTTAGGACTTTTTATATAGCTTAGTTGTTTTTTTTTTGATCTTTTATATAAGCTAAAACTTAAAAATCTAAGTATTGTTATGCTTAGCTAGATTATATTTTATAAACTAAAATATATTTTGTGCAATAAGGTTATTAATTTCTATAATATCTAATTTATTATATAAAGGTTATAAAAAATTATATAGCTTTCCGGAAGTATCCTTGTTTTTTTTTTATATTAGGTTTTTAAAAAGGTTATATATTTTCTGCCTTTTTGTTCTAATTATTTAAGAGTATTTTTTTAGTTATATAGTAATAAAGCTTAACTTAGGTCTATTTGAACTATATTAAGCTATTTATTAAATTAATAATTATATTTAACTTTTTAATAGATTTTATTTTATATAGTTTATTTTAGCTTTTTTTTTTCTGCTATACTAGAACTTTACTTTAAAAAAAAAGCAATAATATATTATATAAAACTAGTCTGTTATACTAATTAATTATACAATTAATTTTAATTTTTGTTTTTTTTTTATACAATATTTTTATAGCTTTTTTTATAGCTTTTATTTTTTATATAATATTAAATAAAAGGGGTAAATTCTAGTTAACTTTAAGGTATGCTCTAAAGACCAAAAGGGTTAGTATAAGGCTATTTAGCCTAGCAGTATTATTCAGAGCTTTAATTATTATTTATAAAATTAATTTATTTTTTGTACAATAATTAATTTTAGTTTTTAATATATTATATATATAATAGAATAGGCCGTATGCCTTTTCGATTTTGTTTATTATCTAGTATGCCTTAATAGGTATTGCGCAATACTAAAAGTTTATAATCCTAGCTTAGTTCTAAAATTTTTTAAATAAAAAGTTTATACTTAGGTTATATATAATATTATTAAAAGGTTTTTAATATATATTAATCTAATATTTATATAATGTTTTTTAAATATTTTGTATAAATATTAATTTAAAAAATATTACTGCTTAGAACAATATAGTAATATTAATTATATAAAAGACTTATTTATTATTTATTTATATAATATTAATTATTATTTTATAATTAAAATTATAATTATTTTTAATTAAAAACTTAAAATATTAGAGTATTTATTTATATAACTAGTAATAATAATAAAACTTTTAGATCTTTTTTAAAATTAAATAATTAATATTATATCTTGTATAACTAAACATTTTGTATAGTTTTTTTATATAAAAGTATCTAAATTAGTAGTAAAGCTGTTATAGTTCTATTTTTATAAAAAATATGCTAGCTTTGTATAATCTAATATTAAAAAATAAATATTCCTATTTATATATAACAAAAATAATCTTATTATTTCTTTATATAATAATATTTTTTATATTATTAAAGTATATTTGTAGGCAATCGGTATTTTTAAAAAAAAACAAAAATAGTGTTGGGCTGTTTAAAATATAATATATTGTTATACTAAGGGTATTTTTTATTTGTATAGTATTTATAGCTAAGATTATACTATTACTACTAAACTTAATATATATAGTTCTTAGTGTCTAATTAACCTTTGTATAAAGGTATAATCTAATATAGGCTTTTAGTTATATTTTTCCTACTATTAAATAATTTAAAGCGTTTATATTTTATAATTTGCTTTAGTATTCTATATAATACTAATTATTTAGGGTAAACTAATTAGATAGAATATCTATTTTGTAGTTTTAGATATTTTTTCTAGTTGTATAGTATATAAATATATTATTTATTAGAAATTAGGTAAACTAGTTTTTAAATTTTTTATTTATATTTTTATTATTTTTATCTAATTTTAGGTATTTTTTATATTTTATTAAATATATTAAGAACTTTTTAAATATAAGTTTAATATTATATATTATTTTATATAAATTAAAATATTAGTTTTTTATATAAGCTTGTTTTTAGGGGGTATATTTTATTAATTAATATTTTTCCTTTTGGTATATAAAGTATTTTTTGTTTATATGGTTGTTTTTAAAGTTCTAGTTTTTTAAGTAGTTTTGTTATATGTTTAGTTTGCTTAATGATCTAGAAAATCTAAATCGGTAGCCTTTTGTATAATAACTTTGGTTATACTTTTTATTGGTAAAATAAGCATTATTGTTTTTTTATATAAAATGTTTCGGTATATTGTCTGTTGCTACCCGAATATATACTTAGAGGTTAGAAAAGAAACCTTTGCATATTAGCTTTTAGAGTATAAGTATTATAGCTAGTTCGGGTACTTTTTAATACGCTTGTATAATAGTTATGCCTAGTTAGATTTCTTTTTAGTAGCTTGCGTTAAGTGCTTGCTATATTTTTGTAAGTTTATTAATTATAAGTTTTAGTACCTTATGTAGTGCTGATTTTAAGTTTTTTTATTTTATTTATATAAATATAATCAAAGTCTAGTTGGCTTAGTACTAGTTATAATTTATATTATTATTAAAATAATTATTTATTATATAATAGATTTTGTATTATATTTTTTCTGGTTTAATATAATATATATAATATTTTTTTGTAAAGTTTTCTAAAATACTTAAAAATATAATATAGTATTAATTTTTTATTATTTTGAACTATTGATAAATATCTATAAATAAGCATGCCTTATTATAAAATAAGTTGTATAAATAGCTTATATAGTTCTTTTTTTTTTTTTATATTTTTAGGAAAATAGTATACTTTTTAAATAAGAGTAGTCTGTTTTATATGTTCCTTATAAAAGGTAAATCTAAAAAAAAGCTATTTAATATAGGTTTTAATATTATATAAAAGTATGCTTATAGTATAGGGGTTTAAAAAAAGTTATAAACTATAAAGTATTTATATACTAGTTAGAAATTTAGTTTATAGCTTACCTTTAGTATATAATTATATATTATTTCTAGTATATGCTAGGCTTTTATAATTAGTTATATATGCTTAAAGTTCTAGTCTTTACGGGGTTAGAATTATATATTCTGGATAGGTATTAGTTCAGGCTGTATAAGTTCTAGTTGTCTGATTTCTGGTCTTGGTTCTGTTTGTATAATAGGTTAAAGGGTTGGGGTAAGCTAAGGGGTTTTTTAGGGGGTAGCTCGGAGTTATTAGCTAGGTATAAAAAAAACTAATAGTTGTTATATAATAGATATTTGGGCTGTTTAGGTTGGAGATCTTAGAGATTTAATAATCTTAAATTTGTTTTGTATAATTGTAATAAATTGTTTATAAGCTATGTTTTTTTTAACTAGCTTTTATACGCTTTTTTTTTTAATTATTATTATAAATTTTGCATGTATGTTTTAATAGATCGTATAAAAATAATCTGCTGTTTATTCTTTAAAGTTTTTTTTAAACACTTTTTAGAATAGCTATCTAGACCTTTTTATATTTTAGTATTTAATAAATTAATAAGTAAACTATATATTTATTATAATTTTACTTATATAAAATTTATTAAAGTTTTTATCCTAAAAATTAAAATTAATATAGTTTTATATAATTTTTGTATTAATACTAATATTTTTAGTAAGTTTTTTGTATATAAAGTTCAAGCATGATTTAGTAGACTCCGCCAAAATGCTTAGTGCTTTTTATGCCATAATAAAGTAAAAGGGGGGGGAGGGGGGGGTTAAAAAGTTTATCTAGCTATTATATAATAATATGGTTAAAAGTAGCACAATTATATATTATCTTTTTCTTTTTTATATAATACTTTGTTAGTCTAAAAAAAAAATTATATTATGCAATAAAAAAATAGATCTTTTTGTTCTTTATATAATAAGCAAATATCCTATTAATTTAGAAAAAAAGGTTATATTTGCTTTATTTTTAAATAATATACGTTAACTGGTTAGAAAAAATAATTATTATATAATAAAAAAATAAAATATAATATAAAATCTTTTTTATTTATAAAAAGCTTAGCTCTGTTTTTATTTTTATTAATTTATAGTATTTTTATAGTTAGGTTAGGAGTGCTTTAGTAACTATTAATTAATATTAAATAGGTTATATATAATATTATATATAAAAACAAATAAATATATATTAATAAAATATATTATATTATATTATATCTAAATTTTGTACTAAAAGAAAAAAAAAAAAGAATGCTTTATATAAAACAGAATTCCTTTTAAGGAGAAAATTCTACTAGCGTACGAACTAAAACAATAAAAGGAAATAAGGTCCTTATAGCTAATAGTCTCTGTACGAAAACATCCGTTCACCCGCGCAATGTGCGGGTGCATGATGTGGTTATAACTAATGCTAGTTATTCCAACAACTTAAAAATTTTTTTTTATTTTTTTATTTCTAACTCTAGTACTACTTATATATATAGTAGTGCTTATACTAATTATTTTTATATAATTAATAATATTTATATTTATTTTTATATATTTAATAATACTTAAACTAGCTAACTATATATTAATACTAGTATTTCTACCTATTTTTTTTATATTTTTAATAATATATTTTTAAGTATTACTAAGCTTACTATTTATTATATAAAAATCTAAACAAAAAACTACTACTTTTATTTTTAACCTTAATATTAAAGCTTTAGTTTTTAAAACTCATTTAAAAATAGCTTAATAAAATAGTTATAATAAACAAAATCAAATTAATAAATTTAAAATCTATTTTTATTATAGACTTTTTTATAAATTATATTAAATTTATTAAAAAAATATTTAAATACTTATTAATAATAAAATATAAATAACTTTTATTTAAAAAAACTTAAACTTTAATTTTTGCTTAATAAACTAGCAAAAATATTATTACTTACTAAAAAAAAATCAAAAACTAAAAAAACAAAGAAAACAAAACTTATATAATAATTTAAAATTAATTTGGACCTAACATCTAAACAATAATTAAACATATTAATATAGTTTCTTATAATACTACTACTTTTATATAAACAAAAATTATTAAAAATTTTAAACTTTATAGCAGTACTATTTTTTAATTACTAATATATAAATAAAACAATACTACTTTAAAGTCCTATAAAAATAATATAATTAAACTAGCTTTAGAACTTTAAACTATTTAAAATAAATTAATAAAACTAATTTTTGTAACGGTTAATATAATCTAAACAGTCTTAGCAAGACCTGCAAGGACTCTAGACCTATATAGCAATAAGATAAAAAGTCTGCGCACGGACCAACCTAACTTTGCAGCTATATATATAGAGTCTATATCTACCTATTTTATAAACTCTGATTTTTTTTTTTTTTTTTTTTTTTTAGCTTAGAGTTTTTATTTATAATATTAATAAACTAGTTATAAAAGATTTATTTAATTAATTATAATACTACTTTAAGCTTATTAATTATTTATTAATAAATATTTAATAAATATATATTTTTTATTTTATTATAATTAATAAAATATAAATAAACTTTTTTTTTTAGTTATATATTTAATATAAAAAATTATATATTTTATAATATAAATTTAACTTTAATATAATTTTAATAAAACTTTTAATTTTTATATTATTTAAAAATTAATAATTTATAAAAAACTTAACTTTAAATATTTTTATTTTATTTTTAGTTTTTAAATAATTAAAATAATTTTAATTTTTAAATATAATTAGCTTTTTATTATTAAATAATTTTAAAATCTTTTTTTTAATAAAAAAAAAAAATTAAGTATTAAACTTTTTTATAAACGTTTTAAACGAACTAATATTTAAAAAGAAATTTTAAAAAAATTAAAAATTAAAACTTAAAAAAACAAAATCTAAACTAGAACTAAAATAACTTAAAATAAAGAATATATTTAGAAATATAGTACTAAATATTATAGCTATATAGGTTTATAATTTTATATTAGTTTTAGCAAAACTTTTTAAATAAATAAAAAAAATAAAGCGCTATTTTTTTAATATGTTTATTTTAGTACTTTTAAAAAATAATTATAATTTAATAATAAAAAATATATTTAAAAATATTAATTTTAAATTTTTTAGTTTTGCTGTTTTATTTGCTTTTTATTTTATTAGTTTATTTTTTAGCGCTTTAAATTTTATTTATACTAAAAAAACTAAAATATAAAAAACTAATCTTAGTAAGTTTATAAAAAATAAAGCTTTATTTAATAATTAAGTTTATAAACTAATAAAAAAACTAAATAAAAATATTATTATGTTTTAAACTAAAAATAGCTAATTTTAATATATTATAAACTAGTTAAAAAAATATATTAAAAAATTAATAAAAATATATTTTTATTTAATTAAAAAACTATTTAATAATATTATTAAAATAATTTAAACTTTATTAATAATGTTACGGCGATTTAGTTATTTGTTAAAGATAACAATTATTATATAAAGTATAAATAAATGATCTTTTTTTTTCTAAGTATAAAATTATAAGAATGTTTACCTATTTATAGATATAATAAATATATTTATAACTATAGCTAATATATTTATAGTTATGCTTATTAAGTGTTTTTTTTTTTAAATAAAGCTACTTGTCCTAGGTTATAAACACTTTTTATGATTTAATATTTTTAATTTTTTTTGTTATATAACGCGTAGTACTTGTTTTTTTTAATTTTTCTAGTTTTTATATTTTTTTATTATTTTTATAATTTTATTTAACTTAATAAAGTTTTGCTTTATTTTATTAAAAATATTTTTATAGTTATTAAAAATACTTTTGTAATTGTTAAGCACTTTTATTATTTGCTTAAAAGCATTTTTGGCGTTTTTTTTATATGTTTTGGTAGTACGTATAGTTTTTTATAATTAAAGTTTAATAATATTAATTTTTTTAGTTATTTTATTATTATTAAAGTTAAGCTTGTTAATTTAAGTAGTTAGCTTAGCGATAGTTTTGTTTTATTGCTTAAATTTGATTTTATAACTATTAAATTAAGCTTTTAGGTTATTAAGCTTGTTTTATATAACGTTTAAATTAACTTTTTTATAATATTTTTTTTTAAGATTATTAATACGTTTTTTTAAATAGGTATAAAACTAGGTAATAGATTTATTAAAGTTACTTATAGCTTTTTTATAGTTAGATTTAACTTATATTAAGTTTGTTTAATTAAGTTTTATTAGTTGTTTTATAATTATTAGGTTAAAGCTATTATTTAAAAATATAAACCTAGAAGCTAGAATGTTAGCTTTATTAGAAAGTAAAAATTTTTATATTTTTTTTTAATTTTTAGTTTTTATAATATTTATATATTTAGTTTTAAAGCTTTATATAAAACTGTTAACTATAAAAGGTTTTTTATTATTTTTGCTAAATAGTTTGGTAAGCTTTTTAATAATTAAGTTATAAAAAAGGTTAAATTTGTTTATTTTGTTATTAAAGCAAGCAATAGTTTTATTAAGGTTATTTGTTTTGCTATATGGTTTTTTAAATATTGCTGGGCTGCTGTTAGACTTATTATAAATATTTTATTAGTTATTACTTCTAGCTTTTTTTTTGCTATAAATATTACTTTTTAAGTTATTATTATTGTGTAATATTTATTTTTTATAGCTATATAATATTATATAAAATTTGTTTTTATTAAAGTTAAATAAATAATTAAAAGTATTATTATTATTATTATTATTATTATTATTGCTATTTTTAAACAATCTAATAGTAATAGTTAATTATTTTTTATTTTTAATGCTTGATTTATTACTTTTAGTATTTTTACTGTTTTTTTTATTTTAATAGATTTTTTTTAATATAGTATTTTTTTTTTAGGTGCTATTTTTAATAGAAGTAGTGTTACGTTTAGTAGTTTTTTTAGCTGTAGTGATTTTTTTTTTTTTTATAGCCCGATCTAAAAACTTTAAATTCTTTTTTTGGTTATTTATGCTATGTTAATAGGTTTGGCGGTTTTTTTGGTATTTTTGTTATTTTTACTGTTGTTTTAACTAAGATTTATAATTATATATTTATTTTTAGTATTGTTATATATTATAGTAGGTATAACTTGTTTTTTATTATTATTATTATTATTATTATTTAAGTTTATATTAGCGCTTTAAATAGTAGGAATATTAAGTTTTTAATTAATAAGAATATTAAATTTTTGATTAGCAAAAATATTATATTTATTAAGTATAATATTTTTTTTATTATAGCTATTAGATAGAAAAGTAGTATTATTGTTATGTTAGGGCTAATTTTGGGCTAGTAGCTGATCTATTAAGTTTAATATAGTTGTTATAATAGTTAGCGCTTTTGTAGATCTGATATTAAACATAATAAAATAGACTTTTTGAATTTTATAAAAAGAAAAAAGCAATAGAAAAAGTAGGAAAAGTAAAGCCTATTTATATAAATAGACTAGTATGTAACTTTGTATTTTGTTTTTTTTATTATGGCTATATTGGTTTATAGCAAGTATATTTAATAGTAAATATGCTTTATTGTTTAAAAAGGCGCCCCTAGGTACGTAAGAAAAGTATTACTGTTTATTTATAATAAGTAGCTATAGTAGTATATTTCTTTTTTTTAGCTGTTTATGTATTATTTTTGTAGTAGTTCTTTTACTATTGTTATAGTGGTTAAGCTTAGTAGTATATATTTTATTTATAGCTATATATTTATTATTTTTAATATAGTTTTTTAAAAAGTAAAATAGTTATAATAAATATAATATATTTTTTGTTAGTATATATAGTTAGCTTGTAATCTTTAAAAAATAAAAGTTTTTTAAAATAAATATAGTATATTTGTTGTTTTATATGCGTTTTTTTGTTTTGTTATTTAGTATAGTTATTTTAATAAGTTGTTTTTTTTTGCATAAGTAATATTGTGTTTTTTGTATTTTTTTATTTAGTTGATAGTATTATTAGTTTTATATTTATTAACTAAGTTAGGTGCTAATAGTTTTAATTTTTTTTTATTAAAGTTTTGGTTATATTTGCTATTTTATTTTTTTATTTAATGGTATACTTAATTAAAAGTTTACTATTTAAGAATTGGATTTTTTTTAAGTAATTTTTTTAACTTTTTAGTAATTTTTAGTTCTTTTAATAATAACTAGGCCTAATAAAGGGACTTTTTTATTAAAAAAGTCTTTTTTTTATTTAAGTTTATAAAGTTATATAACTAAGATTATAAAGTAAACATACTAATTATTAAAAAAGTTGAGTTTATATACTAGTGGCTTTATTTTTTTAATAATTTTAAAGAGTTCTGCTTTTATTAATAACTATTTTTGTTTAGGTTTGCTAGGTAAGTAATAACTTTTGTATAGTCTAAAATAAACTGTATTGCTTTTATTAAAGGTTATTAAGGTATGTTTATTGTTATATTTTTTTTTGGCGATTATATTAGCTATATTAATTAAATATTTGGTTTTTTAAGCATATTTTGTTTTTAATACTTTTATTGTTTTATTACTAGTTTTAATGCTTTTTTTTTAGTTTAGAATGTTTATAATAAATTATAGCTAAAATTCTAGCACTAATTAGTTTAGTAACCTTTTAATTGTTATTAATAATATATTATTTAAGTAGTATTATAGTATTAGTAGTAATTTAGTTTAAGAAATATTTAGATTAGTAGCTATATAAAACTTAATAGCTATTTTAATAATTTGGGGTTTTTTTTTTAAAAGCTTATTTATTTAAAAATAATAAGCTATTAAAAAAAAAAGTTTAATATTTAATATATTATAAATTTTTTTTAAACTTTGCTAGTAAACTTTGGGTTCTTATTACTAATAATAACTATTAGTAATTTTAATTATATAAATATAGTATTTATAATAATATTTTTGCTTAGTTTTTTATTATATATTTTTTATATTTTAGTATTAAGAGCAATTTTTTATTAGCTTTATATAATACAGTTATTAATATATTAAAGTAGTTATATCTTTTTATATTTTAAAAAAAGTTTTTAGATTTTATTAGCAGTATATTTATAATAAAATCTATAGTAATAATATAGTAAAGGATAATTAGTGTTTTAATTAGTATTAATTTTTTTAGTAGTAGTTGCTTATTAATTTGGTTTTTTTTGCATATTATGTAATAGGTTATAAACTAGTATATATTTTAGTATTTAATAAAGAAATATATGCTTTATAGGTTATATAGTATATGTTTTATACTAAAATAGTAATATTTATTATATATAAGTTTAAAGATATTTTTAATATAGTTTTTTAGGATATATAAGGATTATTTTTTATTATAACTAATATAAAAAAAAAGATTATTATTAAGCAAAAAAAAAGCTATTATGTTTTTTTGGTATCTGGTTAGTTTAATAGTAGGGCTATTTGGCTTTTTATTCTTTTTTGCTTTTTTTTTTTTTTTGTTTTTTTTAGAATAAGATATTTTTTATTTGGCTATATTTAGTATTGCTATTATACTTTTGGGTTATTTTTTTTTTAAACTTGTTATTAATTATTAGAGTTAATATAAAAAAATCTATTATAACTTTGTTTTTTTTAGTAAGGTATGTTTAATAAACGTTGTTTTTTTAAATGTTATTTAATATATTTAATTTGTTTTTTTTGGCTTTTTTTTGTTTTTTTAGCTTTTATAATAATTTAAAAAGTATGTTTAGTACTATATTTAGTATTTTTAATATATAATAAATTTTAAACTAAAATTAAAAAAGGTAATTAGTTATATTAGTAAATTTTAGGTTAGCTTTATTTAAATCTATAATATATAATAAAGTATATATTATTATTTTTTTAATTAGTGTATAGTTTATTAGTATATTTACTAGTTATATGTTTAATTAGATTATTTTTTATAGCTTTTTATATATTTAAATTATTACTACTATTTTTTTTTTTATTAATTTATATTTTTTTTTAATATTACTAGTAAGCTTAAATAGAAATATAATTAGCTTAACTTTTATTACTAGAATATTTTAGCTTAGTATTAATATGTTATTTTATTTGTTTTTTAGTTAAAAAACTATTAATTTATAAGTTTTTTTATAAGTATTTATTTTAAAAAAAAAAAGCTTATCTAGTTTGTAGTAATAAGTAATATATTGCGTATATAAATATTTCTGTAACATTTTTTAGCTTTTTGTTTTTTTTTTATTAGTTTAAAAATAATTTTAGAAGTAAAGCTCTGTTTTGCTAGTTTAGACTTTTTAATAAGTAAGTTTTTTTTTTTTTTTGTTTAGGCTAATAAATCGGTTTTTTTTTATTGTAATACTTTAATTTTATAGTTAAACTAAACTATTTTGTAGCATAACTAGCCAGTTATTTTAATATATATTTTTAAAACTTCTAAAGTACGTAATATTTTTAGTTTTTTAAATGTTTTAATTTTGTTATTTATTTTAGTAATATTTTTATTATTAATATTATACTTTAGTAGCTATACTAATAAAAAAATAGTAAAAGATTTTAAAGCGCTAATATAAACTTTTGCTTTATTAAAAATATTTATTATTATTTTTATATATTTTATATAAATATTAAAATTATTATTAAAAATAATTATATTATTAATATAAGCTTATATAAAAATATAGTATATAAAAAATAAGTAGTTTACAAACTTTTATATAAATATTAATAAGTTTTCAAATTTTATTAATATTATATTTAATTTTTTAAAGCTTTAAAGGCTAATAATAACTATTTTGTTATAATATTTAAGATATATTAATAATTAAAAAAAAAAGTTTAATATATTAAATAATATAAATTAAAGTTTGTTAATTATATTTTTAATTATGTTGTTTTAGCTAGGTAGCAGGTATATATTTAGTATTATAATTTTATTTAATAGTTATAGATTTATTATTAATTAATTTTTTTTAGTATTATTAACTATTTTTTAAATAATAAAAATAAAGCAAGTAATTAAAGTAGGTTTGTTTATAAATATAAGTTTTTTTTAGATATATATTTTATTATGTTTGGTATTAAAAAACTTGCAATTTTTAATATTTAATAAGTATGCTTTAATAGTTTTAAGCTAATTTTGTTATTTATTTATTAGGTTTATTTATATTTTTTAATTATTTGGTATAAATATAATATTTTTATTATAAAAGATATTATATTTATTAAATAATTTATAGATTTTTTTTATTTATAATATATTGTTTGTTACTATAGCTATTTTAGTTATTAATTTAATTATAAGTATATTTATTAGTTTTATTATCTTATAAAATAGTATGTTTGTTTTTATAACTAGTATAGTTAAATTATTTGTTTGTTTTTTTATAAAAAATATATGTACTTTTTAAGCTTTTTTTTATTTAGGTATTTTACTATTTTGGTTTAGTTTTTTTGGTTTATATTATTTTTTTAATAGTTTATAATATTTGCCTAATTAATAACTTAAACAATTTTGTTTTTTTAATACTTAAAAATAGTTTTTAGTTTTTTATTTTTTTATATTATAATCGGCCAGATATATAAGTTATAAACTATGATTTTTTTTAATAAATATTTGTTTAGTATTATATTATAAGCTCTGCTTTATTTTTTTTTAAAATAATATAGCTTTATTGTTTTATTTTTTTTATTAATAAAAGCTAGTAGGTTAATAAACCTTACGTTTATAAATATTATTATTATAGCAGGTATAACTATTATATATATTACTAACACTTTTTGGATTAGTACTATTAAAAGTAGCTTAGTTTTTATTTTATTTTATATTTTTAATTCTAATACTAACTTAAAAATATATATTTTTTTTATAAAGTTAATTTTAACTTTATGTTTTAATATAAATTTTGTTCTAATTAGTATTTTTAGTTTTAAGTTATTAATTATATTTGCTATTACTATAAAGTATTTAAATATTATATTTTTTTTAATATACTTTTTAATATATATATTAAAATTTATAGTTTAAGTAACTACTAATTATACTTCTACTTTATTAATAAATATAGGGTTAATATATTAAAATCTTAGGTTTTTTATAAAATTCTTAATAAAACCTTTGTTTATTAGTATATTAGAATATTTTATATTTAAGCAAACCTTAATTTTGGGGTTTTTAATATTGTTTTAAATAGGAATTTAAAAATATATAGTTTTTTTTTTAATTTTTTTTTTAAGTAATAGTTTTAGGTTTGCTTTAATAACTTGTTTTAGTTAAATATTGATTTTTTACTTAATTAGTTTTAGTATAGTTAATATTATTAATATAAAGTTTACCTATTTAATGTTTTTTTTGTTTAGTTTAGCTTGTTTTATATAAGTGTTTTTAGTATAATTTTTTATTATTTTTATTAAATAAAATATAATTTTATACTTTATATAAGTTTTTAATGTTATATTTAGGTCTATTAGTATATTTTTATTTTTTAATATAGTGTTTTAGTTATATATCTAATAATTATTTATTTTGTTATATTTAATAGCTATATATATTTTATTGGTTATTTTTATTTTTTTTTTATTAAAATAAATATATTTTTTTATAGTTAGGTTTTTAGTTTTACTACTATTATTAGGATTTATGTTTTAAATAACTTTTTTATTATAGTAATTTTATAATTTATTTATATTTGGTTTTTATTGTTTAAAACATTAGTAATATATTTATTGCTTTTATTAATTTTTTTTGTTTTAGTTATTAAACTTAATAATATATTAATTATTAAACTTAAAATTATACTAGTTATTTTATTAGTATATTTTAAAGCAGCTATTATTTTATTTTTAGTTATTTTAGTTATTTTATTTTTTGCGATTTAATAATAGTAATCTAATTTATTATAATTAACTTTGTTTATAGTAGGGTATTTTAGAATTTTAACGCTTTTAACTAAAGTTTTATTGTTGTAAAGCATTATTATTTTTGCAGTTCGGCTAGTTTTGCTAGAACTAGTTAGCGTTAATTGCTTTTTGCTTTTTTTTTTTATTACTTTAGACGTAATATTTAGTTTTAGATATAATTATTATTATTTTTTTAGTTAACGCTAGCTGTTTTTTTTTTAGTTTTTTTAAATATTTATTAATAATTTGTTTTATTACTAGTTTTAGCGCAAGCTTTTGTAGCTCGGGTAGTAATAGGTTCTATAATTATATTAATAGTTATAAATCTTTAGTATTTTTTTAAGTTTTGCTATATTTAAAGGTTTTTATAGCATAAATTCTAATAGGCTTTTTTTATATAATATTTTTTATTATATATTTATAAGTAAAAAACTAAATATTTGCTATATTTAGTTAAATATTTTATTTTTTGATTAGGGCTTTTATAAATATTAATAAGGTTGCTTTATATTTTGCTATGTTTTTTTTAAATAGTTATTAAAATTATTATTATAATATATTTTTTTATAAAAAAGTTTATTTTTTTATAGCTACTATAGCAGACTTATTTTTTATATTGTTTTATTTTTTGAAGTATTAAACCTAAAAATAGATATTTATATAATTAATATTTTTATTTTTATAAAAGATTATATAACTTTTGCTAGATTTTTTTAGTACGTTAGGCTAGAAATATTTAATTTTTAATAGCTTTATTATTAAAAAGCTTATATAAGTTATTATAAATAGCTATTTTATTATAGTAAAACTTTATTTTTAAGTTATATTTAAGTATTATTAAATAGTAATAATAAGCTAAGTTATATTATAAAATATTTTAGCTACTTATAAATTAATATTAGTTATATTTATTAAGTTTTAATTTATAATAATAGTTTTTTATTATTATTAAATAGATCTAAACCTTTTTATTAATATAATTATTAGTTTTTTTAAATAAGCTAGCTTTTTTTTGACTTCCGATTATTAGTAAATATAGCTTTTTAAAGTTTAAAATTCCTGCTTATAAAAATAGTTGTTTAGTTTTTTATTAACTATAGCTTTATAAAAAGTTTTTCTAACTTTAGTATAAATATTATTAAAAATATTGTTTAGCTACTACTTTTTAAGTACTAGTTTTTTTATAAGATTTAGTTTTTTATTTTTATTAAAAAAATAATTAAAAGTATTAAAAATCTTTTAGTTCTAATCTAGTTAAATAACTTTAATAAAAATATATTTATATATATTACTTTTATATTTAATATTTTAATAGTTAAAATTATTAGAAAAAAAATTATAGATTTATTTAATTTAAATTAAAATAAGCAGTATTATATATATTAATTTTATTTTAATATTTAATTTGTTTTTTTTTTTAATTTTTATAATTATATTGTTATATTATAATTTATTTAAAGTATTATTTTTTGTGCTAGTTCTAATATCTAGTTATAAAATTAATATATTTTGTTTTTTTTATAGCGTAGCAAGTAGTAGTTATTATTTTTAAAGCAAGGCTAAAATATTTTATGCTTTTTTTTTGTTTTGTATTGCTATATAGTTGCTAAAGCTTGGACTAATAAAAAGTTAAAAGTTAAAACATAATTATTTAATTGCTAAGCTTAGCTATAATAGTTATTTAAACTTGGGTTAATAACTAAAACGTAGCAACTTATTAACTTTGCTTATATTAAGCTGAGTGCAAAAATATTATAGCTAAGTTTGATTTTAATATTATTGCTTAAACTTTTTTAAGGCATAACTTTATTAAAATCTTATTAGTAATAAGTAGTTTAATAAGCTTAAATATACGTACTTTTTATAACATAGAAATTAAAGGTTTATATTAGTAAATAGGCATTACTTATTATAGCAATTCAGTTATTTATTAGTTATAACAATTATTATATAAAGTATAAATAAATGATTTTTTTTTTTTTAAGTATGAAATTATAAGGATGTCTACTTATTTATAGATATAACAAACATGTTTATAGCTATAGCTGATATATCTATAGTTATGCCTATTAAATAATTTATTATAACTTTAATTAAATAATTATTATTTATAAAATATTTTAAGTTTATATATATAAAACTAATAAAAATATTAATAAGTTTATTTTTATATTTAATAGTTTAATTTAAAAATATTAACTTGCTAAATTATAATAAAAATATAAATTATAAAACTATTTTTATATAAACTTAAAAAAAAACTTATATAAAATTTTTATAAATTTAAATATTTTTTATAAATTATTTATTAATAAAATTATTAAATTAATATATAATATTAAATAAATTTATAAAAATTATTAATAAACTAAACTTACTAACTTAACTAAATAAAAATCTAATTTAAATAATTAAACTTTTAGTAAACTAGTTTACTAATTTTTAATTAATTTTAAAAAATTTAAAAAATTTATTTTAAAATAATTAAAACAAGCATTAACTATAAAAAAAAAAAAAGTTTATTAAAATAATAAAACTTGTTTTATTTATAATAAAAAAAATATATTAATTAACTATTTTAACTAAAAGTTTAAAGTTTTAAATATTTAATTAGTAAAAAAAAGCTATAATAAAAATAGCTTTAGTAGTTTATTTAATTTAAAAAAATAAATAAAACTAATAAAAGTTTTTTTATTAGTTTTTTTATTTATTTTAATTAAAATATATAGCTAAAACAAATTAATTATTTTTAAAATATTTATTTAATTATAAATTAATAATATTAAAATAAAAATTTTAGTTTTATATAATATTAAAACTTATACTTTTTTAATAATTAGCTATAAGTTTATATAATAAATTAAAAAATAATTAAAAATAAAAATAGTTTATTTAACTAAACTTTAAAAATTTTATAATTATTAAAATAAAATAATTAATAAAATTTATAAATATTTAATATATATTATAAAAATTAATAATTAATAATTTAAAAACTAAATATTTTAAATTATTAATTTTAGTTATAATATTATTATTAATATTAAATAATTAATAAAATAAAATAGTTTAATAAAAACTTAAAAATAATAATTAATCTAATTAAATAATTTATTTTTATTAGTTTAATTTTTATTAATAATTATAATTAAACTTTTTAATTATTAATAATAAAATATAGACCTAGAAATATAAAAAAATATTAATTAATATAATTAAGCGTTAAAAAATATTATTAAATATTAAAACAATTTTTTAAAAATAAAATAATTATTTTAGAAATAACTAAAACTAAAAAAACAAAAAGAAAATCTAAAACCTTTAAACTTAAAACAAAAAAAGTCTATATAATAATTTCTAAAAAAAAAAAAACCAAGCTATTATTAAAAAAATTATATAAAACTTTTAAAATTACTTTTATTAAAATAAATAAAAGCAATTAACTAAAAAAACTTTAAAAAAGCTTATTATAATTAAGTTTATAATAATTAAAAATAATTATATTAAATTATTTAAAAAAAACTTAAAAATAATTAATACTTTATAAAAAAAATAGATTTAAATTAACTAAATAGTACTATAAAAGATTTTTAATAATAAATTAATTTTAAAAAAAAAAAGAAAAAACTTTAAATATATAGAATTAATATAAAGTTTTTTACTTTTTTAGTTATTATATTTAAAAAGGGGTTTTTTTAAAAAAAATCTAAAACTTTATTACTATTATAACTAAGATTTAATATAATATTAGAACTTAATAATAAAAAATATACCTTTAAGCTTTATTAATACTAAATATTTATATAGTTTATTTTATTTAAAAAAAAATTTATAAATAAACTATTAGTTATAAATTTTATTAAATAAAATATAAATTTAAATTAATTAAATATAAATTTATAATTAATTATTAATAAAAAAATATATATTTAAAAAATTAAATTATATTAGTTTTAAATATTAGTAGTACTATATTTAATTATTATAACATTATTTAATTTATAAAACTAGATATTATTAAAGCTTTTTATTAATTATTATTAATTATAAAATTATATTATTTTTTTTTTTAAACTTATAAAAAAATATTTTAATAAAAAGTTTTATTATTTAGTTTAAAAATAAAACCTATTTAATAGCAAGTTTTTATTAATATATAAATTTAAAAACTTTTAAACAAGTTTATAAATATTTATATAAATAATATTTTAATTTATTTTTAAACTAAAAAATAATACTAAACTTATTATAAAAAAATAATTTATTGTTTATATTAAGCTAAATATTAAAAAAATATTAAAAAGTTTTGTTTTAATATATTTATTATTAATTATTTAAAAATAATTATAAAAGCTAAAATAAAAATTAAAATTAACTTTATAAAAATTTAAGCAATTCTAAATTAGAATTTTAATAATTTTAAAAATATTAAATTAATTTAGTTATTTTTTAAACTTTATAATTATATTTATATATTTATTTATTATATTAATAAAATTACTATTTTTTTAAATTAACTATTAAAAAAAAATAAGCTATTTATAATAGGACTAAAATAAAAATAAGCTTTTAAATATATAAAACTACTAGCTTATAAAATATTTATTTTAGCTTTTTTTAGGTTTAATTAACTAATATAAATAAAAATAAATATTTTATATAATATAATAAAAAAAGTTATTTAGTAATAATAAGAAAATATAACTTAAAAACTTATAAAATATTTTTTTAAAACAATAATACTAATTAAGTAAGCTTACTTAATTTAAAACTATAAATTTTTAGTAGTAATATAAACTTTAAAATATTACTACTTAAAGTTTTTTAAAACTAAATTTTTTATAATAATTAATTATTAAGTTTTATTATATTTTTTAAATAAATAGATTTTATTAATACAATAAATATATTAAGCTAACTTTTTATTAAACTTTAATATTATTTTTTAATACTAATTAAAACAAAAAAATATAATAGCTAATATTTTATTAAAGAAAATAGTTAAACTTTTTATAATTAAAACTAAAAAAACTAAAAAATAAATAATAATATTAGTTCTGTTTAATAAAATACTAAGTTTTATATTAATTATAAACTTTTTATTTAATATTTTTTAAAAAGCTAACTTAATAAACTTAATTAAATAAAAAAACTAGTTATAAAATCTAAAAAATAAAAATAAAAAATTATATATATTTAAAATTATTCTAAATAAGATTATTTTTTTTTATATAAGTTTAATTTAAAAAACTTATATATTTTTAATTATAATATATTAAAATTAATATAAAACAATTAAAATATTAAAATAAAAATACTATTAGTTTTATTTAAAATATAATTATAAATAATATATATATAATTATTATAATTATAAAAAAAATAAAATATTATAAAACGAGATTTCTAACTTTTTTTATTTATTATTTATATTAGCTATAATATAGTAATATATAATAATAAATAATAAAAATATGCTATCTAATTAATAAAGTTATAACTATATATAAGTATTTATAAACAAGTTTAATTATTTAATTATAATTTTATTTAGCAAAAAAATAAACATTATAAAATTATTAATTATATAATATTATAAAAGTTTATATAGATTTTTTAGTATACTAAACATATAAATATTAAATAATATAAAATTATTTATTTTTAAATTTATAATAATAATTAATAATTTTATAAGTATTAAGTACTGCTTTAATAATACTTATTATTTTTAAACTTAAAAAATAATAAAATTAACTAATTAAAAATTAGATTAATAATTTTATTTTTATATTAATAAATACTAGAATAATTAAAATAATTATTTTTTTGTTTTAAATTTTATATATAATTTTTTATAATATTTATTAATTAATATATTATTATTAAAAGTAATAATAAAAATTAAAATATAAAACCTTTTAATAATAAATATTAATAAAATTATTATAAATTTTAATATTAAGTAATAAACGTTTAAACTAGTCCATTAAACTTAAAATGTTTAAAAAATAATATATAATATAGTAATTTTTACATAAAAATAATACAAATTATAAATTAATAAAAAAAAATACTTAATAAATTTTAAAATAAAAAATAAAGTTTTTAAAAAAAAAAAGGTTTTATAATATAAGTACTAACTATTAGATTAAACTTTTAATTAGTTAGACTTTTTAAAATTTTAAAAAAATAAAAATTTAGCTATATTTTTAATTTATTTAATTTTTATAAAATAAAAAACTTGTTTTATATCGACTGATTATAAAAAACAAGCAATAATCTTTTATTTTAATAAATCTAATTACTATTTCTAGCTAAAAATATTAATAATAAAGCAGAATTTGAAATTAAACAAATCAAACAATTAAAAATATATAAAAAAAGCAAAAAGTTATAATACTAGGTTGTTTAAAAAAGCTACAATCCTAATAATACTTAGTACATAGCTTAAAATTTTAAAAACGTGCCAATTAAATTTAATTAATTTTATAAAACTTATAAAAAAGCTTCCGGATTTTCTATAAAATTATAAAAATAAATATATATAGCAATAATTAATAAATTTACAAGTAATTACAAAAATAATAATAAAGCAATATAATATAAAAAAATTATATAAATTTAATATTATTAGTAATTTTAAATTAAAACTATATTTAAACTTTTAGTTTTAAAAAAAAGTAGTATAATAGTTAGTATAGTTTATATAGTTTTGGCAAAACCTATAAGAACTCCAGACCTATATAGCAATAAAATAGGAAGTCTGTGTACGGACTAACCTAACTTTGCAGCTATATATATAGAGTTTATATTTACCTACTTTATAAACTCTGACTTTTTTTTTTTTTTTTTTTTTTTTTTTAGCTTAGAGTCTTTGTTTATACTATTAATAAACTAGCTATAGAAGCTTTACTTGACTGATCATGATAATTTTTATTAATAAGTTTTTTAAATTTTAAAATCTTTTTTTAATATATTTTTTATTATATTTAAATAAAACAAAAATAATACAATTATAAAAAAGGCTATTATTTTTAATAAAACTATTATAATTGTTAAACAAAAATAATAAAATTAAAAACTAAAAAAAAGCAATATAAACCTACCAGCTTTTAATAAAAAGTTTAAATGCATTTATTATAAAAATATTTTACTAAGTTTTTTTAGCTAATTTTTAAAAAATAGCAAAAAAAAAAAATAATAATAATAAATAAAAATATAAAAAAAAAAATTATAATAATAATAATAACTTTATTAATTATAATCTTTTTTTTTTTACTACTAATAGTTCTAAATCTTTTAATTTTATTTTTATTAATTTTAGTTTTAGTACTAATATAGCTCTAACTATAATTTTAAAACTAAATTTTTTTATTAAAATATTTAGTATTAATATAAATACTATTATTTCTTTTTAACCAAAACTATACTAATTACTATTTTTAATATATTTAAACTATTTTATAACGTTTAAAAAATTTTTTATATAACTAACGTTTTTTTAAAGTTTAATTTTACTAATTTTAATAATATAATAAACAGCTTTTTTATTAAAAAACTAAAATTTATTATTATTTTAAATATAAGTTATAGTTAAAAAAAATTTTATAATTATAATAGCTTTTTTAATAATAAAAAATATACTAGTTTAAAAATATTAAAAATAAAAATAAAAATAATAATACCTAAAAAAATAAAAAACTATATAATTACTTTAATAATAAATAGCTAAAAAAAATAAACAATTTTTTATAACGCTACTTATTTCTTTAAAAACAAAATAAATCTAATCTTTATTTTTTATCTTTTTAAAAAAAAAGCTAAATTTTTTTTTTCTATAACAAAGCTTTTAGTACTAAAAAAAAAAACTGCTTTATAATAACTAGAACTATTAGCAGCTTATATTTAATTAATATTTCTAATAATAATACTAATATTATAGCTTTAAACATTAGTTTTTATATTTATTTTATATCTAAGCCTAAAATATAAATCTAATATAAACAACTAAAATATTTAAATAACTAAAGCTTAAAAAACTTAATAAACTATTTAACTAAAATACTTTTTATATAAAAATATTATTTTTATAAAACCTATATTAAAAAATAAATAAAAAAAACCTTTTATATAAAATGTTTATAAAAAAAACATAAAAACTAAAATTATTATATATAGATTTTATAAATATACTAACTAAAACAAACCAAATTATAAAATATAATAGATTAACTTAATAAATAATTATTAAAAATAATTTTACTAAAATAACCTAAATATATTTTATAAAATCAACCTTAAAATTTTTAAAATTGTTCTAAACTTTTTTTAACTAAAAAAAACAGCCAGAACAAAAATACTATACTATTACTTTAAATTAAAAACCTATATTTATAAAAAATATTTTTAAAATATTATATTATAATAAAAACATAATATTATACCTTTTAGCTACTAATTAACATTAATAAAATAATATTACTAAAAAAGCTATAAAAATATTAAAAAAAAAGTACTACAAATTATTTTATTTTTTTAAATTCTAGTTAAATAATTTATATAAACAATATTAAGTTTAAAAAATATTAAATCTATACTTTTATTAAAAACTAATTTTTTATATATAAAATAGCATACTTTATTTTAAACACTAATAAAACAACTATAATAATAAAAACTAGAAATACTACTAAACAAAAAACTAATATTAAACATATTAGATTTTAAATCTTTAATAAACTAAAAAATAATATAATTAATATAATTAATAAAAATACTAAATTACCTATTTTAAAAGGAAATATTTCTTTATATACTTAAAAACATATATATAAATATATATTTAAAAAACTTTTAAAAAATACTATATTACCCTAGTTTAATAAAACTATTTATAATTAAAGCTTTTTTTTTATCTTTAAACTAAACATTAGTTCTAAAATAGTTAATAAAAATAACTCTAAACAAGATTTCTTTATATAAACTTTTAACAATTCTAATAATAAATTATTAATACTACAAAACTATATTATAATAATATTACTCCTAAAAGTTTAAAAAAACTGTTTTAATTTATATTTTAAAATAAAATAACTTAAATAGCTCTAACTACTAATATTAAACCTAATATATAAAACAATAATAAATCAAATCAATATTAACCTATTTTAAATAATAATATTATTTATTAATATTATATATACTTTTTTTTTAATAAAAATAACTAAACTAAAAATAGTACTTATTAGTATAGCTAATATAAAAATATAAAAAACAAACATAAATTACTAATTAATAATAAAACTTAAATGCTTTATAATTCTTTATTAAAATATAAAATATTATTTTAAAAATAAATATTTAAACTAAAGCATAAACCAAATAGGTCGATCGCTTATTACAAAGCTTACTAAATAATTAAAAATTTTAAACAAATAAAAAGCCTTAACTATAATAAAACTTTTATTTTAATAATTAAACTTATAAGCTATAAAACAATTTTTACTATTATTATAGTTCTTAATCTTAAGCTTAAACAAATAAACATTAAAATAAATATTTTTTTATAAAAAAAAAAAATTTTTATATTAAACAACTAACTAAATTTTGTTACGATCAGTCGAGTAAAGCTTTTATAGCTAGTTTATTAATACTATAAACAAAGATTCTAAGGTAAAAAAAAAAAAAAAAAAAAAGTTAGAGGTTATAAAGTAAATAGATATAGATTTTATATATATAGCTATAAAGTTATAAGTTAGTTTATATATAGATTTTTTATTTTATTGCTATATAAGTCTAAAGTTTTTATAAGTTTTGCTAAAACTATACTAATTATTATACTACTTTTTTTTAAAACCAAAAGTTTAAATATAGTTTTAATGCAAAGTTACTAATAATATTAGGTTTATATAGTTTTTTTATATTGTACTGCTTTATTATTATTTTTATAATTATTTATAAATTTGTTAACTACTACTATATATATTTATTTTTATAATTTTATAAAAAATCTAAAAGCTTTTTTATAAGTTTTATAAAATTAGTCAAACTTAATTAATATATTTTTAAAATTTTAAGCTATATACTAAATATTATTAAAATTGTAGTTTTTTTAAATAATTTAATATTATAGTTTTATATTTTTTTATATATTTTTAATTATTTAATTTGTTTAATTTTAAATTTTACTTTATTATTAATATTTTTAGCTAAAAATAATAACTAAATTTATTAAAATAAAAAGTTATTATTTATTTTTTATAATTAGTTAATATAAAATAAGTTTTTTATTTTATAAAAATTAAATAAATTAAAAATATAACTAAATTTTTGTTTTTTTAAAATTTTAAAAAGTTTAACTAATTAACAATTTAATTTAGTAGTTAGTACTTATATTATAAAACTTTATTTTTTATTTTAAAATCTATTAAACATTTTTTTTATTAGTTTATAGCTTATATTATTTTTGCATAAAGGTTGTTATATTATATACTATTTTTTAAACGTTTTAAGTTTAGCAAACTAATTTAAATATTTATTATTTAGTATTAAAATTTATAATAATTTTATTAATATTTATTATTAAAAAGTTTTATGTTTTAATTTTTATTGCTATTTTAATAATAATATATTAATTAATAAATATTATAAAAAATTATATATAAAATTCAAAACAAAAAAATAAATATTTTAATTATTTTAGTATTTATTAATATAAAAATAAAATCATTAGTTTAGTTGTCAATTAATTAATTTTATTACTTTTTAAATTTAAAAGTAATAAATATTACTAAAGCAGTGCTTAGTACTTATAAAACTATTAATTATTGCTATAAACTTAAAAATAAATAATTTTATATTATTTAATATTTATATATCTAATATATTAAAAAATCTATATAAACTTTTATACTATTATGTAATTAATAATTTTATTAGTTAAATAATATATTTTTATTATTTATTATTATATATTATTATATTATAGCTAATATAAATAATAATAATAAAAAACTAAAAGTTTTATTTTATAATATTTTGTTTATTTTATAATTATATTTTAAATAAAACTAATAATATTTTTGTTTTAATATTTTAATTGTTTTATATTAACTTTAATATATAATAATTAAAAATATATAAGCTTTTTAAATTAAAGCTGTATAAAATTTTTTTTTTTTATTTAAAGTAATTTTAAATATATATAACTTTTTGTTTTTATTTTTTAGATTTTATAGCTAGTTTTTTTATTTAATTAGATTTACTAAGTTAGTTTTTTAAAAAATATTAAATAAAAAATCTATAGTTAATATAAAACTTAGTATTTTATTAAGCAGAATTAATATTATTATTTTATTTTTATTTTTTTTAGCTTTAATTATAAAAAGTTTTACTATTTTTTTTAATAAAATATTAGCCGTTATATTTTTTTATTTTAATTAGTACTAAAAAATAAGATTAAAATTTAATAAAAAGTTAGCTTAATATAATAAAGCTTAATAATTAGTTATTATAAAAAATTTAGTTCTAAAAAACTTTAAATAATAATATTTTAAAGTTCATATTACTATTAAAAATTTATAGTTTAAAATTAAATAAGTTTGTTTAATTAATATTATTATTTTAAAAAAATATTTTATAAGTTTTTAAGTTATATTTTTTTATTATTACTAAATAAAAATTTTTATTATATTATATAAAATATTTATTTTTATTTGTATTAATTAACTAAGGTTAAAAAAAGCTAAAACAAACATTTTATATATTAGTAGTTTTATATATTAGTAGTTTTATATATTTAAAAGTTTATTTTTGTTCTAATCCTATTATAAATACTTTATTTTTTTTAATAGTTAATTTAAAAAAAAAATAATTTTACTAATATAATAAATAAATATATAAACATAATTATAAAGCTTAAAAAACAATTAAATTAATTTAGTATTTTTAAAATTATTAATGTTCTAATTTAAAATTGCTTAGATTTTAATATATATTTTAGTTAAAATAAATAAAAAAACTAATAAAATTTTTTTTATTAGTTTTATTTATTTTTTAAATTAAATAAATTATTAAAGCTATTTTTATTATAAACTTTTTTTACTAGTTAAATATTTAAAACTTTAAGCTTTTAATTAAAATAGTTAATTAACATATGTTTTTCTTTATTATAAATAAAATAGGTTTTATTATTTTAATAAGCTTTTTTTTTTTTTACGGTTAATACTTATTTTAATTATTTTAAAATAAATATTTTAGAACTTTTAAAATTAATAAAAAATTAATAAACAAGTTTATTAAAAATTTAATTATTTAAATTAAATTTTTATTTCATTAAATTAATAAGTTTAATTTATTAATAATTTTTATAAGTTTATTTAATATTATATATTAATTTAATAATTTTATTAATAAATAATTTATAAAAAATATTTAAATTTATAAAAACTTTATATAAATTTTTTTTTAAATTTATATTAAAATAATTTTATAATATATATTTTTATTATAACTTTATAAATTAATATTTTTAAATTAAACTATTAAATATAAAAATAAATTTATTAATATTTTTATTAGTTTTATATATATAAACTTAAAATATTTTATAAATAATAATTATTTAATTAAAATTATAATAAATTATTAAATAATTTTTTAATTAAATAAAAATATATTTTTATTAATTTTTTAATATATTTTTTTAATTAGTTTATAATATATTTAAATTAGTTATTTTTAGTTCAAAATATAATAATATTTTTATTTAACTTTTTTATTAATTTATAAACCTAGTTATTAAATAAAGCTTTATTTTTTATAAATTTACTAGGATTAATTTTTTATATTTTAGTTTTTTTAATATAAATAAAGTTTAAAATATTAAAAAATAAACTAATAAAATAAAAAATAAATAAAATAATAAAACTAAAAAGTTTAAAATTAATATTTTTAAATATATTTTTTATTATTAAATTATAATTATTTTTTAAAAATATTAAAATAAATATATTAAAAAATTAATATTTTTTTTTTTTATTTATTAAAAAAGTTTTATTAAAACTAATATAAAATTATAAGTTTATATAGCTATAATATTTAGTTTTATATTTTTAAATATATTATTTATTTTAAATTATTTAAGTTTTAGTTTAGATTTTGTTTTTTTATTTTTTTATTTTTTATTTTTTTTTGATTTTTTTTTTAGTATTAATTTGCTTAAAATATTTATAAAAAAATCTAATATTTAAATTTTTTTTTTTTTTATAAAATTTTTTTTTTTAAATTATTTAATAATAAAAAACTAGCTATACTTAAAAATTAAAATTATTTTAATTATTTAAAAACTAAAAATAAAATAAAATTATTTAAAATTAAGTTTTTTATAAATTATTAGTTTTTAAATAATTTAAAAATTAAAAATTTTATTAAAATTATATTAAAATTAGATTTATATTATAAAATATATAATTTTTTATATTAAATATATAATTAAAAAAAAAATTTATTTATATTTTATTAATTATAATAAAATAAAAAATATATATTTATTAAATATTTATTAATAAATAATTAATAAATTTAAAGTAATATTATAATTAATTAAATAAAGTTTTTATAATTAGTTTATTAATATTATAAATAAAAACTTTAAACTTAAAAAAAAAAAAAAAAATTAAAAAAATTAAAGTTTATAAAATAAATAGATATAAACTCTATATATATAGCTATAAAGTTATAGGTTGGTCTATATATAGATTTTCTATCTTATTACTATATAGGTCTAAAGTTCTTATAGGTCTTGCTAAAACTATACTAATTATTATATATATAATAATTTATATAAAATTTTGTTTATAAATATATTTAGATAAGAAAGACTTATATTTATAATAATAATTAGCTAATCGATTAGCTTGGAACAAAAACTTTTTTTAGACTAAAAAGCATATAAATATATTTGTATATAAAATAATATATAGGTTTATTTAAACAACTTTTTAATAAAAAAACTAACTAATTAACTAAATAATATAATAGCTAGCTAATAAAATAATAGGCTAATTAGGCTAATTAATATATTATATATATAATATATATATATAAGCACGTTTATATGTAAATTTATATAGCGTATTACTTAAATATATATATAAATATATAAACTAACTAATTAATATAAACTAAGCTAAATTAGCTAATTAATATATATTATATATATAAACAAGCCGATTAATATATATAGCTAGCCTAGCTAACTAGAGTAGCTACTTAGACTAATAGACTAAAAGCTCTTTATAAGTTATATAGCTATAAACAAGTTTATATATAAAATTATATAGTAGATTGTTTATAAATATATTCTAGTAAAGGACTTAGTAGGTAATTATATAGCTAAAGCAGCAAAGGTAACAAAACTAATTAATATAGCTAGGCTAGCTTAGTTAGTTATATAGATATATAAATAGATTAATTAATAGCAAACTAGGCTTTCTAAAAAGTATACAGCTATAAGCAAACTTATATATAGATTTATATAAAAAAGTGCTTGTAAGTATATTTGTACAGGGCTTAGCTGTTCGTAAGCTAGCTATATTAGCTAGGTTAGCTATATTAGTCTTCGCACAGCTAGCATTAAGTTTATTAATAGGTTATAGATATATTTATATATAAATTTATATAAAAAGGCGTTAAGCATTGGTTTCTAATCATAAGTTGCGCTTTAAAAAACAATAAGCGTTTATAAACATTATTATATATAAATTTATATAAAAAACTATTTTATTATAGCTTTACTAAAAATACTATTAAAAAAAGATAAAGTAACTCAATACTAAAACAATTAAAAATAACAAAAATAAACTAGAGCGCTTACTACTAGAAAACTAGCATAAATGCTATGTGTATAAAGTAAGTGTTGCTCTAAGAAGTTCGAAGGCTTTTATAGCTATTCGAACTCCTGAATGCAGCCGAAGATCAGCCGATTCGGGCCGCAGGCGGCCCGAATACGGCTAATAATTGATGTACAGCCATATTTGCAGCTGCTAGCGGGCCGCTAGCACTAGCCCTGCTGCAATATAGATTTTTTAATATATTAAATATATAAATATTAAATAATATAAAACTATTTATTTTTAAGTTTATAATAATAATTAATAATTTTATAAATATTAAGTACTGCTTTAATAGTATTTATTACTTTTAGATTTAAAAAATAATAAAATTAATTAATTAAAAATTAAACTAATAATTTTATTTTTATATTAATAAATATTAAAACAATTAAAATAATTATTTTTTTGCTTTAGATTTTATATATAATTTTTTATAATATTTATTAATTAATATATTATTACTAAAAATAATAATAAAAATTAAAATATAAAACCTTTTAATAATAAATATTAATAAAACTATTATAAATTTTAATACTAAATAATAAACGTTTAAATTAGTCCGCTAAACTTAGAACGTTTAAAAAATAATATATAAAGTAGTAACTTTTATATAAAAATAATATAAACTATAAACTAATAAAAAAAAATATTTAGTAGATTTTAAAATAAAAAATAAAGTTTTTTTAAAAAGAAAAGGTTTTATAATATAAGCACTAACTACTAGATTAAATTTCTAGTTAGTTAAACTTTTTAAAATTTTAAAAAAACAAAAATTTAGTTATATTTTTAATTTGCTTAACTTTTATAAAATAAAAAACTTATTTTATATTAACTAATTATAAAAAAATAAATAATAACTTTTTATTTTAATAAATCTAATTATTATTTTTAGTTAAAAATATTAATAATAAAATAAAATTTAAAATTAAATAAATTAAATAATTAAAAATATATAAAAAAAATAAAAAACTATAGTATTAAATCATTTAAAAAAGCTATAATTTTAATAATACTTAGTATATAATCTAAAATTTTAAAAATATACTAATTAAGCTTAACTAATTTTATAAAACTTATAAAAAAGCTTTTAAACTTTTTATAAAATTATAAAAATAAATATATATAATAATAGTTAATAAATTTATAAATAATTATAAAAATAATAATAAAGTAATATAATATAAAAAAACTATATAAACTTAATATTATTAATAATTTTAAATTAAAACTATATTTAAACTTTTAGTTTTAAAAAAAAATAGTATAATAGTTAGTATAATTTTAATAAAACTTATAAAAACTTTAAACTTATATAGTAATAAAATAAAAAGTCTATATATAAACTAACCTATAATTCTATAACTATATATATAAAATCTATATCTATCTACTTTATAAACTTTAATTTTTTTTTTTTTTTTTTTTTTTTTTTTTTAGCTTAGAGTTTTTATTTATAGTATTAATAAACTAGCTATAAAAGCTTTACTTAATTAATCGTAATACTAATTATTTAAAAACTGAAAATAAAATAAAAATATTTAAAATTAAGTTTTTTATAAATTATTAGCTTTTAAATAATATAAAAATTAAAAGTTTTATTAAAGTTATATTAAAGTTAAGTTTATATTATAAAATATATAATTTTTTATATTAAGTATATAACTAAAAAAAAAAGTTTATTTATATTTTATTAACTATAATAAAATAAAAAATATATATTTATTAAATACTTATTAATAAATAATTAGTAAGCTTAAAGTAGTATTATAATTAGTTAAGTAAAGCTTTTATAGCTAGTTATTAATATTATAAATAAAAACTTTAAGCTAAAAAAAAATAAAAATAAAAATAAAAATAAAGTTTATAAAATAAATAGATATAAACTCTATATATATAGCTACAAAGTTATAGGTTGGTCCGTATATAAACTTCCTCTCTTATTGCTATATAGGTCTAAAATCTTTACAGGTCTTGCTAAGACTATACTAACGGTTACAAATTTAAAAATAGTACTAGCAAAATATATAAATTATAAAAAGCTTTATATAGCTTAAAGTAAATATTAAAAATTTAGTACAAAATTCTAGCTATTTTTAAAAAAAAAGTTAGCTTTATTTCTTTAAACGCTAATATTAAAATATTTACTAAAAAATATACTTATATTACTATTTATATAAACAACCTTTTAATTACTACTTTTTTTATAAAAAAAGTTAATAAAATAAAATTTATTTTATATAATAAGTTTAATATAATAAATCTTAAACTTTACTTATATTATTTAAAAATAATTATTAAAAAAAACTAGCTTAATAAAGCAATTTATTTTAAGCAAAATATTTATATAAAAAAAATTCTTTAAAATTTTAATTTTTAAAAAATAAAACTTAAAAATATTTTTATAAAAACTAAAGCTTTTAAACTATTATTAATAAATTATATATTTATACTTAAAAACAAAGCTTAATATATAAATATTATAAAGTTATTAATATATATTATATTTAATACTTAACTTAATATTATATTTGCTGTTTTTTTTTATAATTAATTTATAGTAAAGTTTAATAAAGCTTATAGATTAGCAGTTAGCTATATTTTTAAATATTTAAAAAAAACTATAAATATAAAATTAATATATTACAAAAAACTCTAAAACTTAATTAGCTATACTAATATAAACTATACTAGTAACTAAAACACTTATAAATCTATTTTAAAATATATTTTTTATATTAATAACAAAACATTTAATTAAAGTTCTAAGCAATAAACTATTATATTTTTATTTTTTTATAAAACTAAATATATTAGTTAAATATAAACTATTAAAAAAATTATTTAACTAAAGCTATTATTAAAAAAACTAAACGTTATTTAAAAAATAAACATTATAATTATTTATAAAAATATCTAAAAAACTATTACTTTAATAAATAATTTTTTATATTACGTTAATACTAAATATATAACTATTTAATTTAAATTTATTTATAAATAATAAACTAATAATAATATTAAATTTTAATATATTTTTATTAACTAATAAATAATAAATAAGTTAACTAAAGCACTACTAAAAAATAAGTTTTTAGTTTTTTAAAATATTTTAAGCTTAAAATAAATAAAAATAAAAATAAATAAAACTTTATATATTTAATAATATTATATTTTAAAAAGCTATAAAAATATTTATTTATATAAAACTTATTTAACTTGTTTTTAAAAACTTTTATTTTTTTAAATATTTTATTTTAAAAAACTTTTAAACTTATTAATACTTATTATTATTTTTAATAAAATATTCTATATATTAATAAAGCTGTTCTATAACTAAAAATAATAAAATAATTATATAATTATTACTATAAAAAGTTTTTTTGTTATTATTTATATATTATTATAAAAACTTTAAATTTATTAAAATAACTTTATTTATTAATACTAAACTATTAATTATTATATTATTTAATTTTATTATTACTACTTATTTTAAAACAATACTAAATAAAAGTTTTTATTATTAACTATTAAAAATATATTTATATTAAACTTAGTTAGTTTTTTTATAAAATTATTAATATATTTAAAATTAACTAATAATTAATTAGCTAAATATTTAAAATAATATTATAACTTTATTGTTATAGCTATATTTTATATTTATTTAAAATTAATATTTTTTAATTATTTAAAAAAAAAAAATTTAAAAAATTAGTAATATAATACCTAACGCTTATACTTAGAACATATTTAGTACGTTTTATAACTACTAAAAAAACAGCAAAAAAACTTAAATAAGTTTTTTTTGTGTTCTAATTAAACAACTAATAAAAAACTTATAAAAAAACATAAAATAGCATACTTTTGCTATAGCAATAATAGCTAACCTATTTAGAAATAAAACTGCAATATTTTAGAACTATAACTTTATTTAAAATATAATAACTAAATTACGTACTAAAAACATTTTTAAAAAAAAACAATAAATCTTTTTAAACTTTATTTTTAAAAAAGTCCAAATATTTATAATATAATATAATACTAATAATATATTTAGTAGCTAAAACTTATATTTATTATATAATATATTATAAATTTATTAATAAATAACTATAAAAAATTATCTTTACTTAGGCCTTAATAACCCAAAACTAAAAAATTACGTATGCTTAGCTAGGTAATCTATATATTATTACTAACTAGCTTATATTTTTTTTTTTTTCTCTATAGGGGTTTTTTATAGGTTCGGCCGGTGCTAAGAACTCTAAACAAAATAAAATAAAAATACTAAAAGTACTAGCAAGCTTTTAGAACTTTAATATATTAAAGCTTTTTATAAAAAAGACCTACTACAAATTATAAAAGAAGGAAATCTAGTAATATACTCAAAATTTTTAAAAAAAACGTTAAAACACTATTACTATATCTACTATCCGTATTTATAGGTTATATTTTATACAATTATATTAAACAACTAAAGCAACATATAAGTTTAAAGTAAATAGGAGTATTAGAATGTAGAAATTAGGTACACTTTATTCTCTGACTATATGTATTACTAGATTCCCCCGGACCTTTGGTCCTTAATTTTTCTATCTAATTATTCTGAATACACAAGACATTCTGCTCACTTGTATATGTATCCACTTATCTTGACACGCATAATCTTCTAAGTAGATAGTTAACACCATGTTATACAAATTAACTCACTCTATGTCTTATTAGCTGTCTGCGTCCCTGGCCAAAGGATTATTGCCCCAAGACTGTGAACTCCAAACAGGCGACGCCGGGTGCAACACAACATGGCGAATTGGAAGCTATTAACGTCTAACTGCAGGGCAGCCACAAACTGAACAGGGGGGTTAATTTTGAAGTCTGTGGGTGATCGCGACCCCCGCCTTAGCCCATTGGATGAGGCGCGTTGGATTGGCATGCAACGATCATATTTGGGAATATCAACCATACCGCATCTACTCACCGGACCACTGTTGCTTTTGTTGTGGCTCTATATCTAAGAAGCGCCTCTAAGCAACGAGGGGCGCTGTAACGCTGTTCGACATACAACATTTGCCTAGTCGGACACTGGAAATGTCCTCAAACGAGGTAATTCATTCTTCCCTTCCTGTGGCGTGTGTTACAGTCTCTGACTTGACATTCAAAATATTAGGCCTCAGACCAGGATGCTTGAGTCAACGTCTATAGGTTTCTAGAAATATGATATGTTTAGAAGGCATAAAACGGCGACATTTAATGGTTCTCTCATTTATCCTATTCACCCCCACAACTCGGACACCCTCTCAAGTCGCCTCACCTTACTCTCTTATAGTCTCAGGCCATTCTTACGTCAGTCTATTTGCATAGTCTAAGCCATACGTATAGTAAGCTACACAGCACTGCATTGATCGGAATGTTCGGACCAATGATGGGGGTTTTAGGGTATGGGGTGTGGCCAAGTCATTCAATGGTACCGAGCCTGCGAAATTATTACGGACATCTAAGATGGTTCAAACTGGATGGGCTGCTCAAGAACGGTGGCGTGATGCAGTCTTCCGAGAAGCATCATACATATGCATACCCCGCAGATCGGTTACGACCGTTTGAGAACCTAACATGATTTATCGGTATTCCCTTTATATTTCTACTCTTGGCGACAACATCAACGGTTTCACAAGGCTGCCATCCATCCAAACTAGACCTTCGAGCCGAACCCCGCCACCTATAGTGCCATAGAAACCCAGCTGTACAGACATCCTAATCGCTTACGAGTCTAAATAGGTAGGTTTCTATGGCTAGGTTCAGCGGAAGGGTCTATTATGCAGTGTAAGGAAACGCCCGATAAATATATCGGTCGACGTAGGTATTAGTGAGCAGAAAAAAAAAAGAGGGGGGGGGGGGGGGGGGGGGCAATTGACGTGAATATACTCAATTGACTAGAGGATGGGCGGAAAAGCGCTAATCACCAACCGCCATATCCAACCTTCGGCGACCATACCTACACTCAAGCCCTACACAAGACGACTCGGATCAACCGCGAGATGTGCGTGACTAAAGCCACTCAAATTCTCACCATTGATACTGGCATCATCTGGTCAATAGTATGTGATGACCCGGGAGCCACTACACTTATACTCATGGGATGAGCTAATATCAGCTGCGGTGATTAGCCCTATTCTAGATCTTGACTCTCGAGTCACTTCCGGGACGCGCTTGGGTCTGCAGCGCAGCAGGGCCCCAGAGGCCAGTTCTAAATATAGACTTGTATCCCGAGTGAGGTTCACAGCCAGTACCTTGCACGAGACGAAAAATTCTTGACATTGTAGAGATCTAGTATATGTTTGACGTTAAGAGAGAAAGGGGTTGCTTTGTATTACCTGCGTAAGTTATTGTGGAACTATCAAGCCTTTCCTCTTCAAGCAACCGGCCCTATATTTGAATTACCATTATTAGCTTCTGTTTGTCCTACACTTTATATATTACTCAAGACTTGCTCTTTAGCTGTATAGCACATTGATGGCTTGGACGAAATTATTATGGGTGCCTAGTGTTACATATTAAAGCCTTCCTCGTCTTTTTCCAAAAACGAACCATTTGTACGTACGTACAATAGCGGGCTAGCCCAGCCAACCAGACCAGCTCTACAGCCTGTCTCATTAATGCATTATGTGGTATCCTGTGCATCATAACCTCTTGGCCTCAAGTTGTCCTGCACGTCGGCCGTCGTGGAGGCTAATCCTTCGAATCATCGATAAACCTGCAAGTTAAACGAGACTTACAGATAATATTGGGAAACAACTTTGGGTTGCGTTCTACCTATTACAGCGACAACGACATTCGTAGTCACCCTACAAGGTGGGGCAACAACCCTTGATACTCCACCGTCCGGGAACGGGTTGAACGCTTTTTCAATCCAAGTAAGATACTAGTCGACTAACTTCATGATAGAAAGTGTAACCTTTGTAAGTCTGAGTAATTATTCCTGTTAGGTCTGAATGTCTCAGGTGGAGCTAAGCCGTTGATGTATCCAGATCTCCGCAAGCACCACCAACGTCGCCCCGACTAGCAGCAGTACCAATACTAGTGCCAAATCTGATTACATGAGAGAGAGTTTGAGCCCTGGGGCAGCAGCTGGGATCGCAATAGACGCTTTCGCGTTTCTCTTATGTATCGCAGCTGCTGTATGGGATCAGGTGCGACGCAGAAGACGCACGCCACGTAACCCTCATTCTACCACCAATCCGACACAGCAATCGCTACAACATGAGTCTCTTGATCCAAACTCAAGACAGGTTGTTGAACAAACTAAATCATTTGGACATGGAATCCTACCTTACAAGGAAGCAGACAATTCCCTGGGTCCTGTTCAAATAAGAGAGGTTGGCCATTCCCTTTTCAATCTTCCCGAATACAACTATATATCTGCTACATGAATATGTCACCACCCTTTCTGACAAGTCCGCCACAGATTCGTAGAGCCTCGGAGTTAGATGGAACCTGCTGAAATACTGCTTTAGTGTCAAGAGGCGCTAGAGTTATAGATTTTGTTTTTATCAGAATCAACCTACATTGAATGTGCCAACCTCAGAGAGTCTCTCACTAGCTGTTGATGAGTACAGTTGGGCATCGCGACGAGTTACCGCAGGACGTCGAAGTTGCGAGAGAAAGCGTAGTCAGTAGCAAAATAATACAACAAACTTTGGAAGGTCCGCAATTCATCAACGACGATGCACCTCGCCTCGCCCCCTTATAATTGTTGAAATAAAGAGGCTGGTACATTCCACTCTCATCCTTATATGCACTACTGGGTTCGCCACGCCTCTCAAGGCTGTCTTTTCATCCTATTTAACTACGACGAATACAATAATTCATCTGCTAATATCTGTATTATACGTCTCTGCTCTTCCTGAAGATAAGGACAGCAACCGGAAGATAAGACAATTCGCAATTCATCGAGTGTACAAATTCGATTCAAAATCAAGGGAAACGAAGGAGCGGCTTCATGAGATAAAATTTCAATCATGTAAAATGCGGTATGATGCACGATTATTCAACATCACCTGACATTTAAGCACTTCCCCTCTGGTCATAACGCCCCTAGTTCCCCAGGCAAGGCGGCCTGACATGTCCCCTATCTGTACTAATGATACTGAATGCCACGACTACCTCTACAGCACGTAATCGCGGCATCCCTATTCGCGTTGGGCTTCAACTCTTAACACTTCGTGACTGGCAAATGAAGAGGATGCATTCGACTAGATCTCAGATATCACGAGACCTTGCCTGCCACGCACAGGAGGCATTGCTTTAGTTGAACCTCAAACCAGCACTGACTGTATGCAAGTCCCAAGGCCATGGTAATCTCTCTTTAGGCTAATGTCGAAGACCAAGGCGCCGGGACGCAAAAGAGGCTCAACAGCATCTCGTGGCGCACGTGGGAAAATTGATTGGAAATACAACGATAGCATCTCCACAGACGTGGCAACGGTCCATCAGAACAACGCTGGAAATGCATTTCCGAGTACGTCACTCTAGGACATCACCACTGCCGAGCTAGCGTCGATAAAGGCAAGAATCCAGGCAACCGACCTATCCGTCGCTTAAATCCTTGCCGTGGTCTATCTCCATGTGCCACATTCCTGATTCGGATGTGAGATGAGAATGTCCTTACATAGTATGCAGAAACCATTGGAACTTGGGTAGCACTCAGTACTAATTAATTAGCTGCACATCATCTGATCTCACCATCTATCACCCAATGAAGCCCGCTTGTCCCTCATTATTGACTTCGAGAGCGGAAGTATTTGTCAGCCTATGGCAATTCTGTTCAGTCGACATCCCGGGAACATGTAGTGTAGAGCGTAGAATCCTTCACTTGGCAGACAGCAGACCATGAGAGAGATCTCATCTTTCTCGTCAGACTCGCTCGAAGGTGGAGCCTCTGTCGGCGACGACAGCCATCGTTCCGCCTTGGCATATACCCCATCCACACTAAGATGTCTGATACGCCATGTCCATTGGTGTACGAACGATGGCGAGAGTTGTTGGAAACGGAAAGTCTCGCCGAAGTCCAAGGGTCTAGAGGTAAATTCCGAGAGAGTCGTCGTATTACTTCTTGTAATTCCATATTCGACCTCGTGATCACTTGAATGGTCACCGCTAGATGATAACCCCTGGAATCCATGTTTCCTGAAGAGCACCGACTACGTGCTTGACATTCCTGGGGAATGGTGGGGAAAAGCTGGTTACGTGCAGGCGGTGCGAGACAACCCCAGCTTGCGACCCCATATTCCAGCTGGGTTTGGTGTGTGGGGGTTCGGTGTCGGGGTCGGTCCAGCCATACGGAGAACCTGGAGAAGAAAGGTGTATATAAGATGAGGAGGGCCATATCCAGTATTTTCAAACCAGTAGAAATATACCGTACCTTTCCTCTCAGTAGTGGGTGTATCGTCGTCTGAAGGCACACGTTCCAAATAACTGGCGATCACTATTCAGCGGCAGCAGGTTTGATAGGAAAGGGCCTCTTTCATATCCGCTACTACGAAAGAAGTGAGGAAGATGGTGGCTTTTAGATCTGCGGAGAAGGCCCAGACGGGCACTTCAGACCCCATTCTGACTCGTCTCGCCGACGAGGACAAGGTGCCGTGGTACCGCAAGCCGAACCTGCGACTGTTATATTTCCTTCTACTCCCTACGTGCATGGGCATAGAGTTAACCTCCGGCTTTGACTCTCAACTCATCAATGCTCTTCAAATAGTGCCTTCGTGGATCGCTTGTGAGTTTATAATCTACTTTCTTTGGCCCAAAATAGTACCTAGCGCATATCTAGGTTGTTCGGTATCATGGTACGGGCATCGTCGCTGACTAAGAGCCTCATTTTGATGGGAAACAGATTTCGATGATCCCCAAGGTCCCATCAAGGGTATTATCGCGGCCTCGTACTCTCTAGGCGCTATTCTGTCTTTGCCGTTTATCGGTATCGTGAATGACAAGTTTGGTCGACGATGGTCTGTCTTTGGCGGTTCAGTGATTATGGTGATTGGTGCCCTTATTCAAGGCCTTTCTGTTAATAGTAAGTGGCTATCAAGCCAGTGAATAATCCCGTGGTATCAGCACTCACCTTCTGCTGACGGAATGTTGGAATTAGATGACTCACAAAAGTGATGTTATAGTTGGCCAATATATCGTCGCACGTCTGATATTAGGTTTCGGTATACCCACCTGCATTGTCTCGGCTTCATCTCTTATCGCCGAACTATCATATCCCAAGGAACGCCCAGTTCTGACCTCACTCTTCAATGTCTCGTACTTCGTCGGACAACTGTTGGCTGCGGGAATCACCTTTGGCACCAACAATATCATGAGCAATTACGCCTGGCGTATTCCTTCGTGGTTACAGATGGTCCCCTCGCTGATTCAAATCACCTTCATCTTCTTGGTCCCAGAGTCCCCTAGATGGCTTATCACAAAGGAGCGACACGATGAGGCGTACAGCATTCTCGCTAAATATCATGCCGAGGGAGATCGCGAGTCCGAGTTTGTCAAGGCAGAGTTTGCCCAGCTTCAGGCCACTATCAGCCTCGAGTTGGAACATTCTAAGAAATCGATGATGGACCTCGTTCGTACTAGTGGTAATCGGCGTCGTTTGCTTATCAGCACTATGTTGGGATTGTTTACTCAATGGTCTGGAAACACGCGTGCGTCTACCTGAACGACACTGCGAAGAGCAGTTTCGTCTTCTCACATGACAGCGATTTTCACGCTGCAGTGAGGGCGATCTTGATATTTCTACCTGCTTTAAAATTGGGAGACTGACTTTTCAGTTTTATTTTAGTTATCTCGTACTACCTGGGCGATATCCTCGAGGCTATTGGCCAAACTGACTCCGCGTTCAAGCAGAAGATCAACGTAGCTGTAAGCACGCGTCCCCTTGAGATTTCGGTGTAAGAAAGGTTTGCTCTTGCGAAGCTTTGCTGACCACGTAACGTTCCAAGATCGCTGCGTGGAGCTTGGTGTCCGGAACGATCGCATCTCTTCTAGTCAAGCGGTTCCGACGTCGTGTCATGTATCTGGCATGTACGTGCAGCTTGATCATCGTATACATCAGCTGGACGATTAGCATGAAATACGCTATCGACGGCAAGAACTCTGGCAATTTGAACACCGCCGCCGGGAGCGCCGTCCTATTCTTCATCTTCGCCTACAGTCCCTGCTATAACTTGGGTTATAATGCTCTTACATACAGTAAGCTTGCCCAACCCTTTAACTTTCTAATACCTGCTAACAACGAGGTTCTCAATAGCCTATATGGTCGAGATCTGGCCGTACGCGGAGCGTTCTCGTGGTATCGCCTACTTCCAGCTATGGGGTCGACTGGCCGGTTTCTTCACCACCTTCGTCAACCCCATCGGACTGCAAAACTCTGGCTGGCGCTACCTCATCTCATACGTCGTATTCTTGGCCTATGAGATTACGTTTGTATACTTGTACTTCCCGGAGACATTTGGTCGTACGCTTGAAGAACTCGCCTTCCGTGAGTGTATATCTCAATCATCAAGCCCGCATAACTTTGACTAACCGGTGTTTTCTTTTCTCTTATTCCAGTCTTCGAAGACAAGGCACTGGCAGACGAAGCTGTCTACGCTGTCGAAAAGGCTGTAGGGCTCAATGGTCGAGGGGGTGAGATGGTCGAGGTTCGGAAGGAGGTTTGATGGAAATAGGAAAACGCCAGGCAGGAGTGGTAATTTAACTTCGCTTCCTCTACGATATAGTACTTCAGCATTCACAACTCCGTAGGGGCATACATGTCGTCCAGAATTACCATGTTAACTCAGAATGCTACGTCGGGACGACCCGGTCAGAGATATCCCTTTTCCAGAGCTGACAGCTGTTCTGCGACTTACGACAGCTGGCTCGGCCGTGCATATATACCTACCGACTAGCCTTAGGTAGGGAATGAGGGGTTTGTCTGTGTTCATCGACAAGCAGTCCAGTGATGGCTCGACATCTAGTCTTTCACGGCACACTTATTCACTGCCTTAGCCTCCAGGAGCTGGAGGTAATACAGGACGGCTTGGTGGTTATCGCACCAGACGGCGTCATATCTAGCCTAGTGAAATCAATCGAAAAGGAGTCAGTCCAGCAACACTTGACCGCGATTGGACTCTCTGAGCCCCAGTGTGATATTCACTTCATTGAACGAGGGCAATTTCTCATCCCAGGTTTTGTGGACACACATAACCATGCGCCTCAGTGGGCACAGCGCGGTATCGGGCAGGGCATGCACATCCTAGACTGGCTCGACAAATACACATTTCCGAACGAGGCTCGCTTCGACGACCCGGAATATGCGCGACGTGTATATGCCAGCTGTGTCGACGGTTTTCTGCAGCAGGGCATAACGACAGCATCTTACTACGGATCCATACATGTTGAAGCTACCAATATTCTGGGTGATCTCTGTCTCGAGAAGGGGCAGCGCGCATTCGTCGGCAAATGCAATATGAATCGCGATGCGCCCGACTACTATCGGGATGCAACAGTCGAAAGCTCGTTAAGCGAAACGCAACATTGCATTGCGCATATGAGAGGGATTGACCCGGAGGGTAAGCTTATCAAGTACGTGCTCACCCCTCGCTTCGCCATCACCTGCGAGGACGACTTGCTTGCTGGACTAGGAGAGATCGCCAAGTCCAACCCAGACCTGCCAATTCAGACGCACTTCAACGAAGCTGAGCAGGAGATTTCGTACACGAGGAAGCTGTTTCCGACATTCGAGAACGAAGTAGACCTTTACGACCATTTCGGCTTGCTCACCAGGCGCTCCATCTTGGCTCATTGCTGCTACGTGTCAGAGTACGAACTGGAGCGTCTCAAGAACCTCGAGTGTGGGGTCGCGCACTGCCCTATCTCCAACATGACGGTCGGTGGCGGCTTCATGGCTGCCCCCGTGCGTGAATTTCTCCGGCGAGACATCAAGGTAGGTTTAGGAACGGACAGCGGGGGCGGATTCTCGAGTAGCATCTTGGACGCCATGCGACAGGCGCTCGTGGCTTCAAATGCCAGGGAGGTCATGAGCCAAGGCAAGGACAAGGGACTGTCCATTAGCGAAGTGTTCTATCTCGCGACGCTTGGCGGCGCTCGAGTCTGCTGCTTGGACGAGAAGATCGGCAATTTTGCGGTCGGAAAGGAGTTCGACGCGTTGTTGATCGACTCGAAGAGCCCAAAGCCGGGGATTATGACCATGGTTGAAGAACACGACACGATAGACCTGGTTTTTGACAAATTCATCATGACAGGCGATGATCGCAACATTAGAAAAGTCTTCGTCTGCGGGCGACAAGTTAAACAGTAATTGAAGGCAGATATGACCTCGTGGTAATGCAGATTCATCAGGTGTAAATACTTGATTCACGATTGATTTGCTCGATTATGAAGGGTCACGCGCTCCCTGTTTTCCTTCCCCCAAAAAATCGATGATAGTCTCGAGGGGCACCCCTCTGCGCATTCCTGTCTCGTCGTCTCAGGACGAATGCAGCCCAATAAGTTGACCCGTCTTTACTTCTAGTAATGGCGCTTCATTATAGCCCCAATATGCCCGACAATCGTGCATCAAAGTGCCAATCTCGGACTTGTCCTAAGAATCCTGATCTTCCGCAAAGCCGCGAAAGCGACTAGTGCTGATGTGTAAGACATCGTAGTTCGTCTTGATGCCAGGCTAGGATGCTTCTAGGCCTTCTCTTCCCGGACGCACGACACACACCGGCCGCGAGTTCCAGGTCGGAGCCGTGTGCCTGTTGACAATACTGCGAAATGCGGTATTGCGATACCTCCACAGTCTCGTCGGGCGGCGACAACTTGAAGAAGTGCGAGGTCATGTTCGTCATCCCACGCTACGTAAGTTGCATTCACAGCAGCCCCAGACTTGAAGAGACGCCAGCGGTGTGCCGACTTATTTCGCTCGTCGATGTTCTCAGCAACACAATGTACGCAGGTCAGAAGCATACCGTTCGGCGCAATACAGAGAGCCATGCGCTGTGATGGCAGGGGTGAGTGGTATCAGCACCTGGGAAATGCCATGCATAGCTGGAGTGTCAAGAGCAGGCTGGCTTATAGCAAGGTTCTCTTTTTCTAGAAGATGGTCCTTTGCAGCATCGCCTGCTTTCGTCCGTGATATCGTTCGTCTCGGAGACAAGGCTTATAGACCTAAGTACTTACTTAGTGCGGCGGACGTCGACAGAAAGGCGGGGGCATGTTCCTGAGCGCTAAGACCAGCTACGGTGCCCGATATGTCGCGACTGGTCAAAATGGATATTTTGGGCTAGCGTATTTCGAAATTTTAGCTTGCAGGTGTTACCTAGCACTGCCTAGCATCTGAAACGCTACCTAGGGTATTCACTGCAATTGAATATATTGACTACAATTGACTGTAGGTTGGTCTATATAGGTAAGCCTGTGTGGATAAGTATGTATGGCTAGCCTCTAAGTCAGTTTGTATACTTCTAGGTAGTTAGGTTGGTTTGTACGGGTGGCTACTAGTAGGTCTGTATCGGTAGGGTGGTCTATATAGGGTCTATCAGCTGTATTGGCTATAATTTGAAGCTATCGCCAACCTCTCTATTGCCGTTAATATAGCAGTTAAAACAGCCAACATAAATCATACAGACCGTATAACCCATCTAGGCCTATCTATATAAACTAACCCATATAGACTAACCTACCCATACAGACTCACCCATAGAGACCTACCTATAGTCAATTGCAGTTAATAAAATTAATTGACAGTCAATTAAAGCTAATATAGCCTTTTCTACTCATAAATCCTTCAGCTGCCAACCAGTGTAAGACAACTGCACGCTGAAATTTTGAAAATGCGCTAGCCCAAAATATACATTTTGACTGGTCGCAATGTACAGTGCGCCGTACCCAGCAGATTAGTGCACAACAGTGGGTGGGAATGGCGGGCGGTGCCGGGACCCGCTATCTAACCTAGGTACCTAAGTAGGTACTTAAGTAGTAGCTAACCTTTGGTACCTAATTCCAAGCTTTAGCGGTCTCACCTATCTAGAATCCAACTTCTGGCTGCGATACGTTAAATGCACTTCAAACTAGATATTCCAACTTATAAGGCACCGCTCTTGATGTGAAAGGTTAGGATTACTAGCTACCTGCTGAACTAAGTCTATGGCAAAATCTACAAACGGTACGATGTTTGGCAGTTAATGACGAGTTGAGTGTGTGATTGTGTATTAGAATCATCCGTCGTCGACAGATGAGAAGATCTCTTCGCTTCGTATCATTATTGCATGTTGTCTGGTTAGTGTACTCTCGTTAATACAAATTCATTGCCCACGCCAATCGATCTTGGCTGCACGGACAGCTCCGCTCAGCTCCGCTCAGCTCAGCCTCGTGCGGGGTTATCTCAGGTTTTCTCCTGAAGCGTCGATTGTGCTATCATCCGGTGTTCTACATCTTTACCATTTCTTCTAGCTCTCCCTCTCGTTTCTCGGGCTCGCTTCGACGTCAGATTCACCATTCAGCTAGGGTTGTTGAAGCCATGGCTGGTCCGTTGGGCTGGCTAACAGCTTGCGCCGCAGTGCTGGCGTCCCTCTTCTTCCTGTATCCTCTTGCCTCCAGGATTCAGCGTCGCAATCAAGGAACCCGACCCAACGGTATCCAGATCATATCCAACCCGGCGAATGCCAAATTTGAGTGAGACAGCCACACATCTGAAGACTATGGGGAGCTAACACGGACAGGATTATTGCCGTTCACGGCTTAGGTGCCCATCCCGAATACACATGGACATGCGACGCGCATATCGCAGCAGGAGTTCCTCGGCGAAGGATCCGTCTGCTTCGAGACCTCCTGACAGAAAGCTTCCCCGAAGCGAGAATCCTAAGCTTCGCCTATAACTCTGACTGGCTGATCGATGCTCCAATCAAGACGGCCCAGGAGATTGGAGGAAGGCTGCTTGACCAGCTTGTGAAGGATAGAGAGAATCGGGAACAGGTTAGGACTGCCTCACAAGTCAGCCGGTATTGCTAACATCCAAGCCAGCGTCTTCCAATCATCTTCATTGGACATAGCTTTGGTGGAATCATCATTAAACAGGTGGGCTTACAAGCCTCGAAGTACGACAACTAGATGACTAACCTCGAGTCACAGACCCTTTGCAGGTCAGCGAAGGCCGAGCGGATTATCCATGATACATCTGGCTTTTTATTTCTTGGAACACCGCATCAAGGCTCGTCGCTATCCTTTTTGGGGACTATCATAGCTTCGGCTACCCGCTTCCTCGGTTCTAGTACTGGCCTCCTGTTTACTTTGCAGCACCACTCTGCTCAGCTCAGTGACCTGGATTCACGATTTGACGATGTTCGCAAAAGCCTAAAAGATGCAAAAATATACTCTATTTACGAGACAAAGCCTACGTATATACTCGGATGTCTATCCCTTGGCCTTGTAAGTTTAATCTTTTCCTTTTATCAGCATTTGAGCTAATTTTCAAAGATTGTCGATCGAAACTCGGCCAAGGGGCCTGCGGATGAGGCTATCGATGTCAACACCGACCACTCGGGGCTCAACAAATGTCCGGGACCATCGAGCGAATTATACAAAGCTATCTCCAAGGCAATCGAAGAGATGCGGCAGCGTCCTTCTCTACTCGAACGTGGTGATAAGCAGATCCGTGATAGTTACACAAAAGGAAAGCTAAACATTGAACGACTTTCGGGATCTTTATTGCCGATGGATCAATGCTATATTAATCTTGCTATCGTGCAACAAGCCGTGCGGGCTGATCGATCTGCTGATGAATTCGGAAAGCCTGACTTTCGTCCTTCGCTGCTGGAGAGAATGAATATCGAGGAACTCGACGAAGACCTCCATGTTAACCTTTCCAACCTGTTTGAACCCCGTAGGATTCGCGACGAAAAAGAGGACAGACGACCACGAAGGATCTTGATCCGAGGTCGTCCCGGCGTCGGGAAAACTACTCTATGCAAAAAGATTGTTCATGACTTCATTCACTGTCAGCAGTGGAACAATTACTTTACACGCTTGCTTTGGATACCTTTACGGAACTTGCAAGGACGCCAAGGGAGATACAAACTGATAGACCTCCTTCACGATGAATATTTCTCTCAATATAAGGACCCGGAACCAATTCTCGACGAGGTGCATCGGGAGTGTAAGAAGCCTGATGCTGGTGGCACTCTTTTCCTCCTGGACGGATTAGATGAAATTTGGCAGCATCGATCGCCCGATAACTCTGGAATCATCCAGGTATTACTCGATCAACCTAATGTCATCGTCACATCTCGGCCGTCCGTTCAGCTTCTAGGTGATTTCGAAACCTTTGATCTTGAACTAGAGACAATCGGATTCTACTCAAACCAGGTCAGCCAATATGTCGAACAAGTAACAAGAGTGGATGCAAACGTGGACACTATAGAAGGGGCGGGGAAATCTCGACAGATTCTTGACTTCCTTGACCAACACCCCGTCGTAGGAGACCTCGTTCGCATACCAATTCAGCTAGATGCATTATGCTTTGCCTGGGACGACCTTTCTATTGAAGAACCACAGACGATGACTGACCTCTATCAGGCTATTGAGACAGGGTTATGGAGAAAAGACGCTCGTCGTCTAGGTAGAACTTCGGAGAAGCACCCTCTCCCAGCGGAGCTTGAGGGGCTCGTTAAGGATGAAATCATCCTCCTTGAGAAGCTAGCCTTCGCTGGGTTATACAATGGTCTGACGGTCTTTGATGCGAAAGCTCTCGGTACGTTGTCTAGGTACCTTGCCATGCCAGGAGGGAAAACCATTGACCAAACACTACGGAGTCTTTCGTTTCTTCGTTCAACTGATGTTTCTTCGAATGACGCGAGTCGTCGTTACTATTTCCTCCACTTGACCCTTCAAGAATACTTTGCGGCACGGCATCTCAAACGGATGTGGGTTGATGGAGAGCATTTTGAGCTGCCAGATGCTAAGAAAGAAAGAATACATCCTGGTGCCTTCTTATGCCGCTATAAGTACTGGGGAAAGTTCGACATTGTCTGGCGGTTTATGACTGGATTGCTGGCTTCTAACGCTGATCATCAAACTCGCTACTTCCAGGTCATTCAGGCACAGCCGTTGGATATGCTAGGGCCCGCCCACCACCGACTTCTCATGCGTTGCTTGTTTGAGATACCTCCCTCTGATAACATGCTAAGAAGACAATTCGAAGACAAATTATTAGCCTGGTCGGCCTTTGAATACGATCTCGCGGGACTATACTCACGAAATCCCAGTGACATAGAGTTCCTTGCTTGCGAGATAGAGTTCCCGATAGGCCTCCTTTCAAAACTCTTGCAGGAGAGTGAGGACGAGCGGAGGATCCGTATACTACAATCGATGAATCCATCGCGACAAGTTTCCATTGAAGTTGTACAATTAGCCCTCTCGTGGCTTAAAGATTCCCCAAATCAGGAACTAGTGAAAGCAGTTCTATCACATCTCGACAGCTTTTTAGAACCTTTATCAAGCGGACGCCTTCGAGTCACTCCACAAAAGCCCGAAGATGAAAACACTAACGGTTTGAATGTCGCTACAAGTGCGCTTACGAATCAATCCACTCTACTAGAAGCGATGCTTCAAGTAGCAGTAGCAAAGCTCCAAGACACAAATTCTAACGTCCGAATCGCTGCTACACAAGCTGTTGAGAATCAATTAAACAAACCAGCAATATTTCAAGCAATAGTAGCAAAGCTCGTAGACGACAATTCTGAAGTTCAAAACGCTGCTATACGGGCTCTCGGGAAGCAATCAAACCTGCCGGAAACAATACTTCAAGCGTTGGTAGCAATGCTTGAAAGCCAGCAGTGTCATGTTCAGCAGACTATTGCAGTCGCTCTTAGGAACCAATCAAACTTGCCGGAAACAACACTTCAAACGTTAGTAGCAAAGCTTAAAACCCAAAAATATGGGGTTCGAGAAGCTGCTAGATATGCTCTTAAGAACAAATCGAACCTACCAGAAACAGTACTTCAGAAGTATATAGCAAGGCTCGAAAACCAAGATTCTAAGGTTCGAGAAGCTGCTATATATGTTCTTAGGACCCACTTAAACCTATCAGAAACAATGCTTCAGGTGTTTGTAGCAAGGCTTAAAGACCAAGATCCTGATGTTCGAAGAGCTGCTATATATGCTCTTGCGGACCAACCGAACTTACCAAAAACAATACTTCAGGCGTTTGTAGCAAGGCTTGAAAACCAAGATTCTAAGGTTCGAGAAGCTGCTATATATGTTCTTAAGAACCACCTAAACCTATCAGAAACAATACAGGCGTTTATAGCAAGGCTTGAAGACAAAGATCCTAATGTTCGAAGCGCTGCTATATATGCTCTTATAAACCAACCGAACTTACCAGAAACAGTACTTCAAGCGTTTGGAACAAGGCTTACAAACCAAGATCTTGATGATCTACAAAATCCTAGATATGTTCTCAAAAACGAATCGAACCTACCAGAAATAATACTTCAGGCGTTTGTAGCAAGGCTTAAAACCCAAGATTTTAAGGTTCGAAGAGCTGCTCTAAATGTTTTCCAAAAGCAATCGAACCTACCAGAAACAATACTTCAGGCGTTTGTAGCAAGGCTTAAAGACCAGCATTCTGACGTTCGAGAAGTTGCTAGAAGGATTCTTTGTCGATCAAAATTAACAGAAACAATACTTCAAGCTGTAACAGCAAAACTTGAAGACAATGACCCGAAAGTTCGGTTCGCTGCTACAGAGGTTCTTGGAAACCAACTCAGCCTATTAGCCATATTTCAAGAAGTAGTCGCAAGGGTCAAAGACAAAGGGGAACATGTCAGCGCCCGGCAGTCTGCTATACAAGTTCTTGCGCGTAAAGCTCGAGAGCAATCAAATTTGCCTGAAGAAATGCTTCAGGCGGCGGCAGCATGGCTCGGAGACAAGGATCTCTGGGAGGATGCTCTATGGGTCTTTGTGGGACAATCAAATCTTCCAGATTCTGTCCTTCCAAGTGTATCTTCGATTTTCAAGCAACGGTCGTCGACTGACTTAGGCAGCGAGGGTTTGACATTAGTGCCGATCCTAATGAATTCCCCGAAGCTCGTGGCCACCATTTCGAATGTTCATGACCATTTTAAGGGATTGGTAGACTTTCTACTGCGGCAGAGGTTCCGCCGCCACCTAGCATGGTATCATTACGATGATAAGCTTCATCTAATTATCGACGGCCAAGTCATTGAGTACGAAGGCGAGAATCCGTCTTCTATCATAAACGAACTTCTTCCTGATCTACCAGACTATGGACAAAAGACCCATGGTAATTAGGGGGCAATCGTTAGATGATACGCTCTAGACAGGTGTTACGAAGATGGCTATCAGCAAAATGACGACCAGCAGCGCCGGCGTTACTGCTGACTAAAACCCCGGTCCTTGAGCGCTACTCCGGCTGTTAGCCGCCCGTTGCTGCGTTTTGGCCTCGGCGCTCAAGACCTATCTGAAGAACTGTTTTGGCTGGAGGTTTTTTGTATCACCACGCAGTAGTGTTAGATTTAGCGCTTGGTTAATAGTGCATATACGAGCTCTGGGAGCACTCGTAGGAAGATCAATCGGTTATATAAGCGATGGGGCTCAGCGAGGTGGCTAAGTGAACGTGGCTAGGGTTGTGGGAAAGTACGAAGGACAGTGCCCATATATTACCTCTCACGGTGGTTCCATGTCAATTATTTATGCACCTTTACAACTTCGCTTTTCCACCAAATGCTACAACAGGGTTACTAGAAAATTCTGTACCAAGATATGCTACTGTAGAGAAGGATAGGTGCAAAAACAGAACAATACACAGCGCAAGCTTTACAGCAATACGTGGCTAGATCTACATCGCTAAAATCTAACAAGTAATAAGACAGAAAACCTAACGTTATGTTTGGATACAATAAATAGAATAAATAATAGAATAGAAGATCAAGAACAGAAGCAGGACAAATGCGGTTAGGTTTACCCAAATAGGTTAGTTATATGCAGATATCTTGTAGTTTTGGCGCCTCTAATTGGCTGAAGATAAGGAAGTAGAACAACTTATAGACTACGAAACTAAGCCCCGGGAACCAGAGCTAGGGCAGCACGGACCAAGGCTTGCACCATAGGTAAGTATATACTACAAGTAGGTAGGTAGTACAGCCGGCTTTGCTAGGCTCCTACTTCGTACCATAACAACAAGTCAATAGTAGAACAACCATTAGAACTATGATAACAATCTGCTTAATACCGCAAAGAATAATTCTAGTTTAGCACGCCTCGCCTATCCCTGATGCCGTTGACTCGTTCCCCTCCCCTGGCATAAAGCGCAACTTGTCGGTGGCTGCCGAGAAGGATAAGAACAACAAGTCGCGTGCGGCGCGAATTCTTATTGGGGATACAAAGGAACGTCGGGAAGTTGGTAGTTCGGCTCACGGCCACGGCCACCTCCCCTGTCGAAATCCGTTCTGTTGATGCATTTCGGTTTCCAGAACTCAGCCAGTTCTTGTTCAGAGGTCTTCATGTTGTTCTCGGCGTAGATACCCCCCTGACGAAACCCTGGGGCATAGACAACAGGCCATGTTGGGATGGAACAGAGTTCCTGCTCGTCGGTCTATTAGCTAACGCATCCGTTGTAGAGGATGATTTTCCACTCACGTCTGCGAGGCACTGAGCCTCACACCGGTCCCAGTTGTCCCATCCGATCCATGCCAACAGGGAGTGAACCAGCTGCCGTTTCTCATCCAATTCGGCTGATATCTGGAATGGATCTACGTCCTGGTGTTCATCGAGGAATTGTGTCGTATACTTTTCACTCCACCTGAGTAAGTCCCACTCAGAAGAGCATAGTTTGTCCAAAACAATATTGATCGAATGATATAACAACAGCTCGGAGTTGGACAATTTAGATGGCACTAATTGGGACGTGTAAACAGACGAGCAGCGAGAGACGGTGACTGCCTCGACCTCGTCGGCGTCGCCACCACGGGCAAAGGGATATTGCAGATAAGGATAGAGAATAGCATGCGACAACTCATGCACTCTCGTTACGATAAATGAGCTTGATTGTTGGCTACTGAGGGTTTTCGACATATCAAGTAACCGAGTCTTATGTTGGGAGACGATGCTCTGTGCCATGGCAGCCCAGTTCGCGCTACAGCATTTCGGCCCGGTAGGCAATGTATTCTCGGCAAGTCTTGACTTGAAAGTCTCAGCGTCGGCACTGGATATCCCAACAATGCGATGACCTCGGCGGGGGCCCCAACCGTTCTGAAACGTTTGATTACCGATAAGGCGACCGTGGTGTAGGCCATTCAGGCTCTTGAATACAGGGTCATAAAATGATACCATTGTACACGGGTCTAGTCTAACATGTTGGAAGGCCGGCCCGCCCTGGCCGTAGTTGCCATAGTGCCAGGTCGCGCTTCTCAGCCACTCGTAAGAGCCCTGCTCGCCAAAAGCGTTTCCGAAACCTAGAGGGGGCTGCCGATTGGGATCGCTCGGCAAAGATTGGTTTGCTTCACGTTCTTGATGCCCGGGACGGGTAATATTACTAGCGAAGAGATGCTCAACACTCGATTTCGGCCAGTCGCACAGCAAAATCTCGAACCCAGCATTCATCCGCACGACACCGTCAAGACCGAGATCGTCGACAAGAGCACAGAGGTCCAGAGCCCTCTGGCTCTCATTGTAGATGTGATGGTACGCGGGACCCCCAGGGACCTGGCCCCCGAGAATAGCCATCTGGGAATCTAGTGACCCAGTCTCGGTTAGGGTGGCGGACTGTCCGTCGAAATAGATGACACGTAACGGCCGTGTCGGGGCGAAAGTGTGGAGGACTGAACTACCGGACCCGCCGAAGATGCCGAGGGACATCTCGCTGCCATGGTCAGCCGACTCAGGGCTCACGCTCGGAATGACTTACGCATCAAAGGCGAAGAATTGGAGACTGTCAGGCAGACCGGGGCCATGTCTGCCGTGGAAGAGCTGGGTGAAGGGGGCGACAGTGCCGGCGACGACGGCATGGCCATTCGGCGCGTACGAGTTGGGCCATTGCTTTAATAGAGAATGCAGCTCATCGAAGACAAAGGGCGCGACGTCGTGATGGGCGCTAGTCGGCGTGACAACGAGGATGCGCGGCGGGCGTTCGAATTCGAGCGCCTTGGTCCAGGGCGCTATTGCGGTGCCATAGCTCAGGGAGCCGATGATTGTAATGACTGTAATGAGGAGACAGATGGAAGCGTAGCAAGCGACATGGTAGATGTTCCAAGATGCGAGTGGAGACCACATAGTGGCTCGCGCGCTAGCGGATGCTTCAAAACCGCCGTAGTACCCCATGCAAGCAGAAAGGTGGGGCGAAGCTTAAGTTTTAGCGTCCATAAAAACGGAGCAAAACGTGGAGCGACCCGGCGGTATGGCTCCAGAGGCTCGGTAGGACTAATTAGCGGTATGGGGCTAGTGGAAATACACTAACCTACCTAAGTAGTTAGTCAAATGATGGGTAATGTCACGTTTGGCGTCTTCCCTCAAGGCCTTGAAGGTTCATATCATTTGTATATTAGCCGGAGAGAGCGGAGGGGGAAATGATCCTTTTAAAGTGCAAATTGTACGGTAAAGTAGGTATTTGTGGTGTGCAGATGTATAGCTATGTAGCGCCTGTAGGCAAGGTACCATATTAGAAGGTGTCATATTGGAAGGCACAATATTGGAAGGTGCCATATTAGAAACGCCTCGTCCTGATAGGACTCGAACCTATACACCTTATGACCTGGCTATCCAGGATTACCTCATTCCTACATGTAACCCCATGTTCTTACTCGGGTATACGTTATACCCAATTGTGTACAGCCTGCATGGGCACCGGAGGGAGTGGAAGTATTAGCAATACAGTATGCAGGAATCATTCACATCCCACAACAGACCTCCTTGAGCGAAACTCATTGAATAGTAAGAAGGAGGATCTATCATTTGCCAAGCAAGGCCATAGTCAGTCCTCGTGTTGATTTTCCGTTATATAGTCTGCGACGTGGCTCACCTCTACCCCCGCCTCAGCCATGAGGCGACTATTAATCTCGCTGCAGGCTGCGTACATCCAGACTTGGTCGATGCAGCTCTCGAAGGTTTTAAGCGACTGCCACGTTTCCTGCAAATTTCATTAGCCCTTATTTTGGAGTTCTCCGTAGCAGGATTACTTACGAGTGGGATTCGAGATCCAATGACACCCCACTCGCTTTGGGTCGACCCGGGGGGTGGGATGCGGCCATTCCTACCTTGGGTATTACTAGTACACCAGTCTGTCAGAACACAACAATGCTTTGTCAACTCATTGTCCAGCTGTCTGCAGTTGTTGTTCGTGGACTAATAGGGGCCTCTTACTTGAAAGCTCGTCCTCGTCCCGACGGGTCTGAGGCTTGACTACCATATAGAGCCCCCCTTCAAACGGTGTTGAGGCAAAGTCCACCAGTGAGACGTAGATCAAGAAGCTACGTGGCTTATCTTTCGCTCCGCTCTCGACTCCCCAGCTGCCGGTCTGCGTGAAAAGGCACCAGCCCACCGCGAATCGAAGAGTGCTGGACCAGTACACCGCTGGACTGGTTGAGAAGTAGCCGCGGCTTCTCGAATACTGAATCGATGGCCCCCTGTGAGCGAAGGATGCTACGACTTCGGGGGTTATAGACGTCCCACAGCCATGGAAAACAGGTTTCGTACCCGAGGCAGTAGCTATCTTGTCTAGTTGCTTTGCGTAGAGGTCTAGCGTTTCTTCCAAGTTTGACAACGAGACGCGCATGTAGTTGACAGGAATGTTCAGTGCTCGCGTCCCATATTTCACACACTCCTCCTCGACAGTGCTTAAAGGTATCAACCGACGAGGCGGCGGGGGTCCAGGCAACCACCAGCGGGCACTTTGGTCCTCCATCATCTATATGGGCGTAGGCTGACCTCGACGCTGGCCACGGCTAACATGAATAAGGCACATATTGCAATGGAATCGGATGTGTGGTGGCATTAAATGTTCCCAGTATATAGGCACCTGCCATATGACAAAGAGTATATGACAAGACAATACGCCGTATAGCCTCGTTGATGATAACAAATTAGAACCCCGATGTTTGGCGATTCTGAATCTGCAATTTCAAATGGTTCTCCCTCATGCTAGGTTGCAGATGGCGCATGTTAGCATCCGTCTCACCGACATGTTGTATTTGCGAATTGAGTGATGCTCGCCCGCCCCGTTTCTTGCACCCATGGCTTTTCTCCGCGGAGCCGCATTCTCGCCTTTCATCTAGGCATCTGCTACGGGCGATAAAAATGCAGTCATACATATGGCTCGTTTGATTCTCTGTAATCTACTGGTTCTTGTATTGCATTATGGTGCTGAGCCGCCTCGGTCAATGGTGACGAGGCATGCTTTTGTTGGCCATGCCATCTGTCTCACAACCTTACGCATTGCAGCAATCCCACGATTAATCAATTTGACCTAGAGCTAGACCGTTACAGCCATGCAATTCCTTCCCATTTCTCATGCAATTTCCAAGCTCCACATTGGTCATACGCTTCGCAATCCACCAACTGGTCTGACGATGCATGGTACTTGCGTCTATGTCATATATCCGACCCGCTTCGTCTTAGATTTTTATTAGCCAATTAGTTAGTTCTATGATGCAGTTTTGTGTGACGTACCTAGAGCCTTGGAATCGAGGTTGAACTCGGGAACTGGTCTGTCATTGTGACCTGACTCCACCGCCGAGAAACCTGACGCAAGAGCCTGATACATGACGAGGATGTCTTCCGCATGCTCATCGACGGCATTTCCTCTCCGCAGTTCTCTCCATATCCCTCTGATGCAGCCGCGAATTAGATACTCGGCAACCTTCGCCTGGTCGTCTTTGATCTCGGACGGAAACCGGTCCGTTTGCGGGTAAACCTCCTCATAGCCGAGAAAGGCAGTTGGTAATGACGTTTCAACTGCTAAAAGCAAGTGATACTGACCATATGCAGCAGACTCAAAGACATCTATGTCAATTTCAATGTGATAGGCTTGAGCCTTCTTGGTCGATAGTAGATCTGTAATCTCGACATGGAGCCTCTCTTTGAAATCTTGGAGAACCTCAGGGGGGACATGAGCAGTAGCTCTCAACTTCGTGATCTGACCTCGCTGTTCAAGAATGAAACCAGGCAGTGATCGAGCCAACGGCTTAACTCGCACGACTATCTTACCGGGATACTTGGCCCCTTGGGTATGCCATCCCTGCTTATGTTCTTCGGATAAGAATAAGTTTTCTTCTCCAATGCCGATGAGCTTAAAAGTAGGCAGTAGAACATGTCGCATGTAGAAGACCGAGGGCGCCTTCACACATAGAGTGCCGGCTCTGATAACCAGCTCAAACGTCTGGTCGCTGGCGAATGCCTGGCCGGACTGAGAGACCTGAGGTGCGACGTGTGAAAAAAGCATGTAGGGAAGGAGAGCTATCAGTAGGATAGAGGCAGCACCCTCAGCTTTGATGTCCATGTTGGCTGAAGACTGATTTCGAAGGATTTCGGTGTCTCTGTGCGGGGTGAATCGAAGTTCACGGCTTCTGGCAGTGTTGCCCTCAACGCTGGCGGCGGCGAGCTGCCTAAGCGTATCGATCGCAACCGTATGCTCGAAACGCAGCCCTTGCACCCCCGGTCTATTTGCACGAATGGAATGAATGCGGATGGGTCGGCTGAGAAGACTAGAATAACTTATCGCATATCTGATGAGACCCCCTCCACCCTCATACACTGAACCATCTAGCTCGATGACATCGGCCGCGTTGGGCGGCGGGCTTGGCTTGGTCATCCCTCAGTAGGCGACGAAAAGGGGGAGGGGGTAGTGAGTCGGGACGGCCGAAATCACGAGAAGCAGGATACCTTTGCGTTTATTTTGTGGACCAAATACACTAAGATGCGAAATATGCTCATAATGTAGGAGCGACTAGCAGGAACAAAGTAGTCTACAGCTTGGTTCATTAGTTTGAGGCGGGTATCAGGCTAGAAAAGGCTCAGTAAAGAGACGACCTTTCAGCCTCATGGCTAGTGGATTATGGGTAGAAACAGCGAAGCATCAGGGCCCTGGTCCCAGACGACCCTCCCGATGCCAGGTTAACGACGATAGAAGTTATGAGTTATGGAGCATCACTTTGACATGTCAATTGTATTGAACACTGTGCAGATAGGTACCACCATAAGTAGAAATGCCCAGAATCAGCATGTATCATGCAGACAGGTTGACTCGGCTGGGATAACAATCCCGGCGACTACCGTTGCATGGTTACGAGTGAACGGCCAATACGACTGTAGATAAAAGACGTCAGGCCCACAGATGTGAGGGACATATATTATTTATCAAAACCTTTCCGCGGCGTGCCTGGGTTACGCACGTACCGACTTACCTACCTACCAGGTATAATATAATGCTACCCGCGAACATGACCTGTGAGCAATTCGTGCCCCAATACGAGCCGCGAGCTGCCCTTCTCGCGGATTATAGACATCGAGACTCGCAAGGAAATTCGGCTACACTCCCAGATGGCTGGCCAAAGAGTATCGTGTCTCCGATGGCATGGACAGTGCAAGACCTACTGTCTCGCCATATCTTCCAACTAACCGAGTCAGAGGTGCAGGAGACGATAAATTGGGGCTGCGAGTATTCAGGTGCGTCAAGGGTGGATTTCCTGGGACGAGCATAAAAGTAACGTGTCCACTCACTCACACCGACTGTGAGAAGCAGGCGCCGGACATTGCATAGACAGGGTAGACAAGGAATCTACAGTTCTACCACTACTCCAGAAAAGGCTCGCCCAAGTTCGGCAGAGCCTTCATGATGGGCCGGGCTTAGCCGTCTTGCGCGGTCTCGATCCCGCATCCGTCTCCATGAGACAGAACCTGGTCATCCTCGCCGGAGTGTCGAGTCACGTCTCTTCGCGTCGGGCTGTGCAGTCTGGGGGGAAAATAGTCGGTAAGCTCCGGTCTGATCGCAGTGAAGAACCAGATGATGACCTGTGATGCACCGTCGTCGTGATGGTCAACTAATCGATTTTTCTTTTGCCAAAGTGCACATGAGAGACCTGGCAACCGCGCCGACAGATAACCTGCCCGCGCCCTATAGGAACAGCAGCTTGGTGGGTGGTTCGCATCGCATTGCAATGTCCTTGTTCAGCTGACGGAGCTATCCCAGCCTTTTCACACCGACCCTGCAGCTGACGTAGTGGCCATGTACGTGCTAGAACAGGGAGCGGCCGGTGGAATGGGCACTTTTAGTTCAGTGTCGACCATCTACAACAGGCTTACTGCTTCGGATCCGGGTTTGCTTCGCGAGCTAGGGCAGCCCAACTGGCCATTTGACAGGTAATGAATAACTCTTCCCGAGCTGCCATGATGAATGTTTATGTCACAATCGACTAGCGCTGACGGGGCGATCGCGATCTTCAGACCTCCAGATAACCGAGGTGCATACGATCGACGTCCGGTCATGTTTTTCGGGGCATCTGGAGAGCCCGAAATGATGTTTAGTAGGGGTGCGCTCATCAGGTCCCCCCACGGATTCCGCCCGCAGGGGATCCCTGATCTTACGAGAGTCCAATCCATGGCGCTCGATGCAGTGCATTTAGCCGCCACGTCCACAATGTGCACCGTCGCATACCAGAAGGGTGACATCGTCTTCTTCAACAACCGGCGGATCCTCCACGGGCGAGAAGGGTTCAGCGATGGTGCGCAGGCGAAGCGTCACATCTTGAGACTATGGCTTCGGGACGAGGAAATGAGTGGTCCACCCCCTAGGCCCCTTGTCAAGGCTTGGAAACGGGCGTTGGAAGAAGCTGGCAATGGTAAAGAGAGTGAGGATGTGAGATGGCCGTGCATACCAGCCAGGGGCTGAGGCGCCATTCATTTATGTAGTTTGTGTTGCTTTTTGTAATCATAATCCAGTCAGATCTGACTAGTAAGATCGATGTGATCCATGCAATCCACACGGAGCCTCAATGCAAGTATGAAGTGCCACTTCCACCAAAACTCCAAACTTGTGATTTGTGACTTGGCACTTGGCACCCTGGCACTTGGCATTTGGGGTCAACACAGATGTTACCGTACGAAGCAATAGATCAATTAAATCTAGTGAACTATTTGAACTATTTATTTACCGCGTCTTAGTTTCACCAGAGTAATCGTATGACTGGTTACTAACCCAAACCACCACGTGAAGGTGCCCGGTAGTCGTTTTGGTGCCTCTACTCACTTGAGCTTCATCGGCAAAAAAATAAAGCAAAACAAAATAAAATCAATAAAAGAAATTAATTATACTAACCTAGAGAATAATGGGGTTAGCGGCCGTACTGCCGGCCGTTCGTACGGACTAACGACACAGCGCCTGGGGCTCCCTCTAGCGTACGAAAGGTACAATAACAGCCATTCTGATTAATATAGCTAAGGATATCAGAAATAGAAGTTCCAGCTTTGTACGATATAGTAATCTTATTGCGGAAATTACTAATATTAGATTAAAAACGAGGCATTTTATTAATAAGAACGTTTAAGCATGTGGGCATCAACCTTCGGTAAGTATGTAGTGCTTACATTGTGTCCCATGTCTACGAAAAAGCCATGGTATGTCCAATATTACAGTTGGTCTAGCAGCAGCGCTTGCGCATTCTGGGCCTCTGACGTCGACACTGGCGAAGTGCTTGTACAAGCCGACCCCGCACTTCGACGGCCTGTAGAGGTACAATGTCTTCTTGGCGATGACGCGCAGGCACGACATTTCATCGGTTGGAGTCCTACGATGTCCTTTCATGTAAGGCAGCAAACTGTAGAACTGGGATGATCGGTTATGCTAACATTCGAGTATGAAGGCGCTTGTGAAAGAAATGGTTGATTCCGAGATCAGGCGCATCCAACAGATGAAGCAGTTAGGAAACAACTAATGAGTAAATACAACGCATTGCGAACTCCTGATCCTAATCACTCGCTTCATCCCCAAATGCCAGACTGTCGTGACGTGTGTCGCACGTATCAATCAACTAGCAACGCACGGATCTCGATATTAGCACGAGGTGGTGTGTCTAGCGGCACGGAAGGGTCGATGAATGCGGAATGTGGACAGACTAGACGTTGAACCGATCAGATCATACTCGGCTAATGCAACAAGACAATAACACTTACAACGAACCTCTTCGGGTGAGCTGTCATAAAGCTTGAACATTATTACTTCGTCGGTATCCATGCGCTGCTTGTAAAACCAGCGGTGATGCGGGCTATGTAGAAGCTCGTAACCTTCATCACAGTAGTGTGGAAATACGATGTCAGCCCCAATAAGATCGTCTTGACACAAGCTACGGCCGTCCAGCATAGCGAGTGGTCGGTCCTGGTAAGGTGTAGTCAGCGGTCGCCACACGCTATACAATCATGTTAGTATCCTAGGGAATTTCACCAAACGTAAGATATTGCGATTCGTTACCTAATGAATCTGAATCGCCCTTTTCGTATCTCGTCTGCCTCGTCTGGCACATGGAGGTCGAGTCTTCGCAGGCCTGAATTCAAGGTGACATCTGTTTGGTTTGTCAAAACAACTCCTCAACTCGACGAGAATAAGAGCCTGTTGGAAACCCCCGGAACTCTCACCACAATGTGCGCGCATGTACGGTCCAACCCATGGTTCTGTCGTCGTTCTGTTTTGGTCGGCGCATCGAAACCGAGAATGTAAGAGATCGAAGGACTCTCAGACATGGAGACTGCCACCTACCGTGTATGTGTAGATGACTACCTTCCTGCATCTGAAGAACTCTTGTAACCATGTACTCATAGCGGGCAAATAAACCTCTCTCACAGATCCATCTGTCCACTGGTCGCAGTGCCGCGGGACACGAACGACCTGGAAGCCAGATGTTGACAATATGAATTTATCCTCATGTTCATGAATATCGAAGACCTTGATGTCAGAGTAGGCTTGAGCAACGATGTTGCTGCGCTTGATTTGCCCCAGGAATGGGAGACGAGTATGGAAAGGCTTCACGGAGTTGGCCAGAGCGTCGGGTGAGAGGTAATTGAATTGCGAAGGGTTGACGGCTCTAAGACCAAGCTCTGTTACTACCTTATCGATCGTTTGCGACCCTGTAACCCGATCTCGACAGCTCCCACAATGGTGTTCACCGACTGCCAATCCGCCGTCTCCTTGGCCATTGCCGTGGTTGATAGCGTCGCGCTGGGCGACGTTGGGTGGTATGACTTGAGATGTGCAAGTTTTTCCCATGAGCATTGCTTGCTTGCTCCATTTCTGCCAAGGTTTGTCGAAAGGTCTATCCGAACGGAAGCGCCAAGTGAGGACTTCGGGGCACGTCTGATCTAGGAGCCTGTGTAGTTCGCCTCCTTCTTCTGGCGGCCAGTATGCCTTCCAGGGTCTGAGCAGTGCTTGATGACGAGACCCATGCTCGTCAGGCTCGCTGACGGCGTCTAGAAACGGGAGTGCCAAACGAGCCATGCCTATGATACCAACCACGTGTGGCACACAAAGTTTGAGGAGTGATTGCGAGCCGGGTGTTGGCTGGCATGGATGGAAGGGAAGATAGCCTTGGGCACCGAAATGTTTGGTTATTAGAACTAGTAGGCCTAGTTCGCGAACTATCAAGGCCGATAGTCCATTATGCTTCGCCAATGCAAGTTGTTCTAAGCCTTCGTCCCGTACACATGACTGCCCAGTGAATGAGTCCTTCATGAGGGGTATAGGGTGTTGAAACTGTGATTTGCCGTGTTGACATTGTTATCGCCAGCGTTGCATGAACGCTGCAGAACAAGCTGAGATAGTCGTAGAGCCATGAACTGACAGTGCGGCTCAAGTCCTTTCAATGCCTGCTAAGTGCGCTTTGCGACAGGAGTAGATGGTACCGGAGCCGAAATAAGATCCCCCTCCCCTCTATCAGGCTCGAGTCGCGATGTAACAGCACCAATGGAACACCAACATCGGGCAATAGGCGAACGGTGCGAGGCAACAGCATGTAGCTCATGGATGGTGATCCTGACCGCATAGGTACCCAATATCTGTCTCAGTAGATATCTACTGACATATAAGATGTGTAGGTGGTGCAAAGCTAACCACCATGATGTTGTCGACTGTCCCGAGATTCGTGAAATGGTTTAGTGTAGCTCATCCGATCGCGTACTCATTCCACTTACCCCACCATCGCCACCCATTTCCCTTTTTTTGCTTTGCTTAGATGCTTGGTTACTATGAGGAAGGTCAATGATACGTTCGGTGTTGCAAAGGGGGCACATTGTAGTAATACCCCGCTCTGCAGTGTCGATCTAGAACACGACGTATACTTGGAGGCGATAGCGCAACTCGAGGCTAAAGTCGGTCGTGTCATTTCAAGGGCCGAATTTGATTCCTTTGTAGAATCGAGCAAGTCGTGCACAACTCTAAAGCAGGCCAAGTTCGAATTGGACAAAGTCGAGAGAGAGTGCCACGCCAAGCTCGACAAGACCTCATTCCACCGCTTTTTCCACAGACTGAATGCTCTCTTCGAGCCTCTGAGACTCATTGCGACTGCCCTAGATACTCTTTCCCAGGCCAATTCAACTTTTTGTCTCATCTGGGGTTCTTTAAAGGTCTTGATTTTAGTATGTACCCAATCATCCGCCCCTTCTCTTTGCTTTTCAGCTCCATTCTATAGGTACTGTGAGTCGATTCGGTTCATGACTATTGCATAGCATCTACACGCTGCACTGCTTCCCTTTCCATTGCCATGCCTTGTCTAACCTTCTCATCCTATGCTAGGTGGCCAGAGAAGTGTCATCGATCCCCGTCATTGTGATCGACAGCATCAAACAACTTCAGGATTCCTTTCCTGCTTATAGCAAATATAAGGATTGCCTGAGCGTTAGGACTCAGACTGTTTGTCCGTTGCTTCCCTATCTTATCGAAATCTATATGGAATATCTTACATTTTGCATTCACGTGAGGAGGGTGACCGCCTCCAGCATCGGTAAGTCATGACCTGACTGTGGTCACGGGATGCGGCGACCCCTTCCACCGTACTGGCTGAATACCTCATAGGCAACACTCTGCAGATCATCACGAAGTCTGGAAACCCCTTTCAAGATTGTCTTAAGATCATCGACGCCAAGGCAACCCTCATCCATCAACTGACGTCTGTTATGACCTATCTCGAGGTTGGCGGTCCGTCTGTATCCGTCATAAAGTGTTTTTCGTGAAGCTGCTAATGGAGGAGCATAGAACTGCATGATAAAATGGATATTATCCTCGACGCCGTGACTAATTTCCTCCCAAGAAATCGTACCATGTCCCAGGCATCCACCATCAAAGTCTCGGGCTACCGTATGTGCCGGGTCTGCTGTCCCATCGCTTCACAGGTAGAGCTGACGAACTGTCTTGGCTTGAAGATAAACTCAATATAGTTGATGGGGAGGCGATTGGATGCTGCGTGGGCATTCACGGTATGACGGGTGTTGGTAAAACGCAATTGGTGAGTCCCCTCGAGTCATTGGCAATCTCTTCCCAGGCCTGCTCGTTGAGCGCCTCTTACTCCACGTGTTAATATGTCTATTATAAGATGCTTGAGTATGAGAAAAGACACAGGGACATCTACTATAGTCAGCTTTTCCTCAGTGCTGGTTCCCATGCCAAACTAGCTGCATCGTGCCAGGAGATGTTGCAGGAAATGAATTCGGCCCCTGATACTAATTCCGATGACCTCGCCATGATTCAATTATTCTTCCGAACAGTGTCGAAGATCCAGAATTGGCTTCTCCTGATTGACAATGTTGGAAGAGAAGAAGTCGACACAATACGTCGTCTCCTCCCGGTTGACGCTTCGGGACATGTCATTGTCAGCTCCCAACTCCGATTGGTAACCGAGAAGTTGGCTCTTCCGGCCAATAACACGTTGGAGCTCAAGGAACTTGGGCTCGACGAGACTGTCGAGATTTTCATGATCACCACTGGATGTGAGGAATCAGAAGCTAATATTCGGTCAGCCGTTGGCATCGTTAGGGAATTGGGCTTCCTACCACATGCTATTGATCAAGTGGCGTCATACATCAAGTTCAACAACTTAGACCTGGATACTTTTCTTGCTAGATACAATCGAATGCCAAATCAAGTAAGATCATTTGTTCTCCTAACTATTTGTTACTTTGTAATTGGCCTAATGTACTTATAGGTGTTGGATTGGAATGATGATTACACGCATCATCGACTTTCCATTGCAAAACACTTCGGGCTCATTTTGCAGACGCTTGAGCAGTCATACCCTGACTCTCTAGAGGTTCTGAGATTCTACTCTATCCTAGAACTTGAAGCCATCCCCTCGTTCGACATATGGCATCGAATTGGCGAGGGGCCCGATTTGAGAAAAAGTAACGAGGCTCACTTGTCACAATCTGTCATTGCATATAAAAATCGGATGTGTTGGCCTTCTGGTGTTTGTTTAAGACGCAGATGTCAGCAAAAAAGGCCTGCCCAAGCCAGACTAGAGAAGGTTCACACGCCCCCTAGTCTCCTAGAGGACATATTCCAGGATGAGGTCAGACGGGAAGCGGCCATTGGTAAACTCTGGGACCTCAATCTGGTGCGTCGGGCCGACAACAATCGGAAGTGCCTTTGGATGCACGACCTTACCAAAGTCACAGTTCGTGCCTCGGTTCCATCCGCAGAGGTTGGCATGTTGATATTACATGGATTGAGTGTCATGTACCACATGTTTCCTGTTGACGACACGTCAGCCAAGGATCGGGCGTGGGTTGATCTATGTCTTCCGCAGTGTATAGCCCTCATCAACCAAGCGAAGGCTAAAGCATTTCCGCCTACTCAATATGTAACACTACTGGCACTCAGTGGCCAGGCCAATGTAAGCTAACACCCCCCCTTGCGAACCACCCCATCGCGACCCAGCCACCAAAATAGCCACCCACCAACTTTCGAAGCCATTATTCATAGCACAACATGGTATTTACAGCTAACCTTAGTGTTTTTATTAAATATTAAGACGTTCTAACCTTAATTATATTTTTAGTTTTTTTTTTTTTTGCTTTTAGTACATCTTTATCTCTAGCTTTATTTATATATAGCGTTTACTATTATAATTTTTGCTTGATTTGCTATATATAGGTTATATAAATAAAATAATAACCAAATAGCAATTTAATTAATTTATGCTTTAATATAGTTTTTTTAGTTAGTTTAGTTTTTAATAGCTTAATGTGTGTTTTTAAAATTATAATTTTTTCGGCTTTCTAGTTAAAAGCTTTGCTAGTTTTTATAAAAAATAGCCTTTGCGGTAGATTATTAAAAAAAAAGTAATACCTAGCTAATTTCCAAGTTATATATTACAAATCTTAGTTTTTTATAAATATTACAATTTTTATTTAGCCCGGTTTAAGCTAATATTTAAATATTTTAAATTAATTAATTAATATAAATATTAGTTAAACTTTATAAATAATATTTTTATTTTTAAATATAATATATTTTAAAAATAATAATAATTAGATATTTTTTAGCTATATTTTAATTATTATTTATATTTTTTTAATAATTTTTAGTAATAAAATAGCGTTATAAATCTATTTATATACTATAATTATATTTTTTTTCAAAAATATAACACTAAAACAGCTTTTAAATATTTTTTTAACTTTATTTTTAAATTTTTTTTTAATAAACTAAAAACTTTAATATTTAATATTTATATAATATAACTATAGTATAGTTTATAAAAAACAAGTTATATTTTATTTAAAAAATAAAGCTATTGTTGGAATAACTAGCATTAGTTATAACCATATTATGCACTTGTGCATTGCACAGGTGAACGGATGTTTTTGTACGGAGACTATTGGCTGTAGGGACCTTATTTCCTTTTATTGTTTTAGTTTGTATACTAGCAGAATTCTTTTTTTAAAAAGAATTCTGTTTTATACGAAGCATTCTTTTTTTTTTCTTTTTTAGTATAAGATTTAAATATAATATAATATAGTATATTCTATTAATACATATTTATTTATTTTTATATATAATATTATATATAGCTTATTTAATACTAATTAGTAATTGCTAAAATATTTTTAACCTAACTATAAAAGTACTATAAATTAGCAAAAGTAAAAACGGAGCTAAGCTTTTTATAAACAAGAAAGACTTTATATTGTATTTTATTTTTTTACTATATAACAATTATTTTTTTTAATTAGTTAATATGTATTGTTCGAAAATAAAGCAAATATAACTTTTTTTTTTGGACTAACGGGATATTTGTTTATTGTATAAAGAATAAAAAAATCTATTTTTTTATTATATAATATAACTTTTTTTTTCGGACTAACGAAGTATTATATAAAAAAAAAAAAAATAGTACGTAATTGTGTTATTTTTGACCATATTGTTATATAATAGCTAAACGAACTTTTTAATTTTTTTTTTTTTTTTTATTATAGCACAAGAAGCATTAAGCACTTTAGCAGAGTCTACTAAGTTACGCTTGAACTTTATATATAAAAAACTTGCTAAAAATATTAATATTAGTACAAAAATTATACAAAACTATATTAACTTTAATTTTTAAAATAAAAACTTTAATAAATTTTATATAAGTAAAGTTATAATAAATATATAGTTTGTTTATTAATTTGTTAAATATTAAAACATAAAAAGGTCCGGATAGCTATTCTAAAAAGCGTTTAAAAAAACTTTAAAAAATAAATAGCGGATTATTTTTATATAATTTACTAAAATATATATATAAAGTTTATAATAATAGTTAAAAAAAAAAGCATATAAAGGTTAGTTAAAAAAAATGCGGCTTATAAATAACTTGCTACAATTATATAAAACAAATTTAAAATTATTAAATTTTTAGGATTTCTAACCTAAACAACTTAAATATTTATTATATAATAATTATTAGTTTTTTTTATACTTAGTTAATAACTCTAAGCTACTTTTTAAAAAACTTTTTAGCTTACTTTAACCTTTTAATTTATTATATAAACAGAACTAAAATTAAAAATCAAATAACTAGAACTTATATAGCTTAAACTAATATTTATCTAGAATATATAATTCTAACTTTATAAAGACTAGAACTTTAAGTATATATAACTAACTATAAAAACTTAATATATACTAGAAATAATATATAATTATATATTAAAAACAGGCTATAAACTAAACTTCTAACTAATATATAAGTATTTTATAGTTTATAACTTTTTTTAAACTTTTATACTACAAGCGTACTTTTATATAATATTAAAACTTATATTAAATAGTTTTTTTTTAGATTTATTTTTTATAAAGAATATATAAAACAGATTATTTTTATTTAAAAAATATACTATTTTTTTAAAAATATAAAAAAAAAAAAAGAACTATATAAGCTATTTATATAATTTATTTTATAATAAGGCACGCTTATTTATAAACGCTTATTAATAGTTCGAAATAACAAAAAACTAATACTACGCTATATTTCCAAGCATTTTAGAAAACTTTACAAAAAAATATTATATATATTATATTAAACCAGAAAAAATATAGTATAAGATCTATTATATAATAAATAGTTATTTTAATAATAATATAAACTATAATTAATATTAAGCTAACTAAACTTTAATTATATTTGTATAAATAAAAAAAAAAAACTTAGAATTAGTATTATACAAAGTACTAAAACTTATAATTAATAAACTTACAAAAGTATAACGAGCACTTAGTATAAACTACTAAAAAAAAATCTAACTAGGCATAACTATTATATAAATATATTAAGAAGTACCTGAACTAGCTATAGTACTTATATTTTAAAAGCTAACGTACGAAGGTTTTTTTTTTAATTTTTAAATATATATTTAAGTAATAATAGATAATATGCTAAAATATTTTATATAAAAAGATAATAATATTTATTTTATTAATAAAAGATATAACTAAAGTTATTATATAAAAGGCTACTGACTTAGATTTTTTAGATTATTAAACAAGCTAAACATATAATAAAACTATTTAAAGGACTAGAACTTTAAAAGCAACTATATAAACAAGAAATGCTTTATATACTAAAAAGAAAAATATTAGTTAATAAAACATATTTTTTAAGAATAAGCTTATATAAAAAGCTAGTACTTTAATTTATACGAAATAATATATAATATTAAACCTATATTTAAAGAATTTTTAATATATTTAATAAAATATAAAAAGTACTTAAAGTTAAATAAAAGTAATAAAAATATAAACAAAAAATTTAAAAGCTAGTTTACTTAATTTTTAATAAATAATATGTTTATATATTATACAACTAGAAAAAATATTTAAAACTATAAAACAGATATTCTGTTTAACTAGTTTACCTTAAATAATTAGTATTGTATGGAATATTAAAGCGAACTATAAAATATAAGCGCTTCGAACTATTTAATAATAAAAAAAACATAATTAAAAGCCTATATTAGATTGTACCCTTGTACAAAGGTTAATTAGACACCAGAAACCGCACATATCAGGTTCAGTAGTAATAGTATAATTTTAGCTATAAGTACTATACAAATAAAAAATACCCTTAGTATAACAATATATTATATTCTAAATAGCCCAATACTATTTCTGTTTTTTTTAAAGAACGCTAATCGCTTATAAGCATACTTTAATAATATAAAAAATATTATTATATAAAAAAACAGTAAGACTATTTTTATTATATATAAATAAAAATATTTATTTTTTAATATTAAACCGCATAAAGCTAGCATATTTTTTACAAAAACAGAACTATAATAGTTTTATTGCTAATTTAAATACTTTTGTACAAAAAAACTATATAAAATGTTTAGTTGTACGAGGTATAATATTAATTATTTAATTCTAAAAAAGATCTAAAAGTTTTGCTATTATTACTAGTTATATAAATAAGCACTCTAATATTTTAAGTTTTTAATTAAAAATAATTATAATTTTAACTATAAAATAATAATTAATACTATATAAATAAACAATAAACAAGTCTTTTATATAATTAATACTGCTATATTGTTCTAAGTAGTAATATTTTTTAAATTAATATTTATATAAAACGTTTAAAAAGCACTATATAAATATTAGATTAATATATATTAAGGACCTTTTAATAATATTATATATAACCTAAGTATAAACTTTTTATTTAAAAAGTTTTAGAACTAAGCTAGAATTATAAGCTTTTAGTATTATATAATACTTATTAAAGCATATAGCTTACTTTATTATATATATAATATATTAAAAGCTAAAATTAATTATTATATAAAAAATAAATTAATTTTATAAATAGTAATTAAAGTTCTAAATAATATTATTAAGCCAAATAGCTTTATATTAACTTTTTTAGTCTTTAAAGTATACCTTAAAGTTAACTAGGACTTACTTCTTTTGCTTGATATTATATAAAAAGTAAAAGCTATAAAAAAGGCTATAAAAATGTTACATAAAAAAAAAGCAAAAATTAAAATTAACTATATAATTAACTAATGCAATAGACCAGTTTTATATAATATATTATTATTTTTTTTCTGAAGCAAAATCTTAATATAACAAAAAAAAAAAAGCTAGAATAGACTATATAAAATAAAATCTATTAAAAAGTTAAATATAATTATTAATTTAATAAATAGCTTAATACGGTTTAAATAGACCTAAATTAAGCTTTATTACTATATAACTAAAAAAATACTTTTAAATAATTAGAACAAAAAAGCAAAAAATATATAATTTTTCTAAAAGCTTAATATATAAAAAAAACAAAGATACCTCTAAAAAGCCATACAATTTTTTATAACTTTTGTATAATAAATTAGCTAGTTATTTTTAATTTTTAAAAAAGAATAGAACTGTACTTTAATTATTAAATTATATAAAAATAGCATAATTAATATATCTAACGGACTATTCAAAAAATCAGACGTTACAAAAATTAATAATTTTGTTATATAAAGCATATTTTAGTTTGTAAAATATAACCCGGCTAAATATAATAATACTTAGATTTTTAAGTTCTGGCTTATATAAAAAATTAAAAAAAAAACAACTAAACTATATAAAAAATCCCGACTTATTATATAAAGCTATAACAATAAAAACAAAGAAATAGTTCTTATCTAGTTACTTACGATTTAATAAATAAGCTAGCAATTATTTCTTATATTAGGCTTTTTTTTAATCTATAATTTTAATGCTTTAAGCAAGTTCCGAAATATTATATAGGTATATATATAGTTAAAAGATAAACTAGCCAAAAAAATCATTATATAACTGCTATCTGAACTAAAGTTGAAATATTCTGATAAAACAATTCTTTAAATTATATAACTACTATATGGACTTGCAAAATTAGAGCTATACTAGTTCAAAACATATTATTAATATTACTACAAAAAACTAAAGATAACTATTTTTATATATAACCTATGTTTTTTGTTTATAAAAAATCTATTGTATAACTTTAATATTATTAGCTTATAAACAGATAATATGTTTAATTTTATAATTTTAGGCTTTTTAGAAAAAAAAAATATAAATTTTAATAAACTAAGTTTTATATAAAGCCAAAAGAAGTACTTTAGTAAAACTACTTTATAAAGTTTAATAATAAATAAATTATACTATTATTTAAAAAAAAGATTATTTTGATTTAAAAAGGCTAAACAAACTAACTAAACTTGGTTAATTTTTATATAACTAACTTTATTTAAAAATATATTTTGTAATAGGTAAAAGAGGCATATATTAGTAGTATCTACTAATTAAAAATAGTATATAATTTATGTATTGCTGCTTAAATAATAAACTTTATATTATATAATATTAAAAATTTAAATAAAAAAATTTAATAATAAATAAATAATTATAACTATAGCTTAACGTTTATACTATTTAATTTATACTATATAAAACTATTTATTTTTATAAATAGATTATTTGCAAATAATATAAATATAACTTCCTAGCTTAGATTTATTATTATACTAAGTATAGAGCGCTATATAAAAAAAAATTTAAACTTTAAAATTAAAAGTAATATTATATACTAGAACTTAAATAAATATAAATAAATAATTAAAAACATATTTATAAATAAGTTATATAGTATAATTAATAGATTTAATAGTATTATTACTTTTTGTATAATATTTTAAAAGATTATAGCTTTGCTAGAATTACTTTTAATTTTAATTATTTTATATTTAGATTTAAAGTTATTATATAATTGTTTAGTAAGGCTAAATATAATATAAAAAAAGCAGTTAATAATTAATATTATATTTTTTTGCAAGTTGTATAAAAAGAAAGAAATTTTTAAAGTATAATAAATTAATAGAAAAGATAACCTAGCCGATATATTTACGAAACAAACGCTAAACCAGGTATTAAAAACCTTTGTTTTAATAAATAAGCTAACTATATAAATTAAAGTATTTATTAAACAAATATAAAAAGTTATTATATAAGTATAGCATTTATAAAAAAAAAAAGAATCAGAATAATAAAAATAATATATAATGTATTAACTCTAAATAAAAATAATACAAACTTTATTTTTTTTTTTTTTAAGTATTTATTTTTTTATTATATAATTAAGAACCCCCCTTTTACAAAACCTTTTTTTATATATATATAGTAACTATATTAAGCACTATATAATTGCTATACGTATGTAGCGCAAGCGTTATTTTAGAATCTAATAATCTAGCAACAGCTATAGAATAGGAAGCTATTATAGGCCGTATAAGCATTCTATATATAAGCAGTAATAATAGTACTACGTAACTAGATAAAGACTATATAAAAGTAACCTTTATAACAAAAGATTTGTATAATTATAAGTATAAGCAGTTTAGTTAATAATACTTAAATCTAAATATTAACCGAAAGTAAAGCGGCAACCTAGGCTTTATTAGCTTATATATAAAAAGCTAATATATTAGTAATACATATGAATGTATTATATAAAGCAAAAATAAATATTTATATTAATGTATAACATAGCAAAAAAGCAATAATTGTTTGGATTATTTGTTAGTAGTAATATAATGTTATATCTAGGCTTTTGTTTAATAATAATAAGCATACAACTATTATTGCTAAATAGTTAGATAGTGTTTATTATATAAGTATGTGTGTATATATATATATATGTATATATATGTGTGGGTGCAGGTATATATATATATATATATATATAAGGACGGACTAACGTACGAAGCAGTAGATTATAAAAGCAATAAAAAATAAAGGACAGTAAAAAACTTGAGTGCTTTTTATGTTCGGGCTTTTTTATATACGAGCTAATATATACTTGCCTATTTCTGCGTTCTTTTTATATAAAACAATATATATTTGCTTACTACTTTTGCGTTTTTTTTATATAAAACAATATATATTTGTTTATTTTTACGTTCTTTCTATATAAAAAATATTTATTAATTCGGCTATATATGTATTATACTAAAAGTTTTAACTAGTAACTGCTTGTACAAAGCCTACCAACTAAACAAGTTAGCTAATTATAAACTTTGCTAGCGTATAAATTAGAAGTACCTGGTTTAGCTTCGATCCAAATAGCTACTAAGTAACCCTTAGCTTATATTTTTAGCTAATCGTATAGCTAAAATATTAGCTTTATAATTCTGCTTTTTGCAATTATATTTAAAATAAACAACTAAATAATTTAGCTATTATATATAAAGCTAGATTGCTAATCTAATTAATACGCTTATTAGATAAAATATTACACGTATATTTTAGTTAGTTATATAGTATATAATTACTTTTTTTTTTTTTTTATATAATAAGTAGTTATAACTAAAAAAAAAAATAGCTAGTATTAGAATAACTAATATTAGTTATAACTATATTGTACACCTGCGTATTATATAAGTAAACAGATATTTTTATATAAAAACTATTAGCTATAAAAACTTTATTTCTTTTTATTATTTTAGTTTGTACGCTAGTAGAATTTTTTTTTTAAAAGAAATTCTGTTTTATATAAAGCATTTTTTTTTTTTTTTTTTTTAGTACAGGATTTAGATATAATACAATACAGTATATTTTATTAACGCGTGTTTATTTGTTTTTACATACAATATTATACATAGCTTATTCAATAGCTATAAAAAATTATTATTTATATATAAGTTATAATTATTATATATTAATATAATTTATATATTATTAAAATAATTTTAAATAAATAAAATAAAAATATTAATAAGCTAATTAATAGTAATAAAGTTATAAGTTTATTTATTAAGCAAAGTTCTAAACTATTAGTTTTTAAATAAATTATAATTTATATTTAAAAACTATTAATTTTAAATATTAATTTTTTTAAAAATAAGCAATAATAATAAAGCAATACTTTTATTACTAATATATTTAAAAAATATTATTTATTTGTTTTTTTTAATATTTTTTTTAAAACTATATATATTAAAGCTTTATAAACAACTTAATAATTTTTTTTTATATTTTAGCTGATATTTATTTCGTTAGTATTAAAAAATTATTTTAGAAATATATTTGCTAGTTTAAAAGCTTTAAAATATTTAAAAAATAGTTTAATATTAATTATAATTGCTTTATTAATATATAAATAGTTAATAAACGTTAATTTAGTAGTTTTTAGTTTAAGATTATAAAAAAAAAAACATATATATTATATATTAGGTGGCCAAGGGGTACAATATTGTACGTAACAAAGGGGTGAGATAAATAACTATATATATTGATCTATCTTTCTAACTATTTATACGAAAGTAATACTTTTGTACGGAAGATTCTTATATAGTAAAAGAATTCTGCATATATATACCGCTTATATAATTGGACTAATAGTTAATTGTTAGTATTGTATAAATAATCTTATATATAGTTAGCAGTAGCCTTGTGCGTAGTTAATACTATTATAACACTGGCTTTTTTTTTTTTTAATTGTAGCATATTTTTATATAACTGCTAAAAAAATAAAAAATTTTAAACGTAAAAAAAATATAGATTATAATATATAGCTAATCTATAACTAATAGAATTATTTAATAATATATTAAATTACTATTTTTTTAAAAAGCTTTTTATAGTTTGTTTATTATATATAATTGCTTTCTATATATAACTGCTTTTTATATATAATTACTTTTTATATATAACTATTTTTTGTATGCTGTTTAAAAGTGCTTAAGATTAGATAAGGCGTAATATTTATAGCTGTTGTATATAAAACGGGCCGTTTTTATACTGCTTTTCTTTTTTTTTTTTTAGGCATACATATATATATATATATATATATATATGCACATATACATATTATATATATATTTTAGCTATTATTTTAAGGTTATATTAATTTAAAAATAATAATTGTTATATAATAATAATAATAATAATAATAGTAGTAGTAGTAGTAATAGTATTAATAATAGTAGTAGTACTACTATTACTACTACTACTACTACTATTATTATTATATATAAAGCTTTTTTGTTGTTTTAAGTGTTATACTAATAGTAATTTAAGTAATATTATTAGTAGTAGTAGTAATAGTAGTATATTTGCTACTGCTTCTGCTTACCTGTATTTAGTGCTGCTTGCTCTAGGTAACGTTTTATAGTTTTAAAATTTTGTTTATACAAAGGATAATAGCCGCATAAAAATATATAGCCTTTTTATAAGGAGTTAGGCCTGCTAGGCCTTTATATAGACTTTTTATATAAATATATATATATTTTTAGTTTTTATTTTTGTATAAATAATTCTTAGTATGTTTAATAGCTAATATGTTTTATTATATAATAAGATAAAAAAAGTATTATTGTTATTGTTTTATTTATTAATATTATGTTCTAAATATTATTATTAAACGTTTTTATAAACGTTTAAGCTAAGTTTATTTATTAAAAAAGCTATTTTTGGATTATTTTAGTCCAAAGTTAGAAAGTGGTATTTTTGCCTTGTATAGATAGTTTATGCGGCAGCTACTGTTATTATACTAGAGTGCTGTTCTTAGCGTGTTGTTAGGTCCCTAGTTTTTAGGGAGGTATGTGTAGCGCTTATGTTTAGCGTTTGTATGGAGCGCGATGCTTTAACTGCAGTTAGAAAAAAAAAAGAGGAGTTTTATCTAAAAAAAAAAAAAATAGTTATATGTTAGTTCTTTAAGATATAAATAAATTTTTATTGTTTTTTTTATGCTTTTTTATTTTTTTTAATATTTATATATAATGTTTGTTTTTTTATATATAGCTTAGTTATTAGTTATTTTTTATTATATAAATATATTTTTTATAGTTTTTTAATAAATATTTCGATTTATATAAGTAGCTTATTAATAAAAACTAAAGTTTTTAGTGCTTAGTTTAAAGTATGTTTAATAAATATATTTATTGGATTGTTTTTATTATTAATTTATTATACTTTAGAAATTTTTTTTTTTTGTATAATTTTTAAAAAAATATAATATTAATTATTAGTTTTTTTTTTATTATTATTTTTAGCTTAACTAAATAATTATATAATAATTTTAAGTCTAAGTATAAAATAGTAAGTATTAGAAATAAGTTAAGTATTTTTATAACTTTTTAAAAAATTGTACAAAAAGTAATAGTACTATTAAAGTTATTTATTATATTATATAATTTGTTAGTTAGAACGCTTTATATAACTTGTTTATATTTATTTAAATTTTAGTATATAATATTTTTTTTAATTTTAAAGTTTAGGTTTATTATATTTTTTATATAAGTTTTAATTGCTAGTATAATAATAAAGTTAAACTAAAAAGTCATATTTATATTATTTATAAACAAGCTGTTTATAAAAATAAATAGCTTTATATAATAAAAATTAAATAAAATAAATATAAGTTCTTAAGTTAGGTTATTTTTTTATTATTTAATTTATTTGTTTAATATTTTAATATTATATAATTATAGCTTAGTTATTTAAGCTATAATAATAAGGTTATATATAGCTTCTAGTTAGTATATATTACTAATATATGTTTTTTAGGCTTATTAGAAAATATAAGCTTAAGTAAACCTTTTTATATAAAGGTTAATCTTAGCTAAATTTTTAGTTTAGCTTTTTTAGGTTATTATAATATTATATTTATATAAAAAAAAATTTTTATTATTAAATTTGATTAAATAGTTAAAAAATAGAGTTTTTTTTGGTTTTATATAAAGTTTTACTTGCTAAAGTTTTTTTTTTTTTTATATTAAAAAGTTTAGAGTTATAAAGCTTAAAGTATTATTTGTTTATATTTTAGTTATTCTAAAAGTGTCCGGGCTATTATATATAAATAATAAATATAAGTTATATATAAATATTTATATTTTAAGTTTTTTTTAGTAGTATTAATAATAAGTTTTGAACTAATATAGCTTAGATTTAGCTAAGCTATATAAAAGTTAGATGATTTATAAAATAGTTTTTAAAAAATATTTGTTTTTTAGCTCTAGGGATAGACAAATATAAATATTATATAATAGCTTATTTTTTAACTAAATATAAATTTAAGTAATATTTTTAAACTTATATAATATTTTAAAGTTATATATAAAAGTAGGTCTAAAAGCTAAAATTAACTATTAGTTTATTTGTTAGATTATTAGCAATTAGGTTAAAATTATATTTTTTTTAATATTATTATATTTTTATATAATTAGTTTTAACTTTTTGTATAGCTTGGTATTCTTTTTTTTTATTTTTTATATAAAGCAAGATTTAAAAATATATTTTTTTTTATATATGTTTAGGTTATATATAATAAACTTAAAAATATTTTATACAATAAGTTTATTAATCTTTATTATATCTGATTTTTTAAATAGTTTTTTAAGGGTTATAATAATCTTATTTATATAAAGCTTAGTTGTTAGTTTAAAAGCTTAATATTCTTTTATAATTAAAAAGATCTATAATATTTAGGTATTATATAATAAATATATAATAGGTTTTTTTTTTGGCTAGCTATATTTCTTTTATATTACTATTAGCTATACTAGTTATATACTATTATTTTTTATGTTTTTAATTTAGGTATTTTTTGTATAGTAATATAATTTAACTTATATATAGCAGAAACATATTAGCTTATTAAAAAATATTAAGCTTAGAACCTAATTATATAATATATTTAAATTAATAAAAATATTAATATAAAATAGATATAATTATATTTATTAGCTTATATATTTTTTTATTTTTTTTGGTATTTATTACAAAAGGAGGCTTTTGCTTTTTTTATTATATAAACAATTTAAATAAGCTGGCTAAGATTGGGCTAAGCTTTATTATAAATATTGCTAAAATAGTATTAATACGTATATATTTTATAAACTAAATCTTTAGTAGCCCTATGCTTATATGCTTTATTTTTAGCGTATATACTTTATTTGTATATATAGCGCTTATAATTATAGTAGTTATAGCTATTAATTATTTTTTAATAAATTTTATACTAGAAATAATAGTTATAATAAATAATAAAAAGTTTATTATTTAAAAAAAAGGTAATAAAGTTAGTGTTAGATATAGTAATACTAACATAAAAAAAAAAAAAAAAGGTAAAAAAAGTGCGGAGAAAGTAAGAAACGATAGTGGCGAAGTAAAAGAGTAGCTAAAACTAACTAAAATAATAGCAGTAGCTAAAAAAAAAAAAAAAAAAAAAAACAAGCTAAAATATTTATATATAAATATATTAGTTTTATAAGCAATTTATATATAGTCTATGCTTAAATTACTAGCTTTAATATTTATAATATACTTAAGTACCTAAAATATAGCATTATATATATATTAAAATTCCTAATTAACTATATTATATAAGTACTAAAATACTTATATTACTAATAATAATAACCTTTATAGTAATAATAATACTAACAATAATAATAATAATAATAATATTACTTATCCTATATATAACTTATATACTTATATACTTATATTTATATTATTCCTAATCCTTTACCACTTCTATACCTAAATTAACCCTTTTTTATATGTACTTTTATTACCCCCCTATTTTATATTCCTTATATTTAGTACACTTATATATATTAAGTTAAAAATAACCTGATTGAAAAAGGAAGAATAGTTGTTATGCTAGGCATACTAGGACTAATATATATTTGCTATATATACGTACTATATCTGCTCTTATTTTAATAGAGAATTTTCTTTTTATAAGCTTTAGTCTTGTAAGCCAACCTTACCAAATATACAACTTATCCTTCCATATATTGTACCTGACCTTGTGAACTTCCCATTCATGACATATATAGTAAGAGAATTTTGTATATATATACCGCTTATGCAATTGGACCAATAGCTAATTGTTAGTGTTGTATGAATAGTCTTGTATGTAGTTGGCAGTAGCCTTGTGCGTAGTTAATACTATTATAATATTATAATTTTTTAAATATTTTAAAGTTTCTAAAAACTAATAATATATGTTTAGTTATATACTTAAATTTGACTATTAAAAATATAAAGCTTAGTTTAGCTTAATTTATAGCTTAATTAGCTAGTTTAGTTTTAAAATATAAAAATAAAATCTAAAAATATTAATATAATTATTTTTTAGTTAGAATACTATTAAAACAGTAGTATATATATAACTAGTTAATATTCTATTAAATAGTTGTTTATTTTTGCGAAGTACTAAGTTAAGCAATATAAACTATAGCTGCTATATGCTATTAGTTACTATATAAAAATATTACAATAAAAAAAAGTTAATTCTAAAAAAAATAAGGGTAAAAAGAAAACATAAAAACTAAACGCAGTCGCGTTATTTAATAATTTTTAATTGAGGTGGTTGGGGTCAGTAGCGCGTTTTTAGCTGGGTCGCGATGGGGTGGTTCGCAAGGGGGGGTGTTAGCTTATCCCATGGCGCTGTGGTCACAGGCCTTTCGCAACTTGAGGAAGCACTGCCGGTGTATATTGATAATCTCGGCTTGAAAAACGCCAGGACTGTCTCACTCATACATAAACTCGCACAAGCGAACAGATTTGCCGGCAACATGAGAGCATCCGAAGAACTTTATCGCCAGGCCCTCAAGCTGCAAGAAGAAACATCGGGTCCTCTGGCTTCGGAAACCTTGATGGTGTTGAATGACTTGGCATCACTAATTGAACGAGCTGGAAGACTCAGGGAAGCTCAGGTGATGTTCAAGTCGCTTTACCAGCTTTACGAAGTCAAAGGCCATGACGACCCCAACACAATGGCCGCGGCTCATAACCTTGGGCTTTGTTATCACAATCAGGGTCGCTTAAATGAGGCCGAGCATATCTACCACATTGCATTAGAGCCGTCAGAGCAACGACTTGGTATTGAGAATGTCGGCACTCTGAAGACTCTCAGTAACCTTGCTACGACAGTTGATCATCAAGGCAGACTAGAAGAAGCACGGGTGCTTTACGAAAAAGCGCTGCCTTCGTTCATCAAGGTTCTCGGGTTTGACCACTTTCTTACCATACGCTTACGCTGTAATCTCGCCGGTCTTCGTCGACAACAAGGCGCATTTAAGCAAGCTGAAGATATGGTTAGAGGATGTCTCGATGTCGTGGCGCAATTATACGGTCGCGAGCACTACGAGACAATCGCTGTCTTATACGATCTCGGAGAAGTTCTATATGCGAAGGGGGACCTTGAATCGGCAAATAAAGCATTTGAGGAAGCCATAGGTCTATCTGTGGACGATCTAAAAGACCATCCAGTGACATTTCGATTCATAGACGCATCTGGAGTTGCCAGGCGGGGGATGGGCCACCTTAAAGCTGCTGAAAACATGTCGAAGAATGCTTATGATCGATTTCACAAGATGCTTGGATGGGTCGACCCGTACACTCTAGTTGCTGCGAATGATTATGGTGAGCTCCTCCATGCGGAAGGGAAGTATCAGGATGCTCGGCAATTGTATCAGAAATGTCATGATACCCTGCAAGAGCTTCTTGGGAAACAACACCCACATTATCTCATGACGACGAACAACCTCGGAAGACTATGCTGGGCGGTGGGAACCGATAATGCCCTGGACTACTTTGACGAAGCCTATAGAGGACTCGATAGTATAGCTGGTTCAGACCACTTCTGCACTTTGACCGTGGCTCTGAACCAGGCTAGAACCCGAGCTGCGCGCGGAGATTTCGAATACGCAGAGTCAGCAATCAGCATTATACAAAGCAAACTTCAACTATCCATTGGTGATAAACACCCCTTGGTATTTGCGTGTGACCTCATCATGGCATTGGTGGCCGCCTCGAAAGGGGGTCCTAAGTCTCTGGTGCTGGCCAGGAACCATTTCACGAGAGCGACCGATCAAGCACATGAAGCAGAGCTTACGCATAGTGCCGACTATTACCTCGGGATATGTCTCCTCGTTTTAGTGCTGAAGCTGCTGGGATCGGACGAGGAAACTGTCAAAAGATATACGGACAGACTTGACCCTCTCTCGGATGATGTTCGAGATCTCTCACCATGGGTGATCCCGGGCCACGGTGCCGTGTCGGTAAGTGACTTCGTAGCAATGAATCCCAAGTTATTTCGCTGGAACCCCTGCATTCCCTTGGCTTTGGGAGAACATTTCAGATTTAGGTGGGGTAGGAAATGCTGCTGGCGAGAAGCAGAGAAAGTCCAAATTGGCGCGTAGCGCCCCAGGTATCACGCATATGAGGGAAGTGGTGAGCAATGTTAGACGCCGTGATGGTCGATGATGTGTAATGACGGTGGTGGAACCGGCCAGTTTCCGCTAATGCTCGTGTTCCTCGGAGTATAGGGTTTCCGATCCTCAGTAGGGAGATCTGGGTTAAATATAGTTGGTTGATTATATAAGTAGTTAATGGCTTGCCACTACTAATACGTTCTTTCTTAATAAACTGTTGAGCTAAAAGGTTTAGCTAGCTAGCTGTAGCTTAAAGTAAGAGTTATGCTATTTCATTTTTAGTAATATTTATAACTTAATATGAAGTAAGCGCTATGATAATAACTTGAATTGATACTTTTAGCCAGACTTCATAGAGTAAAGGGTCATGTGAAGGTGTAACCCCTGTGGGTCACAGGTGGTATAGGGGAGTCCATTTTCGGATCCCGAAGCCTCCAGTCCTGGAGGCTCCCATACCAACTGTCGCGGAGTGCCTTATATACCGTTAATTCTCCCACAAAATTAACGGCGTCGTTTTCCCGTGACACTAACCCTTCAACATGTGTATGCAAACTGCTAGAGATAATGCTGGGGCCCGTCATAGTAGTCTTGAGGCACTCAGGGTGGTATGCTCGAGCGATTGCGAAACATATTAAGCGAATTCCAAAGAATTCCAATGCGTGAAATATTCACAAGGCGCTAGAGAGTGTATATCTGCTCAACAATTCTCTCAAGATACGCAATATGAACATCAAGGTGGATGACTTCAATGGGTCTCCGCTGGTGAACTTTGGCGGATCTTGGACTGAGCCACATGCGTTTCTGGATGATTTGGAAAAGTATGATACGAAATTTTCCAGGTCAGTGCTCTGGGGGCTTCTGTGCCCTTCTGTGACGCGTCTCCCTCGAGATTGCTTCCCGAACGCAGCAATTACTGGCTTCGGGTTCCTAGATAGGGCTAAGAGAATGAGAGACCGGGCGAATTTTGACGACATGGTACAGAAGAAGGGCATTCCAACACTGCTCCAGGTCCTGCCATTGTCCGCGTACCAGTTGCGCAGTAGGGGAAATTCTAGGTTCGCGAATAGAAAGCTCCCGGGCAGCGAGAGAAAGCGGGCATCTCTGGGAATTGTCACGACTTGGAGATTCAATTGGAGGGTTTTAGCTTAGGGTGTAACAGGCCATGACGTGAATCCTAACCTGGAACACGCTGATTAGTGACCTTTGATTTGAATTTACATTGAAATTAATTGGATTTGCCCATTTTCTACGTTGAAGGGGTTGGGTTGAGTTGGGTTGTTATCGTGACGCTACACGTATTAAACCATCTTAATCCAGCACATAATTGAACTCCTGCCCCATTCCTTAGTCATAAATCATAACCTCACACTCAACCTTATCCCAAAGTGCACCTGAAGTAACCTATATAGTCACCTGTGGCTATGTAAGTCTAAAATCGCCCTAGATCTTGACACTTCCATCCAGACTTGCCACTATTACCACTTAGCTTCACTCCTATACTTAATAACAACTACCAAACTAGTTAGCATATACTGCGAATAACTGAAATTCTTTGCTTAATTTGATCTATTTCTTCTTGTCTATAGACTATGCCGAGTGATTAATACCAGAAATGCCAAGAGAATTACCTAGATTCTGTCAAAGCGATATCCGACGCGCAACTTGGAGCTGTCATGGCTGGCGGGATCAACTAATTATATCCACAAGGAGCTTTTAGTTGCTTGCACTGGCTATGTTCGAGATGGACCGTCCCTTCTTACTCGGATCTACGTAGTTAGCATCGAGTGGGACCTCCCCATCTCCGCGTTCCTATCTTTTGTGTCCCAGTTAGCCCGCTGGTCGTTCCAGTATTGACTTATTGTTATTGCACGAAGGGGGAGGTTCTATCTGAGCTGGCAGAGTCTGCGTACTAGTATATATTTGGTACGGGCCTTGGTCCGTGCCGCCCTGGCCCCCGGTCTCAGGGGCTGGGTGCAATATAGTTCCGCGACATATTGATCAAATACGGTATAGTTCGCGGTAATCCCCTTCCTTCTCGCCCCGCAAGCTAGTAAATCGTTCTAGGTATAGTGAGTTCACAACATAACTTCGGTAATACGGACAAGATGGCATGGACGGATTTATAAGCACAGCCGAACGCGAATATGGGGGCAAGTTCTGTTCATTATCGCAATGGACTCTACCTATTCCCCTAAACTTAGGCCGTGACGATAAAGCGGCCGCTTTTTTTGCCGCCTTGCTTACAAGAAGCGGGTGCTCCCCAGAGTCTTCACGAGACGGAAGGGCCCAACAACATTGAATTCAGACTCGAACCAACTTTTTCGATGTACACGAGACGGGATGGATACTGATCCACGATCTCCAGTTTGTCTAGCGCCTCGTACGTATTCCGAATCCCGCAAGTACCGAGGCGGAGTTTATTCACCACCTTGCCAGATTTTGGGTTCCTCCCCATAGATAGCAGTCGCGGCCAGATCCGGCTTCTCAAGATCAAGCCCGGGCGGGACGGCGAGGTCATTCGATGTTCGTATCAGATTGCTACTGTCGATGGAGATGTACAGTATGAAACCCTATCGTACGTCTGGGGTAAGATGGAAGGGAGGAGAACCATTGTCGTTGAAGGGACGGAAGCGGAATTGACGGACAATCTCTTCGACGCCCTGACACGCATAAGACACGAGACCCAGCCCCGTCATCTCTGGGTAGACGCGCTATGTATTAACCAAGAGGACGGCGCGGAGAAAACGGCGCAGGTGGATATGATGCACAAAATTTATTCTAATTGCCTGCAATGCTATATGTGGTTGGGCAACATCGATGCCACCACCATGGGCACGACAGAGTCGGAAGCCCTAGCGGCGGCAGAGGGCGCCCTAGACGCAATCCGGTTATTCTCCGGCACTTCCCTCTTCCCTCGCTACAAAGACCCAACGGGCTCAGGCGGGCACAGCTCTCAAAACACTGATGTCCTCGCCATGGTGGAGTCGGATCTGGACTGTCCAAGAAGCGACGTCGCCGAAAAACGCAACCGTTCTCTGGGGGTCCCTTTCTCTTCCCTGGAGCTTCATGAAGCAGGCGACAGAGAAGTTGATTTGGGGACAGTACCCGCCGGTAGAGCGGCTCAACACCAACGATCTCGTTGATAATTACAGCTTTTTCACGGCGCCAATCATCGGTCTGATATGGGCATCTGGGTGGGTTGTGCAACCTCACCCGCCGTTCGACATGCTCTATCGCTTTCGGTATCGCGACTCGACGGATCCTCGTGACAAGGTGTATGTGATTCTCAACTTGGTGGCCGAGGGGACGTACCCCTTGCCGAGCGTGCGCTCCAGCGACTATACCCTCAACACGGCGGTCCTGTACCGCAGGGTCATGCTCGACTTGCTCCGCTACGGGTCCGGGCTCAGAGTCATGATCGGGTTCCGCGGCGAGCGGAAGAGCGTCCCGGGGCTGCCCAGCTGGGTCGTTGATTGGACACGTCAGCCAGCGGAGCAGGAGACGGCGGCTTTCTGGGAACATAGCAAATTCTGGCTCAACTACACAGCGGATAGGGGACTGCCGATGCTAGATCTAGATCAGTTGATTTCGCCCGAGCTCGGCGAGGATGTGTTGAATGTGAACGGCGTGTTCTTTGACAAGATCCTAGTTTGCAGCGATGTCATCGCCAGGGGAGAAGAGGGAGACCGGCTGTACGAAATGGTAGCCGAGGTGATAGCTAAGGCCCTGACCGAAGAGCCTCGTTTCCGCGTCATATCGGAAGTCTACTGGCAGGAGGCGCTAGTTGATATTATAGAAGGGAACTACGCGGACTCGGAGGAAATAATCGAGGGAGTAAATGGTGACGCGTATTGGCGTGGGGTGATGCTTAGACACCAGCGACTGTTCATCACGGAGAACGGGGCAGTGGGCTTGGGTCCATCCGGAACATCAATTGGAGACGAGGTCTGGGTGTTGTCGGGAGGCAGATCTCCATTCTTGCTTGGGCCATTGGATGCGAACGACGCCGCTGTAAAAAGTCAGGATTCTTCGTATCATTACACGTTCAGAGGGGACGTGTTCGTTCCGGGAATCATGGAAGGTGAAGCGGTTGGTAGTAGGATAGAGAATCAGCGGTTTGTGCATATTCATTAAGGGATTTTAAATTATTGAGGATATGACAGACGAGGCTGAGATGTTAACATATGTAATCATGAGAGCCATAATACGAAACCGTAAAAAGCCGAGAGGGTTATATAAATGTTCATTTCAGTTCGCGGTTAGTCATTGAAGAGGGGGGATCACGACAAAGTCTCTTCAACGGTCACTTGTGGTGCATAAATCAGATATTTAAGCTGGACGCGAAGCCCCAGTTGGCTTTCGACAACTTATTGAGCGCTGTGGCCAACTCATCATCATCCATCGGGCTAGGTTCCTCGAACGGATAGTAGTCTGGATCGCATGTTGTTCCCGGCTCAGGAAGTCGTCCGTGTTGAAAATAGTCACGAATGTAATTAGCGGTACAAGTCGAGGCTGCAGCCAAACTGGTATGCTACATTTCGAGAGTCAGCAGATATTCATACAACGGTGTAGGTGTGTTAGCGCACCCCATAAGAGTTTTGAACTAGAATGACGGATCCAGGAAACCCCCGAGAATTGTTGGTGGCGGCCGCAAGTGGTGCGACGTTGTCGGCAATATTATTCACATAGCTGTTCAAAGTGGCGTTAGTTGCAAGTCGTCTGGGTATTAGGGATAATGTTTTAAAGCTAGCCACTCACAGAATAGGAAAACTAGTATTTCCTTCAAATGGTCCTTCTCACAGGTCAGTATCCTACCCGCAGTATTGCAACTGCTCGTCGAGATCGCCATACCGTCAAAACGCCATTTAGGCCTTATAGTTCGGCCTACACAAGCAAGACGAAAGAGGGCATTGACATCCCCAGCGGCTTTGCTAATTTCACTAAGCTGTTGGGCAAAATCAATGAATTCGTCAACTGTTCCATTAATAGGAGGTAGATCCGAACACATGATTGCTGGAAATGCCTCGTTGTTTCCTTCCTCCAGCCGAGGTACGTCGGGTGGAATGGTCTCGGTCGAGCAGATGGATGGCGGAGGTCCCTCAGATTCATCTTCATGATGAATGTTAGTGAAGAAGATACTAAGAGCTGTGTAAACGCTAAGGTTGAACGAGGCGATATTTCAACTCTCGATATTAAGAAATTAGGGTCACAAGTGGGTATTGAATAACCCTAAAGCTCACTTACACAAGTTGTTGTTCAAGGTGTAAAAGGGACGCCCGTCTCCGGCTTCCAAGGCAGCCAGCACTGTGGCATAGTTCTTAAACAAGAGCATGGGCCGGTATAGTGCAGCTGAAGTGAGTCGGCGGATATGTGACCAAGTAATGAGCTGCGGCATATTTTGCCCGGTTGTTGGAAATGATCCATCTGCTGTGACGAGGACTGGGTGCTTGCGGATTTTCTCTAGCAGGCTTTCAAGACGTTGCTTGATCAACCCAGGAGTGCCGGCATAAAAGTCGCATCCTCTCGGGCCAGCTTTATGGCAAAGATCAAAGAATGCGTCCATTACTTTGTCCATGTCTCGTAAAAAGTTGATATACGTTTGGTAGTGCCATTCTCGAATGTCGACATTGCCTATGATGTATCAGATGTGGGCTACTGGGCACATTACTACTTTTCGGGATCCGAAGCATCAGGACTCACCATCGCTGACAAGCCTTTCGACCTTATCTGGATACATCGCTGCAAAAACACCGCCAAGTACGGTGCCGTAACTAAAACCCCAATATTTTAGCTTTTCATGTCCTAGCTTATGAAGAATCTCAAGCATATCTCTGGCATGCGATGCTGTGCCAACATAACGTAGTATATTCGATTTGCCCATCATATGCGCCTCGCACGCTCCAGAGAAAGCTGCCGCTCGAGCATACACGTCGTAGATAATGCCAGGGTGTGCATCTATCACGCCAACATCCTGCAGATCCCATAACTGTCTTTGCCTCGAGGTATCCCAGCATTCAATCCTAGGTAATGTAGCTCCAATTCCCCGCGGGTCGAACGATATAAGGTCGTAGTTTCGGCCGATGATGGTTTGTAAACTTGCGCCGTGGTCTTTGAGAGAGAACACACCGCTTCCCCCTGGTCCCCCAGGATTAAAAATGACAGGTCCACGGTAGTCGTCCTTTTCGGTTGCGCGAAGTCGGATGATGGCTAGAAATACTCGCTCCTCGTCGGAGGGATCCAGCCAGTCCATGGGCAAGTCAAGGCGAGCGCAGTCGTATGTGCCATCATAGCAGGAGTGCCATTGCAGGTCTCGGCTCGGTTCGATCATGCTCCATTCTTGGACATCTGCTTGCTGGCGAGAGCTCCGGCCAGAACTCTGATTTTTATGGCTCACGGTAAACCAAGGCATAACTCCCTCGTCCTCATGCAACTGATAGAAGACAAAGCCCATCATAAACAGCACCAAAACCACGACATTTGCAGCTTGCCACCATCCAGGCCATTGTTGTGTAGACGATCTTTTGGTCGGCAACCTAACCTTGGAACCCAACTCCAGTTGCTGCAACTCCCGCTCGTCCATTTTATCAATACCTAGCCTACAAACACCATTAGCGGATACGAGAACGAGAGACAAGACGACGATGGTTTAAGGTGTCATTTTCAATGCGGGGAGCCTCCTCATAAATTCATATTCCGTTACGCCGCGTGAATCGGACTCCCTCTAGGCCTTCGTGAGACCCTTTCACCGCTGATTGTCCTGCTATCTCATTGTTGGTTTAGTCGATAGGACTAACGGGAGCTAACTGCGAAATTCCCCGAGCCGTCAATCGTCGATCATGAAAAAAGGCATCTTAGTGGCATGAAGGAGATTAGGCAATTTTCGGCGTTGTTTTGGCTGAAACAACAGCAAGCCAAGTCTTATGCGTAGAATTAATTGCGCGTACACTACACTAAATAGAGATCGGATCTACGGTATATTCGCGCACGAGACGATTTGCATGGCGCGCTATTACCAAGAAACCAGCCTATCGGGACCGGCTATTATCATCAAGGGTCCTGATTAGAGCAGAACAGGCTTGGTCAGGTCACCCCAACTCCCTCTGTTCTAGGTAGATAAGGTCGTGAAGGTGGGGTATCATTTGCAGCTCAGCTCAGCACTGAGCTGAGTTGTGGAATGGGATGGAAAATTATCAATCGTAATGTCCGGAGACACCAAAGCCTTCCAAAACAAAGAGTCATCAAAGTAAAAAGGGTTTGGCTTGTAGCAACCCGACGCCACCATGATATATTCCTACACCTACCTAGCGATATCCTCAATCATATCGGATCGGCGTCCCAACAAATATCTTCATCGTACAATATTAGCAGTTAAAGCTTGAAGCTATAACACCAAATACCCCTTGCTTCAGGGGTATCAGCCGTTGTCGGACTCGGTTCTGCTTGTCTCCAGGCGATGTCATACGGTTGCCAATAGCCGAGCAAATCACAGGTAGGGCAAGGAACATTGCAGTAATTAGGATTGACCCGAGGGATATAAACTTGACATGACGATCAGTCGAACCTATCGTATATTGATCATATCCTAGAATGTGTAGCTGACTGCGTAGGGATCATGCTAGGTAGGCATACCTACCACATTCCCCGACCCACCTGCAGCCAGCCGCATCTAGGCGGTGCCAAAGGAGATCTTCGGCTTATATAAGGCACATAGATTCAAATCGAGACAGCTCAAAGATTGCAGTAGTTTGAAAAGAGTGGTTGAATCAAATATGCACGAGAATAATGCTAGCCCAGGCTTAACTCTATTAAAACCGAGGCATAGTTCTAGAGTTGAAGTACAATCTTCTACCCGACGAGCATTATCAGTGTATGATGGTAGGCGATGCACATTTGTACATCGAATTCCTGATTGGAAGAGCCAAGAATGCACATCAGGTCGTACGATAAGCTTCCCGGATTTCCCTCCCATTTGCCAGGATATGGTTCCTATCTCCAACGACACATTGGCAATGCGTCGGCCTAGTTGCCCCTCCAAACATTCGACTGACCACGTGTCGTGCTCTACAGATACTGCCCCCATCCATCGCTTCCCAGCGGTCTCGGTCGCACATAAATCACACCTACCACTAGTAGGCCAAAATTTCATGTACCTGACACCTGCCTACTAGCGGTATAATGGTGTATATATAAGTGTCTTGTCAGTTCCAACTGTCACGGAGAATCAGTGTCCATGGAGTTTCATCACGCATCAACTAATTATACCATAACATGTCGAGTGCGGTTTAGCTACCGAAGCCGCGCCAACATGTCACGGGCATCAAACACATAATCTTCCGTCATGTCCAGACAAACCGAAGTCGAATTAGAGCCGTCCAAATTCATCGTACCTCCAAGACGCGCCTAAATATGACTGTAGACACAAGGCAGCTACCTAGGTCAGTTACAGTGTTATAAACCAAAACAACAGTGTAGTCTTCCAACACTCATTCCCATCTACCATCCCGGTGGATTAGTAATGAAGAGATTGCCAGGACAAACTCTTGTGTCAGAGAGAGGGCCATAGGCATTCAAGGGCTTCCCGATTCATGGACGTTGAGTATAGCGTAAGCCCTATGATTCTATTTTGTAACTAATAGAATACCAGTCCAGGTGACTGCTGCAGCTCTTTTTATCCTATTCATTCTTTCTATTATTGTTTCACTCTCGTTGTCGCCACCTTTGCCTTGGAACTCCCCAGTCAACTCCGTAGTCGCAATCAACCGCAGTGTATATCCCCCTCCACCGTCTTCGCATCAGGGCCAGCCCGAGATCCATCCCCTAATCCCAATCGGAGCTCATTGTAAGGGCATAGGGTGATGGCCAGTGCCTTTCGCGGCACCGGCGCCATTCCCAGCGAGGCCAGGTTGGTTCAACTTTCGTGCCTCGCGCTTTTGTTCGTGGTCGGCGAGCCTGTCGTCCACGGCCTGCATGTCGCGTTTGCCCTTCTCGGCGATAGTCTGGTTCTTGAGCTTGGACGCCTGCGTGTCGGGGTGGTTCTGGTTGGTGTCGAAGGCTTGGTCCGCGGCATCCAATAAGTTTCCACGCAGGGCTTCGCCGGCGCCGCGGACGCCCTTGATGCCTGTCTTTACGTCGTCTACAATCTTGCTCGACATGGTGCTTGGTATGGGTGTGTGGCGAATATGGTTAGGGACTTGGTATCGAATATCACCGCGCTCTCGAGAAAGTACTAGGTATAGGTATGTATGTGTAGATGAGGTTCTCGATATGATTGATTTGTATAATGTAGAGACAGAAATTGATTTTCTCTCAAGGCGAATAGGTAGATCCTAGCTTGTCGCCCTACTATATTAATATTCGGGTGTGATGGTGCTATTGTGAACTGATATTAGCATTACAACAAACAAGTTGTACCTGGGTAATGACGTATGCGTACCCAATCAACGTTGACCTCTCCTCTCAAAGCAGTTGATTGCTTCACATGTGCTCGAAACTAACCACATTAGCCCCACAATGTCGTCACTCTTTCGGACAACTTCCCCATATTTTACACCGCAACAGAAAGGATAGTCGATTATTAAGTCTCAACCTGTTCAGCAGTATTTCAATATTGGTCAGCGATTAGTAATTTCAATATTCATGGCACCCTAAGTCCGAGCTGCAATTAGAATTCAACTCAGCCCAATTGTTACAGTTCGCACTACTGATAGTTCCAACTATTGCTATTTACAAGGAGCAAATTGGTGTATATACATACAGCTCACAGCAAAGGCCTGTGCTATGTAGACTCCAGGTTCTGAGCTTGGGTTCCGAGCTTGGGTTCCGAGCTTGGGTTCCGGACAGTTCCAAAACACCATCCCCATCCCCATCCGCAACTACAACACAACATAACACTCGACTCAACCATATTTTATTCCCAACCCAACCCCGATGAATTGTAATGGAATGGTAGTGGACGTATTAATATTCACTGATGTCCTTCATTACCTAAGTTTGCATCCATGTAAATGGCATTACCTGCATCAAGCAAAATGCAGGAGCTGCGAAGGTTTGAGCTACAGGTAGCACAAACCAACTTCTCCGGGAGTACGGAGATAGTCAACCGAAATGGTACTCGTGCGATTTCCCAGAAATCCTTTAAATTCCCTCGCCTTACAAGATGAGTCACAATGTGAGGTATCATCAACCGGTAGGATATGGTAGTGGTAGCATATATATCAATGGGTTGTTGTACCAAATGGCGAACTTTCCCTGGTTTGTAGCTCAATGTAGCATGTGCCTAGACAACGCGGTAAAACTGCGGGTTTGAGCTCGAGGATCAGAGATTAGGGCTCAGGTCCATGTAGGGCTCAGCACGTGAAGCACATAAGTATCATAGGCACCGCAAGGTACCATTTGCAAATACAATACTATCACCACCTCACCTGTAGAAATAAGAAATCGCCAATCTAGAGAGGGGAAGAAAAAAAAAATATCACCATCACGATTATATCAGTTATCTCGTTTTGTCAGGCAGGAGGAGAGTGCATTTTCTATCTACGATCGTGTGATCAACCCGTAGTGTGAAACCCTTCCTCTAAAAGTATGTACCGGCTCATATACCTCTGTATACGTGTGTGTGCAGTACGCGCAAAGTGCTAGTCCAGTCCAGTCGCATGATGGTAGGGATCGACATGGAGGAAGGAGACCAAAGACTTAGATCTCGGCGGAAGACTGAGCAGGGGTCTTCTTGACCATCTTGGGGGCAGGGAGTTCGTCATCCTCGTCGGCCTGGAAGACTCGCTTCTTCTCGCCCTTCACAGCGGCAGCGGCGGGCTCCTCGGGCTGGGCAGCATCGAAGGCCTCACGGATAAAGCGGTCGACCTTCTTCTTGGCAGCTATTACACAGAAAAAAAAAAAGGAATAGAATATTAGTCCAAAATGTCGCTTTGTCATCACCATCCAAGTTATATGTCAGGGTATTACGGGATAATGAGCTTACAGTAGTAAGTGTTCTTGGTGCTACCAATGTTCTTGTAGCCCAAGAGCATGGTGAGTTTGACCCAGTCAAGCTGCAACGAGTGAGCAAGTGCAACTATTCATACTACAGGAAGAGAAGAAAAAGGAATGGGGGGAGATTTGGTTAGTGTTTACCTTGGGCTGTGTCAAGAAGCACATCCATCCGTCAATGAGAACCATTGCTTCCTTGTCGGTGAAATCGTCGGCCTTAATCTTGTCAGGCATGGCGAAAGGTGTTGGATTCAGGGTGCGAGCTGGTAGAAGATGTGCTTTTGTGAGATCAGTTACTACTAGACCAAATCAAGTTGATGGAATCTAGAAGAGGAAACTCAAGAAGTGGTTTGTGGTGATAGGAATGTTAGAACGTGGGCTCTGTGTCAGGTGGTGGAAGAAGAGAAAAGAAAAATATACCAGAAGATGTTAGAAATGCAGTGTTGTGCCTAGCAGAAATGGATGGGTGGGAAGTAGGAGAGGGTGTGTTCAAAGTTGGGTTGGGAGGAAACACTGCTATTTATGTAAAATGCAAAGAGGAGAGTGATCTGGAAAGCTGGCAGTCAAGACAGGCAACAACTTGGATCCCTGGAAATAACTTGCTCACAGTCGATATATTTATTTGCTACTTTCTCATGGAATACTGTGGCTCTTGTTGCCATGTACCAGACTTGTATCTTGGATCTCAAATAGTATTGGCCCGCAACTCCAGTGTGGAGGTAATGAAGGCAGATACACGACTTCACATTCACAGAAATTACCAAAGCTACACAAACAACACGTTACTGATCCCCACGGTCGTGGCGTAGAAGAAAATTTTTTTTTCTCCCAGTCATCTTGTTGGTATGATTTCGCTAGGGATGAAGTGAATAGAGATTGCAAACACAACTACTGGGTTTTTCATTGGTCACTTTGAAAAGTTGACTTCGAGAACAAATATTTCTTGCATGCCAGATAATGGACAACAGGATTCACTTTGTTTCGGCTCTTACATCGACATCGCCTCTGTATGATAAAGGGAAAGGAAGCAGAGTCCTATGTACACAGGATATCTATCCTAAGGTAGCGTTGTAAATGCCATTAGAAACTCGTTGCAATATATTTAGTCTGAGCAGCATTTTATTTCTATTCTACCTCTGGCTAAAATTGCATTTTATGGTATCTCTTCGTCGACACACCTTAGGCAACTTCGTCAGGAGGCTTTCTTCGGAGTGAGGATAGGTTACAAAAAGGTCACTAATAGGCAGCTAGCAGGTCGAAGTATAGGGGGTATTAGTATTGATTCCTGAACCACCCCCTCTTGGTTAGGAGGTTTACATATTCATATTATCTGGATTTCTTTTTTAAAAAAATATTACTCTACGGGGTACCAAGTCCCTTCCCGTCGGTTTAGCATCCTAAAAGCTTCAAGGGATATCAACGATCAAAAGGCATTATACAAAAGAATCATCCACGCACTTCACAACACACAATCTTCACGTTTAAAATGTTATGTTGTCACCAAGTTGCATACGATGCAATTTGACGAGCAAATATAGTTTCATCATTCGTTGTATTCTTTTCCTCATTACTAGTAGTACAACCTCATACCGTGCCATGGAACAGAACGCGGCCAAGTCGGGAATTTGACCATCTACAGCTATGATGTACGTGCTGTGATATGTCAAACCAACCATAGCATCTCATCTCGATTGTGTGCAGTCGTAGGCTCATTCGGTGCTTAGCGTCTAGAGGCAGTCTCCTCGGCATTTGCGGGCTCGCGATCCTCAGCAGCAGGATATTCGTGAGTTCTACTTTCTCGCCTGCCTTTGTGTGCACCTTCAAGCGGAACGGCATCCTTGGCTCGTGCGAAGTCGACTCCCTCAACACCCCCAACGCCTGCATATCCGGTGCCCGGTTTCTTGTTGTGCCTGCCGTGAGGTTTGTTGATCTCGCGAGCTTCCTGGCCTTGGAGCGGCTTCCCCAGGCCTCGGTAGACATCTTGTGAAGTGGCGCCCGACATGGTCTCTCCTGCACTCGGCGCTGAGCCGTAGGCTTGGGCGGAGAACTCGCCCGCGGGCCGGGGCTGGAATGTGTTTTCGCGTGGGGCTGTGCCCGGGGGATATGTCTCGGCGTGGAACTCGGGAACCCTGTCCTTGCCGACTAGAACTCCGGGCTTATGTCCCCCCTTTTCTAGTGGTTTGGAAGGCGGGACGCGGCTGTGGAACTCGCCCTGTAGGGAGTCGGGATTTCGGTTGGCAGACATGATGGCTTTTGTGATATTCGGTATCTACTACGGTATATGCTCTGGGAATGTTGTTTTGATCGTGCAAGTGATATATAGATGTGTGCACGAGATGTATGATTTCTCTCCGATGTTGTGCGGAATGTGAGGTTTATACGTCAACGACGTCCAACGACGATGTAAATTGTAGGGTCCCCTATGTATCCATGATGTCAATACCCACCATCTTGTCGCCTTGTTTTACTAGTGATAGGACAACCACGGCGCGGATCTACAGTTTGACATCATGTTACTTATTAATCAAGCCAGCGAGTGGTGGACGGATGCTACTAGGCCTTGGGATGTATGCATGATGGAAGCTTAATCGTGAAATGGAGATAATGTGAGTAAGTTCAAGAAAGGGGTACTCTCACTTTGCCCGCCGACAAGGAGATAGACCGAACCTACATTTTCTAGTGCAATAACTAGATTAATTATTTGGGAGCTATCGCGATCGCAATACAACACAATTACATGCAGCGAAAAAAAACTGGATAAAAGATGGTGAAAGTGGTGTTCTACAACGAGATTCCTCACTACGTAGTAGGTTGATGGGTATTGGCTCGGTGTATAGTAGGGTTACATAAGGTAGCTACCACACAGTGTATCCATTCCAATAGTCGCAACGGTTTCTAGACGGTCTGCAGTCTTTCTTCTGAACTCTGCGCGACCATGCATACAGTAGTTGCATGTGAAACCTGTCGTGTTCGGCAGTTAGGTAGTCGATCTCGGGTGGATTTGATCTTCGATCATCGAGTTTCGAGTTTCTGAAATGTAAAACATAGTGACGGCATTGGTGAGATAGCAAGGAAGTGGCCCGATTGGCATTAGGCTGCGTTGTCCTCTGCTCTGACCTTGCTCGTTCCTTACCTCTTCTTCTCTGAGGCAGAAAGCGAAAGACAAGGAGTCGATGACATCATGACATCATCCGTGGCTTGAAGGGACTGATGAAGTAACTGTGGCTGTGCAAATCTTCCATTTCTCCAATCTAGAAAGTGGCTCGCACATTTAATGCAAGCAAGATGCTATTCGACCATCGTAGTGTTTCGGCTCGACTGTCCTGTCATGAGGAATCAAGGGTGAAGGGAAGAGCAAGGTTTTAAGATGGAGTCTCGTCATCGAAGAAGTTAGTAGCTGCCTGTGTATGTTGATGGTGCTGCTGTGCAGTGCGTTTGAAGCCGCATCAGAGTGGTTTGCATAGGTCTAACTACCGGTACTTGGGATGGCAGGATTGTTTGCAGGTTACCTGGTACTGTACTAGGTATGCTATTTTTGTCTCAGACAGTTGGCGGCTGCAAGCTACAAGCTACAAGACGTCACTCGAAAAGAAGTGCATGAAGAAGAAACAAAAAAAGAAGGGAAAAAACTAGAGCATCACAAGATGGTGGTTGGCATGTGGCCATCAACCCAACAGTTTGGCTCATGGACTCGACAGAAAACCGCGTGATCAGGAAGTTCAAGCGAAGGCGCTTCTTTCATTTCCCTTTTGAGAATCCCTTTCCAATACGAGGGAGAGTGTGGTTTAATACGCATAGGCTGCTGTATGGCGCACAAATAGTGGAAGGATCACGCCAGAGATGGCATTCGCCAGGCTCCACGAAGCTGAACCTCGTCGGAATCAGGGAGAAGACCTCGTGTACCTGCTCAATACAGAGTATAAAGAGCGTAAGGCATGACTCCGGACCGAATAAGATGGAACCCTTAGTCGGTAGCCTGCCTGAAGATGGGCTGACAGGTAGGTGGGCTAGTAGTCTGGCTGACGGGCTAGGGGATGCCGTTAGTGGACACTATTATACTTGGGTACATACTTGGGTACATATAATAGGCGCCTGGTAGCTACTAGCAGGAAGCGAAGAATAAGGTGTTGAAAGACAGATTGATGTTCTCATCATGCCCTTTTCGGCGGCAGTGTGCGTTTTACCAAGTTGGAGTGGTAACGTTGTATGCGTTTCGGCAGTCCATTCTGGGCACCAGGAGCAGCTGCATTGTAGATAGACGGGAAATCGGGAGGTAGAGTGCTGGCGATGAGTGATACTTTGAAGAGGGGTGATCGTCTAGAATGGTACCTTAAAGTTACAACCGCAGCAGTCCTTGTTATACCGTCTTTCTTGTTGCCCTGTTGACAGGGGCATGCCAGTATCCCCAGCACCCAGCTCTGCCGGCCAAGCCCCTTGGAAGCGCCGCCCTGGGGGCTGCTTGGGGTCCTGAACCCATCCATCCCGTTCTTCGTTTACTCCCTCGTCCCTGGTACTTGCCCTGCAAGATGTGTGCGGGTAGATCTCAGCCAAGTAAGTACTTATTCGCTGCAAACAATCAAGTAAAGCGCATGAGATTGTGTGGCCAGTATGTATCCATTCAGTTCGTGCATTGTGCAATTAATTACCTAGGAGATCGGAATACGTCTTGGTTTCGTGAATACGAGAAATAATCGGTGGGAAGTGTCGACACTGCACTAGATAGCGTTAGCAGGTAGTAAGTAACTAGGAACCTTCCGATAGCTTCTGTGCCTCTACTAGGTAGGTATCTAGTGCACACCTGTCAGAGAGCTTTCCTATTTCGGCCGAAGAGATGGAGATCGATCGGACTAACCCTATTCGCCAGGTGCCTTGCCTGTCTCAGCTGCATGCCTCCACGCTGCACTCTTGCTCGTATCAAAAATAACGGTCAAGCTAGGTCCAGGTTTGGCCGCCTTCCATGTTTTCAATGTCAATTGACGCACGTAGGACTGCATCGCTCCCATCTCGTCTCGGGACCGCCATCTAGGTGCAGCCTCAACTCTCTGCATTACCTACTGTACACTTGAGTTCATTTTACGAGACACTGCGCCTCCCGAAGCCACTTTGTGACAGGTAGTGCACTGCTATCTATTCATCCAACCCTCGCTTCTGACCCTCCTAGAAATATTGCCCATTGCCCAGACTATCCAGTGGCTGTTGGTCGTCGGGTCGGGTGTGTGTGTTCGCCAACTCGACGCCCGTTGACGTCTCTCGTCTGCAAGTTTATCTAGCCGTATACCATACCACAGCTATATATTCGCGCCCCTTCCAAGTGCCCCAGCTACGTCCGTACAGTACGGGTTCGTCCAACGCGAGGCAGCGAGGCGATTGGGCCTGTGCACATTTCGAGGGCTGCCCACTTAAGCGCCTCTCGAACGCTCTCTCGTATTGATTGTTGCCACGGACGAGACGGCCTATCAGCCCAGCACTCCGGAACAGCCTACGCACAACCTCCACACATTACAGACAAACATAGAACTGCCAAACTGATTGGCATTGCCTCTTTGTCCTGTCTTGTTGACCCACACACACCCCGTACGCGCGACGCTCATATCAACGCCCAAGAGCCCTGTCGAGACATGGGCACCATGGGCCCTCGTTACTCCCTTGACTCCGATGCTGGCGAACGCGCGCCTCTGGACAACTCCTCATATGCTCTCCGCGACAATCGCGCTGACGGCACACCTTCCTCACCACAGCGCCATTCAGTCCCAGCTCGTCCCTTATACGACCTCGACCCACCCCAGCCGCAATACGGCGACGACGTGTCGCCTTACAGAGACCACCCTTCAAGCCCACCACAACCGCCAGCACATTCAGCTCGCCCCGATACCCACCCCGACTCGGCCTTCGCTCGGTTGCGCCAGGATAGAGCCCAGGGCGTCAGCACACAAGGGATCGCTTCTTCAGCAGCAGCGCAGCCTATACCACCGCCTCATCGCGACCCCGTAGAGCGCACCTGGGGACACGAATCGCACCCAAACAGTATCACCCCCGGCGCCGATAATTTCAGCGAGGCCGCCGCTGGTGGTATTCCCGGCCTTGCCATGAGTGTTGCCGAGCGGCACGCCCGAGAGAGCGGTGTCGAGGCCATGAGAGCTGCGCAGCAGTACCAACAACAACAACAACAACAACAACAACAACAACAACCCCCATATCCTCAAGTCTACCAGCGAGCACAACCCCAAAATCCCCCATACGCGGAAGCGCAACCCTATGGGCACGACCAAGGCTATCAGGGCCCAGGTAGTCATGCCTCATCGTCACATCTTGCCCCGCCGGTTGCCGCGTCTACTCCTACGCGAAGTTTGAATAGCTTCCACAGTGATCCTTTTCGAGATCCACAGATGGCCTATGGCCAATGGATGGACCCAAGGTTAGGTCAGTTCAATCCCAACGACATCGACGACGACGGTGATGACGGCCTTGAGTATCGACGCTCTGCTAGAAACAGTATGTTAAGTCTCGGTAACTCGAGTAGTCGGGGCGCAAGTGGTACCTCTGCTGCCACCGCTGCCGCCGCTGCCGCCGGCGGTGCGACAGCAGGTGGCGTTCTCGGCAGCTTGATAGGACGAAATCGGAATAGTGCTATCAACTATGACCCAGTGCAGAATCCGACTACTACTCAGCAGGGTGGAGGTATTGGCGAATTTGACCTCGGCCCCAGGGCGGAGAAGTCTGAGTGGATAACGAAACAAAGCAGCAGCAAAAAGAAATGGAAATGGATCACTGCTATTGTCGTTCTCCTCGTTGTCGCCGGCGCCGTCGTTGGGGGTGTCTTAGGATCAATGTATGCGAATAAGAGCTCTAGGAGCGACTCACCCAACTCATCCGGACAATCAGCGGGCGACGATTCTGCAAAGAATGGAGATCTCAGCATCGACTCGGACGAGATTCAAGCTCTGCTAAACAATCCCAATCTTCACAAGGTGTTTCCTGGCGTGGACTACACGCCTATAAACGTGCAATACCCCGACTGCTTAAAGAACCCCCCTTCCCAGAATAATGTGACCCGCGATGTCGCCATCCTCTCACAGCTGACCAACACAATCCGGTTGTATGGGACTGACTGCAACCAGACCGAGATGACCCTCCACGCCATTAACCAGTTGAAGATGCAAGACGAGATAAAAATCTGGCTTGGCGTATGGCAAGATGAAAATAACGAGACTAACACCCGCCAGCTCGATCGCATGTGGACAATCCTAGACCAGTACGGAGACAAACCATTTAAGGGTTTGATTGTTGGCAACGAGATCCTGTTCCGCCAGCAAATGACGATTCAAGAGTTAGGAAACTTGCTAGCTGATGTGCGCTCGAACCTCAGTAGGCATGATTGGGACCTTCCCGTGGCTACTAGCGATTTGGGTGATAACTGGGATGCAAGTTTAGCGCAGGTCAGCGACTATATCATGGGCAACGTGCATCCGTTCTTCGCAGGTCAAGACTCCAAAGTGGCGGCGTCATGGACTTGGACATTTTGGGAGAACAAAGCCGGTTCTTTTTTCAAGTCTGACGCAGAGAAAAACGTTATCTCGGAGATCGGATGGCCAACTAAAGGTGGCACTGACTGTGGCGGGGCGACGACATGTGAAGACGGGGCCGTGGCTGGAATCGATGAACTCAACACGCTGCTTGACACTTGGGTCTGCCAGGCCTTAAATAACGGCACGAACTATTTCTGGTTCGAGATGTTCGATGAACCCTGGAAGATCAGCTTCGATACACCAGGAAAGGAATGGGAAGATCAGTGGGGCATTTTAGACGTCAACCGAAAGTTGAAAAATGGTGTCAAAATCCCCGATTGCGACGGCAAGACGGTCTAATTTGCCCAGGCTAGCCCTTATTCGACGCACGTTATTGACCTCTTCGGCTAGAAAGAAGGAAAACTGTACAGTACCATGCGCATGGAAGCCTCTAGACAACTAACGGCATAAATGATTCCCCCCAAGATAAAAATCTTGGGCAACCGGCGTTGGTATTTTTTATGCTATTTTCATGATATTTATTCTGGCGGGAAAGGCATGGGTATATATATACACATTGGACTCGGGGGAATTCTGAAGCTATTGATCTCGTGGAACGAGCGGCGAACGGAACGACTCGGAGTTTATCGAAATGGCGCCTGTTCGTAGCGACAATGGTATCGCTGCCTGGCATTTCTGAAACATACTTTGACACATATAATAAAGTGTAATCAGAAGACGAAGCTTGCACTCAGGTACTTGGGAAACCTCCCACGGAGGGTTCGTGACTCTGACGCAGACTCTCCATGACTAATGATTACAATGTTCGGCATACGACTGACTTTGGCCTGGCGTTATTTATTATAAGTGGTTTTGATGCTCCAACATGCATAGTTGATGATCTTGGCGCTCACTATTTTGGAATACATGTGATATAAATGAGCTACAGCTCTTGATAACAACCATGGGCAAGTCTCGGTGGGTTTACTTTCCAACTGTTCTCTAGCCACTACCTAATTTAGGAGAACTTCAGTCAAAGACGCAACAGTAGACGCGTAAACAAAATTCGTATTCCACTCTCAAACATCCATTCTACCGCACTGTCTATGAAGGAGTTTTTTTTTTTAAGAAAAAAGAAAAAAACATCCTTACCTCTTAACTAACTTGTCCTACGTACCCCTCTGCTGTAGCCAAATCATATGGCATAGACGCCAAGCGCTCACCTCGTCGGCTCTTCTCTAATTACTCACCGTACTCAACGTCAGCAGATCAAGTGTGCTTCCAACACGACTAGCGGAGCCCCGCCTGCTGTCTCAGAACTCTCAGCGCAGCGCTTTCCTCGGCCACGACGGCGGCGTGCGCATGGTCGAGCTGGCGCGCCAGCCGCGCCGAGTCCTGCTCGTGTCTGTCCTGTATTTCCACCCCCACCCCCACCCCCACTGGCGACGGAGAGAGCAACGAGAGATGCTGCGCTAGGTCCTCGGCGTCGACGACGTACGGGTTGAGAGAGGCTAGCGAGATGTAGGAACTCGCGCTCGATAGGGACGAGGGCGACGCGAGGGGTTCGCGGTGCTTTCGCCGTGTGTCGGCTTCTTCTTCTTCTTCTTCTTCGCCGTAGTCCGAGTCGTCGGAGTCGTCGGTGGATGGGGTGTTGGGCGAGGACGAGGGCACTGAGACGCCCGTTACACGCTTCACGACGGCGCTGAGCCTCTGCTGGAGCTCGCTTGTGTCGTCTTGGTGTCGGGTCCGCGTGAGGGCGAGGGCGTGAGGCCTCGATGCGAGGTTTAGACTTCGGGGGTGGGGGAGACGGGTCTGTAGTCTGAGTTTAGGCGCCATGTTTTCGCAGGGCGGCTCAAGAAAGGCGCGCTAGCAGAGAAGGATGTGATGGGATGGGCAGGATGAGCTTAGCTTGTGCTGAGGCGCGTAGAACTGAACTGAACAGAACAGAACAGGTGAATGACGTCTCTCTCGACGCTTCGGAGATCGACTTGCGACTCCTGAGTCCTAGGGATAGATCGAAGCGAGCTGAATAGAATCTTGGGGCAAAAAAAAACAAATTCGAAAATGAGAAACAAAATTCAAACATATAAAAGAAAGAAAAAAAAAAAGACGAAGTCAATTTTCAAGCCGATCAAGTATGCTCGCTGCCAAATGCTTGACTGGGCTGAACCTTGTCCCGTCTTTTTCGTCGCACAGAATGTTTCCTCCTTGCCTTACCTGGAGGGGGGGAGTATGCAGGGCGGAAGACTAGGAGGACGAGGCAGCGGATTATCCAATATTTGTACTGCCCCAGCGAGGTGAAAGGGGTTATTTATAGCAGCATTGAATTTTCTCATCCGAGTGCTTTTCGCTTGTCTGAAGAGGGTATTGTTGCTGCCCTGAAAGGATTTGGCACTTTGATAGGTCTCACAACGGGCTTTGTGGGGGAGGAGTTAGAGACAAAGAGGTTATCCTCTCGCTTGTAGATGACGCGGGTGTTATTGTCGACGGCTATGAGTTTTTTTGGTTTGGGGGAGGAGGGGGGGTTGTGGAATATTGAACGAGCATGGTCACAGTCCCTTCATCGAGATATGTGAACTTATTATGCTTTGAACTATAATGGCGACGATGGAATAAAAAAGGCAGTGCGCATACTTCACCACTGTGAAAAGATATAGCATGAAAGCAGCACTCGGATCAGGACTTGGATGATAGCACGAGTTCTTATACCAGTGAAGGCCATCGAGGCCACGGAGCGGAGTGAAACCAGAGAACCCGAGACGAACGCATTCGGTCGGTGGTATTAGCAACCATAAATCAAGCCTACGATGCAGCCGATTGACCCAACTACCGAGCAGTGCTTAGATCTGCTTCCTCAAAAGGACGCGCGATCCGCAGACCGGGTTTTGGAATCACCAGCCTTGCCAAGCATCCTCGTAGCGCAGATTAGAAAACCCCCCAAACCCGCCTCATTCCTCCAGCCCACCGGCCCGGCGCTCACCACCCAGGTTCACGATCCTCCCGCTGCGCATCGGCCTCTGAAGCTCGACCCTCCGTAACACGGCCCTCGGCGCAGCGCCCGTGACCTCGTTCCGCAAGAACAGCGAGCGTCTCGAGGTCTTCCTCCGAGAGCTCGTCTCCGCGGGCTCACTCAGCTTGTCCGGCTCGCGTCTGTTTTTCTCTCCGTCTGGGTTGCGCATTCATGGTTTCTGGCTCTTCTCCTGGTGCTGGTGGTCGAGTCGGTGAAGGTTGCTGGGTCCACGATATAGGGGGGCGAGATAGCGACGTATACGGAGATTGCTTGGGCGGTCGTGGGGGTAAGTTCCGACTTGACCAGGCTCGTAGACAGGCTTAGAATACAACGTCGTTAAGCTAACACCCCCCCTTGCGAACCACCCCATCGCGACCCAGCTAAAAACGCACTACTAACCCCAACCACCTCAATTAAAAATTGTTAAATAATGCAACTGCGTTTAGTTCTTATGTTCTTTTTTTATTTTTATTTTCTTTAAAATTAACTCTTTTTTATTGTAATATTTTTATATAGCAACTAATAATATATAATAATTATAGTTTGTACTACTTAACTTAGTACTTTATAAAAATAAGCAGCTATTTAATAGAGTATTAATTAGTTATATATATATTACTGCTTTAATAATATTTTAACTAAAAAATAGTTATATTAATACTTTTAAATCTTATTTTTATACTTTAAAATTAAACTAGTTAATTAAGCTATAAATTAGGCTAGGCTAAGCTTTATACTTTTAATAGTTAAATTTAAATATATAGCTAAATATATATTATTAGTTTTTAAAAACTTTAAAATATTTAAAAAATTATAATATATATGTTTTTTTTTTATAATTTTAAACTAAAGATTGCTAAATTAATATTTATTAGTTATTTATATATTAATAAAACAACTATAATTAATATTAAGCTATTTTTTAAACGTTTTAAAGCTTCCGAACTAACAAATATACTTTTAAAACAATTTTTTAATATTAATAAAATAAATATTAGTTAAAGCATAAAAAAAAGTTATTAGATTATTTATAAAGCTTTAATATATATAGCTTTAAAAAAAATATTAAAAAAAACAAATAAATAATATTTTTTAAGTATATTAGTAATAAAAGTATTGTTTTATTACTACTGCTTATTTTTAAAAAAATTAATATTTAAAATTAATAGTTTTTAAATATAAATTATAGTTTATTTAAAAACTAATAGTTTAAAACTTTACTTAATAAATAAATTTATAATTTTATTATTATTAATTAATTTATTAATATTTTTATTTATTTGTTTAAAGCTGTTTTAATAATATATAAGTTATATTAATATATAATAATTATAATTTATATATAAATAATAATTTTTTATAACTTTATTTTTTAAATAAAATATAGCTTATTTTTTATAAATTATATTATAGCTATATTATATAAATATTAAATATTAAAGTTTTTAATTTATTAAAAAAAAAGTTTAAAAATAAAATTAAAAAAATATTTAAAAACTGCTTTAATATTATATTTTTAAAAAAAAATATAATTATAGTATATAAATAAGCTTATAATACTATTTTATTACTAAAAATTATTAAAAAAATATAAATAATAACTAAAATATAGCTAAAAAATATTTAATTATTATTATTTTTAAAATATATTATATTTAAAAATAAAAATATTACTTATAAAGTTTAATTAATATTTATATGAATTAATTAATTTAAAATATTTAAATATTAGTTTAAACTAAGCTAAATAAAAATTATAATATTTATAAAAAACTAAAATTTATAATATATAACTTAGAAATTAATTAAATATTTTTTTTTTAATAACTTATTATAAAAATTATTTTTTATAAAAGTTAGCAAAGTTTTTAATTAGAAAGCTAAAAAAATTATAATTTTAAAAGCATATATTAAGCTATTAAAAGCTAAACTAGTTAAAAAGATTATATTAAAGCATAAATTAGTTAAATTGCTACTTAGTTATTATTTTATTTATATAACCTATATATAGCAAGTTAAACAAAAATTATAATAGCGAACGCTATATATAAATAAAACTAGAAATAAAAACATACTAAAAGCAAAAAAAACAAAAACTAAAAATATAATTAAGGTTAGAACGTCTTAATATTTAATAAAAATACTAAGGTTGGCTATAAATACTATGTTGTGCTATGAATAATGGCTTCGAAAGTTGGTGGGTGGCTATTTTGGTGGCTGGGTCGCAATGGGGTGGTTCGCAAGGGGGGGTGTTAGCTTATCCATTGGACCTCAGAGGTCTCCTTTGCCATCTAGGGCAAGCGACCGCTTATATGTGTCCCAGAGACTCATTTTTGTACGACAGGGGCACGCGGAAGGAATATTGTCGAAATCTCGTAAGAGCTTGACGTGTTTCTTTGGGCTGCTCGCTGGCCTAGACCGTGAGGAAAATAACACAAGGTAGGTATACATTATATGCTACGGAGCTATAGAGGCGCCATAATAGTGAAATGACGTTGTATTGCTAAATATATTTGATGGCAGTGGGAGTTCGGGAGAAGATGTGACTTCTATTCTCATGACGCATCTTGATTTCATTGGAATAATGGGGAATGGAAGGTTTGTTGATACTATGAGGACGGTGATGCTCTCATGCACACGTTTGCTTCAGGTGAATCCTTACACATACCCTTACAGTCGGCAGAAATTGACAATTCGTCTTCTGAGGCTATTCTGGGCAGAAGAAAAGGCTCTCTTCTTGAAATACGCCACATGTAACAAGTAGGGTTGAACGTACCATCAAGCCAACACGTCACAATTGTCAGTGTATTTGTTTGAAGAGCTCATCCCCACTTCCTTACGTTGTGAACAGTGACAATAAATGAGAAACGAAGCGAATATATTATATATGCTTGAGGCTGGATTGTGCTGGAGCGAATGACTCGATATGAGATTTCATCCGATCAACTGAATGTCGCGCATGAGATTGCGCATTGCTGTATTACTTTTCACCAATCACACTGAATGATGTACTATGAGCAAGCAGCACGGTTTCGAACCGCCCTGCGAATGGCAAAAGAGCGATGTTGCTCTTCTTCGAAGCATGTTCTCAATAGTCTCGCCTTGACTGCTTGGAAGAACACTCGTGCGGTATTACACAGCAGGTTAGTGTAGGGAGTAAGCGATTCAAGCGAGGCAGTCGGTCGTGGATGATCCGGCCACGTCACATTCTTCCATTCTTCGCGGAAATAGGTAGTCCAATGGTCTCCCGGTGGATTGTGAGCAGGATATTGCAGGAGAGTAGAATGAGAACGAGCTGTTTTGTAACATCTTCGTCTATTGCGGTAATATAGTGGATACTCATGTCTGAAGTGTGATTGCACGCCGTTTTATTGAGTAAACAAGATGAGACGATCCAGCTACCGTCACAGTGTCGGAGTGAGGTCTTGGCGAGAGGTCGGACGGCCTCACAACCACCCATAGCCCTGAAATGTAATGTTCATGAAGCCGCACATCTAATTGCTGTTCTTGGCTCCGACGGAAATTGGATTGAAAGACTGCTACCTCAATTCTCGCCCCGGACATCCTGTGTTGCTTTCGAATCGCACAGAAAGGAAAGGGCAACAGTTCATGGGATGACGGCAAGCCCAGAGCCGACCTGCCAAGCCTGCAAGCTCTTGTGTCATGGCCGTGCTGGGTCCAAGCCACCGCGTCAGTGGCCGGCGTCGCGACTTTGTGATTTCCCCCCTGCATGGTCCTTGCATGCTTGTGACCTTGTTGTGAAACCTGAGGAGATGGGTAGCATGGGTTCGCTCCTTGAAGCGGGGGAGCTGTATACTTACATCATCAAAAGAACTCAGTCGTATACTTACAGCTGGTGTATTCGAAGGGCGAGGATGGCAAGCAGCGCTCGCATATTCTCATAAGTCAATCAATTTATTTCGATACACACTAGGTGCGATTGCAATCTGCTCAACAATATCATGATGCAGGGCCACGAGGGTGAGATGAGCTCTCAGGGGCCGAAAGCGACGTTTTGACCCTGTTTTGGGGAGGAGGTTGCCAGTTGTGAGAATTATGAGACGGGCCCAGTAGCATGCCAACCCGACCTTGGCCGGGCCAGCGATTTCGTCGAATTGGGCGGAGGCGATGTATGATCGCCTTCAAGGTCGCCTGTCATCGTAAAACTAACAGTAGATCCGGACGTTGTGAGCCCGGAATGAATCCACTGATCTGCTCCGTAGGCAGATTCTTCAAGAGAGCCAGGAGCTTGCCCGAGCTATACTACCTGGACAATCCGCCTCGGAGATCTATACTATTTCGTATCTGTGTCTGTCTCAGCTGGCGAGGCGATCGATCTCCCGTAGCCGATCGCTGATGTGGACGTCATATAGACCTTTTTCACTGACAAAAGAGAATCAGTGGCGGGGTGACTCGATACTCGATTTCGCCACCAGGTTCTTGATGAACTTGTGTCTCGAGCACTGGATGCCCGGACTTAGTGAATCGTCGGCATCATGGCGACTTTTACGCCGCCGCTCGCCCCTCTCACCACCATTTTCACCCCGCCGTGTCCGATAACATGGCTTCTCACGACCACGAAGGTGCCCTCTCAGATTCCTCCGTTTCCCACAGGTGCGCCTGCATCCTGCGATCCGCCTTCTTGGGATAACTATGTCGCGGACCGCGGATTCGAATATTACTCGCCTGCCATCTGTCCCAGCGGATTCTTCGTCGGGCCATCATGCATCGTGACAAACCCAAGGACAGCTCAAGGATTTCCCGCTATCCAAGGCGGTGAGACAGCCGCATATTGTGTACCAATGTAGGCACCACACGCCATATGATCGGTAGCAAATTGACGCCTTTACTGACGCCTTTCCTAGCGACCACACATGCACATCCGATACGTCCGACTTTCGTGGTGGCGTATGGGGCGTCTTACGCACAGCTACTGCGAGCGGCGCCCAGGTAACGGTTGGGCCGGCGATCCAGATTCGGTGGCGTGAGGCAGATCTTACCAACCTCGAGACGGATCCTCTTACACCTGGACCGAGAACAACTACTCAGCCCAGCTCAACCCAGGCTCCTCCTGTCGAGACCTCGACAACGATAGAGGACTCCTCCACATCAGATCCAACGACTACCTCGACGTTGTCCTCTACGCCACCAACGACAACGACAACGACAACAGACGTACCAGCAATACCAGTCTTCTCTACCATCCCATTAAAAGAAACGACAGCAATATCTTCACTCTCATCATCGTTATCGTCATCACCATCGTTATCACCATCATCATCATCATCATCATCATCCTCACCCGCACCCGCACTATCACCAGCGACGCAAGAAAGCCAAGCAAACACGACCCCAACGACAACAAGCGCACCGCCAAGCGGACAACAACAAAGCACCAACATAGGCACCCCATCACAAACACCCGACGGCCGCGGCACCGGGAGCTCATCCTCGAACTTCACCGTAGCCGCGATAGTGCTGACGGCGATCCTGATAAGCATCATCGCGGCGTACGGGGGGTACTCGGTCCTGCGGCGGTACCGACGGTACCGGGCGGGGGAGACGGCCGAGTTTTTCGTGTTGCGGGCGGAGGCGCGGGTGCGCAGGCTAATCCTCTTCGTCCGCCGCCGAGGAAGGAAGAAAGGGGGGGAGGGGGAGGAAGACGACGAAAAGGGAGGGGACGAGCGCGACAGACGGAGGCGGTGGTGGAAGATGCCGGACGCGGAGCTGGGCACCGAGGGCCCGCTGCCGGAGCTCGGGAGCTCCCACGCCTACGGCACCAAGGAGAACCCGGCCGAGCTGGCGACCGTCGACCGCTGGAGCTGGAGGTCGCGGGTGTCGAGGATCTTCACCGTGCGGACGCATGCTGCTGGGGTGGTGTAGAGGGTGCGTCTGGATTGGTGTATATAGATATATATAGAGAGAGAGAGAAACAGAGAGAGGGATGAGTCTTCATGGGGAGGTTTGGATGGTGGGGATGCATGTATCTATTGATGGATGGATGGATGGAGGTGGTTCAACTTGCTGGTGCTGGTTGAGAATTATATCAAATCCGTAAAATTTAGAAACAAGAAGCAAAAAAAAAAAAACATTTCAGAATGCTTCACAAGCGCTGAATTCTACAAGGAAACCCTCAATTGAAGTCAGACCCTCCCGTTCGGAATCCCCTTGATGTTTGGTTTTTTTGAGTAAGTGATAGCTACGTGTCACGTAGATTGACGACTTGGAAGGGAGACGGCAACACACAGGTAAACTTGGTATGGTATTTATCCCATCACGATGCACAACTACGACACCTTCCAGTCCGGGGCAGATAATTTTGGCGGATCGATCGATCCATTTGTTCCAGTGTTCTATCTGGCTATGGATCTATATAAACAGTTGTAGCAAAAGTCTTCTTCGCCTTGCATTGCGGTGTATATCCATACAATTAGCAAAACCACTTCAACCAGTTTGTTCGAACTGTATGCAGACTGAAAGAGATGGAGGGTATTACAGCATTAAGGGCATGAAGGGATGTGGGATTTTTTTCGTGCTCGGTTCGAATGTTGGCGGTGAGGAGTGACGAGGTCTCACAACGGGACCTACGGTGCCTTCATCCAAAACCGTCAGATCGAATCTTGACAGCTTAAACCGATATCGGGGCAAGCTGTCCACCGCCTTTGCAGGCCAACTCCCGCCGCTTCCTAATGCTTTCCTCCTAGCCAGGTCTTCTCACGGTCAGGGTTGTAATTGTAGGCATTATCCTCCTCGCGGTCGGAGCTGTAATTGTAGGCGTTATCCGCCTTAGGATAACCATCCTCACAGCTAGGGGTGTGTTCCTGGACGCGTGGGGGAGTATCTGTGTAGGTAAGGGTAGGCGTGTAAGTGGGATGGGGCATGGGATGAGGAGTCGCGTAATATGGAGTGGGCATGCGTCTGGCCTGGATAAGGGCGTCCAGCTGCTGCATAAGGGTTCCCATAATACCTCGGATTTCCTGCATCCCTGCGTCCAGTCGTCTAAACTCTTCCTTAAAATGGCGGTTCTCAGCCTCGAACCGTTCCTCGAGACGATCGATAGCGGCGCCGATCTGAGGGTTGTGAGAGCTGGTCATAGGATCGGCGGGAGCCGCCGACATAGGCTGAACTGGCCTGCCTTCGTCGCGGGTGACGGCCGAGGCCGGAGTGGTCGGGTCAGTATGCTGCGGCGGCGTGTCCTTGGATGCGACCATGAGATCTGGGATGACTTGGGCAGGGAACGGCACATAACCGGGCGGAGCCATTGGCGGCACAGCTTTGGCGGCGGCCGAGTTGGCAAGGACACCAGAAGGAGGGGCAGGGACAGTATTGCCAGGCAGATACTGCTGATTGAGCGCAGCGATCTTGGAATCAGCATCGATCTTCTTGAGGCGTCGACGGTTCATGACGTCATTCTCGATTTCCTCGAGGATTGTCTGCTTCATGGACTCGGAAACTTCCTGGAAGCTCTCGCTTTTGATGCGTGCTTTCCAAGCGGTCGAGACAGCCTTTAGATCGTTGGATTTAGCTCGCTCCACGGCACGTCGGTATGGTGTCAGCTTCGCGTTGCGCTGGCGGACACGGAGAGTATTCGCGTTCGTGGAATACTCATGGGGTGCCTTGCGCTTTTGGGCAGGAGGAGTACTCTCATTGCTCGCACTCGGCGATACAAGGGGGGCCTCACTCAAAGGTGAGCCTAGCTGGTCCGATTCCATGTTCGTAGTTCACAATCATGAGAAACTAGGATCCTCCTAGCATTGCTATTGATAAGCCAGGGCATAAAGAAAGGAGAGAGTGTCGGACTGGTGAGGACAAGGGGATGTGGTAGGAGGGTGTTCACTGGTACACGATAACAGAACATAACAACCGAGGAATAAACTAGCATGACAGCTGCTTGTGCTTATTCCATAATGACTTACCTGTTCTGCACCTGTTTGAGATGACGGGGAAAATATGTTTATGCTGTTTGGGGATGCAACAATGGGGGTGGTGATCGATGGTGATAGATGGTGTAGGTGTTGTGTTTTCGTGAACATGCAACAACACGAGACAAGCAGGAGCATAAGACCGGATACTAACCAGAGCAAGACCAAAGGCAAGAGGAGAATGCACGATCGTAGGAATAGTAGACCGGAAAAGATTGTGATGCAGTCTCTAGTCGGGGCAGTGTCTTGCCAATACCGGATTTGAGTAGAGAAGATGGTGATGAAGCTGAGGGAGGTTGGGAAGAAGAGGGGGGTAGGAATGTTGTCTTCTCAATGGGTATGTACCAGGTATTCAATGGCTATCACCCTTCCAAAGGTATTCGCCATTCAATAGATTCCTAGGTAGATGGGTATGAAGCTATAGGTATGTGGACTGCTCGACACACAGGCGAGCCACCCGCCTCTCGAGACGCGTTGCTAGGCATTTGTGTGTACAAGCAGGGTACAAATAGCTCCCTAGGTGGACGCGGGGTGAGCTGGTACCGATATGTACCAACACAAGTCGAGTCAGAATTAGACAATAGGTAGATTTTCCCATTGACTACCTCTCAATGGCAAACAATCCTGCTATGTGGCTTGTGGCCGGAGCTAGAACTGGGTACTAGAAAGCTCAAGGTGGTCTACGAGTATGGTACAGAGAAGCCTGTCTGTCGTTAAAAAAAAGATAAATCTCATTCAGATGTTGACCTACTGTGTATCCTAATCCCGCTGGCCTAGCCATCTACAATGCACCACCTCTCACTTATATTGCCTCCGAAGAATCCATTTAGGGTGGAGTAAGTAGACGGATAACCAGATATGTAGCTGAGGCTCTCTTAGTAGGTAAATTGATGAACTGGATACTTATATTGCTATCTCATTCGTTTGTTGATGCTAGCGGGCTCTACGTACGTTTGGTACAATACCTCCTGAAACCTCAGGCTTGAGGGAATTGTACCTGATGATTCTGACGTCTTTAGAGCATGATCAGCTTATTGACTTTCTGCCAATATGAAAACACAATGAGCAAAGGGCTTAGCTGGAGATGGTGTATTACCGACTCGCTGCCTGGTGCAAGTCTGGCCATAAGCCCCCCCCCCAATTCAGGTTTGGGCTATATCGCGCACTGCACACTAGTTGCTCTTCACTTCTGGGAAGAGGGGGACAACATCCCAGTGCGAGTCGCTGGATGACGAGTTGTCAAGGATCTCGGCACTGGAAAGGCCTAGGGCGGACACAGGACCATGATACGATGCGCCATTCTACTCAGCAAATCGTTCAGTTCCATTTCCATTCCCATTCCCATTCCCATTCCCACCCGCTCCACCACGCCAGAGCCCGTAATCGCCCTCGCAGTTTTTCCACATTTTGATAGTTCCGTCTTCTGAGCCTGTCGCATATAGCTTGCCGTCTGGAGAGAATGCAACGGACCAGACAGGCCCATGGTGGCCTTTGTGAATGTCTATCTGCTATTAACGTGTGGGACCAAAAAGTAAGCGCTCACGAACTCACCTATCTCAGCACCATCATCCCATCGGTAGACTCTGGCCCATGTTGCGGGCTTGTCTTCTCCAACGACAATCTTTCTGCCCTTGGGGTCCAGAGCCACACTGGCGACCTGGTAGTCCATTTTGAGGCGTTTAAGTTCGTTGGTGGCACTCATTCCTCCCCAAAAGTAGACATACTTCCCAGCAGCAACAGCCAGCACGGGCAAGCCCTCCCCAATATCCAGCCTAGTCATCAACTCAGGGGCTAGACCACAAAGCTCGCAAGAACCAATCTCTCCATCTAAGGTTTCTTGCTTGACAACTTTTCGCGTGCGAAGATCAAACCACCGCAGAACGTTGTCGGAGGCCGTAATCAAAATGTTGGGGTCCCTAGTCCAAACAATGAATTTGATGGATGCGTTATGAACATTTGGGCCAATCTCGAAACCTGCCGAGGCTGGGATCGTCTGGGCTACCGCTTCACCGGTCTCCCTTGGCGCCACGTTGGTTAAGTCAAAGATGCGGAGCTTCTTCTCCACTCCGCCAGTTGCGAGAAGGTCAGAACTATCGGGGGGATACGAGACGGCGCGGACAATGTGATCGTGCTGAAGGGTGCAAAGGACTTCGCCAGTGTGGGTATCCCAAATTTTCCTGTGGACAACGGTGAGCCGTCTGCCATGCAAATAGATGACAAGACGCTTACGCAGTGAAATCAGCAGAAGCAGTAGCAGCCGTGCTGGCATCAGGACTTAGTCTGGCTTGCCACACAGCACCCTTGTGACCTATAAAGGTTCCAATCCAGTCACCAGTCTGGCCATCACGAAGCATGGGATTACCATCTAGACCCGTTTTCATCAATGCCTAGATCCACACCACGAGTTCAGGATGTGAGAGCAGCAAACATACCCTTGCAGGCCGAGATGAGGTAGTAGGATTCCTCCTTCTCAAGCGGCGAGAAGCTGATGTGAGGGACGGGGCGTGAGTGGCCATGGCAGGTCAAGGGCACGTATTGCCTAGGGGTATCGGAAGCGGTAGCAGCCATGGGGAGAACAAATGACGGCTACGGCACAGTCTGACGAGGAAAGCTAGTCGGGATGGGGGCGCAAGGCAGAGGCAAGTCGATGATGAGAGCGCAAAGGCGAGGGAGGCAGTCACAACAGTTGTCCGGTGACGGTGGCCGCAGCCCTCGAGAGGCTGAGTAAAAACGACAGAATCCGCCGTCGCAAGAGTGGGCAAGTTGGGCGGGTTTGAGAGACGAAAAGAGAAAACAAGAGAGAGACAGAGAGAGAAAGACCGTTGCCAGTATGTATATGTAATCTAGTCTATTTGGCCTGTGTTGCTCGTTCCGTCCGGGTCGGTAGATATCGTTCGCATCAATTGGTATCGTTTTGTCTCGTTATGTCGTGCAGATCGTCAGGAAGGAAAGAAAAAGTAAGTTTGTGAGTGCCAGCCACTGCCGATTGAGGCCAAAAGAGAAAAGAAAAGCTGCTTCTAACTCGAGCGCAACCAAAGAGGCGATCCCAGAGCAGAGAGGCGAATTGGAGATAGACACGGGGAGAGGAGAGGACGGAGGGAGAGAGGCAGAGAGGGGAGGGGGGACGGCACGGAAGAGGAGGATGAGGTCGCGTGGTTGCGTGGTTGCGAGACAGCTTCTGCGCAGGTGGTTTGGAAGATGATGCGCAAGAGACAAAAAGATGCCGTCGCACAGATGCAGATGGAGCGATTGATTGATTGATGGATGGAAGTCCTCTGTCTGTCTGGGTTACCTACCTAGGTAGACCAGGTAGTCTAAAACGGCCGAACCCCTGTAAACTGCCACAAGCACCTACCAAGCCATATGGAGGTACCTAGATACTTAACCTATTGCAGGCACGTCTTAAAGCACCTACATCCTGCGCTCTGTGGGGAAGCCGCTGTTGATTCTCGATTGGAGCGGCCTGAGAGCTCTACTGGTACAGTAGGTATTCGTATCTACCTCCTAAGATGAATTCCCATCAGACAAATACCAAAGTACATACTTACCTAGGTAATGCAAGTGTCTACAGGTACATAACACACCTAACATACGACCTAGGTAAGTACATGTAGGCATACATACCTAATGTACTACACCATTGGCACCTACGCAAGGTACGGCACACATGGTAGTGGGGTTTCAGGAGTGACTTGAGGGGTCAGTAACAACATTGAACCTTTCAATAGCAACATGGTACCTACCCAGAAGTACTTACTTATATCTAACAGGTTTTAGAACTAAAAAGATGAAAAAAATAAATTTTATATTAAAAAATAAGTTATCTTTTAGAAAAAAAACTTTTTTTTTTTACAAATCAAGGCAGAAATTGTACTCCGTGTAACAAAAATATTTTGGCCTTAAAAAACGCGGACAGGACTTTTTTTGAGCCACTGTACCTTTGTACCTTAGGTGTAGTGTACCTACCTACCTAGATAGATCCTTCCTGGTAGGTAGGTTGTAGAGGTCGCTTCCTGTTTGCACGATACTCCTATCATTTCTAAGGTTCAAGCGCAGCTGCAAGACCAGATGTTCCTCAGTGAGGTACCTACCTAGTTAGTCAGTGCCTACCTAGGAGGTAGGTTAGGCATTAGGCATGCTGTGACGGCATTCTTGGTTTCTTCCTTCTCACACCTTTACCGTGGGATATACCTCTTGCACAACATCGAGCATCGCTTCGAGCCGCGTCCTAGGTACTACAAATCCGCTTCGCTCGGCAAGCTAAATAAAAAGTAGAGAAAACGGTGCATCCATTTTTTCAGTCTATCTTTTGATCGGCAACTGGTTTGGCGGGGTAAACACATTCATAGCTATCGGACATTAGCTATCCTTGGTCATCCTCCCATCCCTGCAAGCTGTGGACGACGCCACCACACCACCAGCACCACCTCAACAACAATAACAAGAACAAGAACAAGAACAATCAATCCTCGTGTTGTCCGCCGTCTCTGCAGCAGGTCATGTCTACCTTCAGGCTGTCTGCGCAGTTGGCCGCTCACACTGCCGACGTATGTATTCCAATATCTAGTCTTCTTCCAACCCATCCATAGCTTCTCCTCCGCCGCCTCCACCACCTCCGCCCATCACCTACCCCTCTAGTCGAAATAATATATAGGTATACACATATACATACATACATAGAACATTCCCTGGCAACACACCTAAATCCGTGCCGGTCCCTCTCCTCTGAACCTGCCATCTAAGCTGCTGTCTAAACAGGTTCGCGCTGTGAGCTTTCCCGCCCCCGATCTCGTCCTGTCGGCCTCGCGAGACCATTCAGTACGCGCCTGGTCCCGAACCGCCTTATCGCCTCCGGCCTTCGAACCCCATGTTGTGACCGAAGGCTCCGATTTCGTCAATAGCTTGGCCTACCTGCCACCCTCTGCTGCTTCCCCAAAGGGCTTGGCGATATCTGCTGGCACCGATGCCATTATCGACGTTAGACCCTTCACTGCTGGTCCTTCCGACAATGCCGAACGCTTGCTGATAGGCCATGCTCAAAACGTATGCGCTTTAGCCCTTGTCCCAGGATCCAAGTTCATCGTGTCCGGCAGCTGGGATGGCACTTCCCGTGTGTGGAGTGTTGGAAACTGGGAGACTGAGGTTGTTCTGGAGGGCCATGAGGGTGCGGTTTGGGATGTCTTGGCTCTAAGTGAAACCCTCATCATTACGGGCTGCGCTGATAAGAACATCCGGATCTTTGAACTTGGAAAGGCTGTCGCCGGCCAACTTCAGCCCCGATCCACCATCTATACCCCAGACGTTGTGCGCGCCCTTTGTCAAGTTCCCAGAGGCCATCCAAGCGGCGCCGACATCGCGAGCGCTAGCAATGACGGTATCATACGCTTATGGACCCTCATTGGCCAGAATGTTGGCGAACTGAGAGGGCATCAAAGTTTCATCTATTCGCTCACCTCACTACCCTCTGGTGAGCTTGTCAGTTCCGGTGAGGACCGTACAATTCGAATATGGCGTGGCTCCGAGTGCATTCAGACTATTACACATCCTGCCATCTCAGTATGGTCTGTCGCAGCCTGTGCTGAAAATGGCGACATCGTGTCGGGCGCCAGTGACGGTGTCGTCCGCGTCTTTTCGCGTAGTGCAGAGCGTGTCGCTAGCCCCGAGACTTTAGCTCATTTTGATGAGTCGGTCAAGTCCTCCTCCATTCCCCAGCAGCAGGTTGGTGGCGTCAACAAGGAAAAACTCCCCGGCCCCGAGTTCCTAAAGACAAAATCCGGCACTAAAGAAGGTCAAGTTCAGATGATCAAAGAAGACGACGGGTCTGTGACGGCACACCAATGGTCAGTTGGTCAGCAGCAATGGATCAACGTCGGTACTGTTGTCGACGCTGTTGGTAGTAGTGGCCGAAAGGTTGAGTACAACGGCCAGTCCTATGACTATGTTTTCGATGTTGCGATTGAGGAAGGTCAGCCCTCTCTCAAGCTACCCTATAACCTATCCGAAAACCCTTACGCTCGGGCGCAAAAGTTCATCGACGACAACGAACTTTCTGGGAATTTTCTGGACCAGGTGGCCCAATTTATTGTCTCTAATACTCAAGGTGCAACGATTGGACAAACCTCGGAAGCTTCGGGGCCAGACCCATATGGCACTGAGTCTCGGTATCGACCTGGAGGGGAGACCAAGACCCCGAAAATCCTACCCGTCGGCGATTACCTAGACATCACTGTTGCCAAATATGAGCGTTGGTACCCCCTAGCTTCTTTTCTGCTCCAACATTATACTAAGTCTCTGCAGCCATGTTCAAGAAGATTTTGAGTGTCAATGCTGGTCTTGTTGCCGCCGGCCGCAAAAGCATCTCTCTTAACCCTTCCTCGCAAAATGCCATTGATGCTCTTAGACTGGCACTGGAATCCAACCAGCCCGTGACGGATGAACTCACTATTAGTTTGGTTGTCATGATGTGCACGCAATGGGACTACTCGGATAGAGTGGCTCCTCTAGATTTACTCCGGTGTATTGCGATATCGCCGAGTGCCGCCAAGTTCAGATCACCAGGAGACGATAGCATAGTCAAAATAGCCATCTCTGCAGTACTCGAAGGCGTCCCTGATGGAAGTCAGCCCAACGAGAACTGTGCAATGATGGCACTACGGACAATTGCTAACCTATTTAAGACCGCGGAAGGGAGAAAAGTGCTAGCGCAGCCTTCTGAGATCTCTGCCGCCCTTTCGTTCATCGGCCGAGTAGTTGGACTCCGGGGTCAGCCTGCTATCGGCCCTTTCAACCGAAACCTCTTGCTTGCCCTGACGACAGTATCTATTAACTACGCTGTTTTAGCTTCAAAACGACTGGGCAGCATATCCGCAGATAACCAGATTCGCCTGATATCGCCCCTAGCCTTGGTACTGCAGAAGCAAACCGATTCCGAGGTCATTTATAGAGCGCTCATAGCTGTTGGCACACTTATCACCGTCATTGGCAAGGCTGCTCCCGAAGCTAAGAGTTTATCCTCCTCAATAAAGTCGGCCAAGGACAAGGTATCTGAGGCGAAGGTCCAAACAGTAGCAAACGAGTGTCTCTCTCTACTAGCTTAAGATAGTTTTATCGGTTATAGCAGAAAGTCATTTACATAGAAGCTATTAGTTCCTGTCTTGTAGTAGTACACTTTTGGGATATAGTCGGAACCGACAGGAACATGAGGCACTTTTCCCCTCTTCTTCTTCTTCTTTTGTAAAAGTTGCAAGAATGGCGTTACAAATAGCACGTTATTGTGCCAGAGGTGCTCAGGGCGGTTTCCTAGTTAGCTCGGCTGTCATCCGAATGAGCGACTTCTGATGTATCCAAGGTCACAGCCGGTTGGTCGTAAATAGCATCCCTATGACTTTAGGGTTGGTGGAAGAAACATATAAAATGTCAACCTAGCCTTGAATTGGCCGTATCGTAGCTCCCGGGTTACATGCCTGGCATTGAATGCTGTGATGGCGACCCCTATCACCAAATCGGCGCGTCTTCAAACAAGTGTGTCCCAACCGAGGTTGCGCCTTGGCCCGGATCTTCTCCGTACGCGGCGCTACGTCTTAGGATCTATATTCACGGCACATTATGAGATACATGGCGCAAAGAATAGTATTCGCTATGCGGTTTCTTATTTGCTGACTCGATTACGCATGGCGTGTTCCTCGCAGGAAAATGAACATCTCCTGTTCTCGGCATGTGTGCCCGGAGCGGAAGAACAAGTAAAAAAAAAAGGGTTGTTGTTCTCAGTTGAGTCATTCGTTCATTCATTCACTCCTTCATTCACACATGCGTAGTCAGGGACTGGAATACAGACATCGGAAAAGTGATGATATAATGCTTAGATAGATGGATTCAAACTAAGTCGATATAGACAAGTATTCATGTCGTGTCAGATCCCCCCCAATAAACTCCAGCTTCGCCTCGACGCCGGGAAAGGCTATTATATAAGAAACGAAAAAGTTATAAAAAAAATGTACAGTTGAATAATTGGGTATAGAGGTTTCTTTCCAACAAGCAGCCTGAACCCCCATCCCTCTCCGCCTGCCCTGAGCTTTCGCCTCCGTTCGTCTATCGAATTGATGGCCTGCTAAATTTCGTTGTTTTGATTTTCTTTCGTTTTGTATCCATGGTGATTCTCGCTCGGTGGTGGTGTCGAATCGAGACGGTTCACGCGATTCTTCATTTTCTCGTTATCCGGCATTGGCACGTTGGTTTACATCAGCAGCCACGCGGCTCCCGCTAATACGGGGAGATAGCCCAGCCACGCGGCGGCGGCGCGGAAGGTGGGGGCGCCGCTGACGTTCATGTCGGCCGAGGCGCCGATGGCCCTCGTCGTGATGGTGTAGATGCTCGCGAAGCCGAGATCCGAGCTGTTGTAGCAGTTGGTCTCGTTGACCTCGGGGATCCTCGGGTCGCCGGGCGCGGCGAACGTGATGTCGACGCACTGGAGACGCGGGTGGGTTAGCTATCATGTCTTTCGGGGCGGTATCACGTTGATAATATCCCTCCTTAGTAATGCCCCGTGGGGTATTCTTGCTCGTCTTTGCCTTTGCAACTGGGAAAGCGGACATTGAGGGGAAAGGAAGGCAAGAAGGCGGGAATGAAAACAACGTACCGAAAATAGAGCAGCGCCGTGAGCCGCGATCTCGACGATCTGGAGTGTCGCGTTGTCGCCGGGATTCATAGTCCAATTTGTTGGCAGTGGTACCTGCGGCAGGCAAACGGTGCCAGGGTAGGGGCCGTTCGAGGGACCCAGGAGCTGAAACGGAGGCATCATAGGGTTGGACATGTTCAGCGGACCGTGGTCAGGCCCGTCGACGCCGACGCCGATGTTGATGTAAAGAAATGCGGTCTGGTGTCCTTGGAACCAGCCGGGTTGGAAGGCTATCGCACCACCCGTTGTGGGCCAATATGTCCGGTTTGTTGTCAGGGGAATACCACCACCTATTTTCAATTATTAGTCGCTCGTATGACCTCAGAAGCAGCGCAATGGAAGATGGGTGGATTGGGAGCGAGGGCGCCGCTTACATGGATATTCCCACTGCATGCCATAAGGCCAATCTTCATTCTGGTGCAGATTGTTCCCTCGCCATCCGGGATATGTGATGATTGTATGTGCCGATGCTAATGAGGCGGCCGTTGTGGCCAGAAATAGTGAAGGCAGCATTTTGCAACTCTAAGGGACCGCTCCCGTACTAAGGGCTCAATATGAAATCCCTTCCTACAGGGAAGCGAGGGCAGTTTTGTGAACTATTCCCCCGTCGGCTGGTTATCCTCTCCAACCGCCGTGGGTGTTGACGTTTCGATATGACGCCCCGCAGTATCGAGCTTTTGTCAGGGATTGAAGTTGCTTCACTCTCAATCTCAATGGAATTGCCGGCTCGAAATGAATTCGCGTTTGGGGAAAGTTGGAAATAGAGCGACGTGACACCAGTAAAGACACTATTTATTACCAATGATAGGCTAATTGAGGCGGTGATCAAGGTTAAAGAATTGATTCAGCCACTCCAAGTCACAGGTAGGTCAGTCTTCAACCAGAGGTTGCAGGAATAAAAAAGTCGATAAAGAAACGAGGCAGGGTGATATGAGGGCAGACGTCGCCATTAAGAATGGGCGCGCGACCCAACCAGCGACCAAGGGCCATCTTCTCATCACAACTTGCATGGCCACCAGATACCACCCCGCCCCCATAGCTCCAGGGGTCTATCCATCTGGGCGGCATTTCCAGCCTCGATGGACCAGTGAGGATGGCGGGACGGTGTGCACGACGTGCGTCTGGCCTGTCAGATGGCCAATGGAAGAGCGACGACGAAGCAGAGCGAGCCGCCGAGCATCGAGAGCCTGCGGGGCGTGATTTGAGGGCGTATTAGCCAATGGCAACCTCGCATGAACATGGAAGAGGTTGTGGTCCGGAGGTAAGCTGCAGGGTTTCCTCGCAAGCGGGCAGTAGCGGGAAGGCATTGTTCAAGGGTCGCCAGTCTTTGGTGTTCGCGTGGCCAGTAAAACGACACAGAGGACGACCATTAAGCGCTGAGCTATCCAACTTGGGAAACCAAACGTGCCCATCATCTCCACTCGCGATGCGTTGAGCGGGAGCCAAGACACAGGGCTTGGCAGAGAAGGTTGGAAAGATAGACTCCACTAGACTAGACACACTCACTACCTGTGTACCCGGGGTACGCAAGCTGGTGTGCTGAGATTGAGCAGAATAGCAACCCCCGAGACTATTTTGGGAATTTGCTCGAGTGAGAGTCTGACCATTGCGTATTGCGCTTTGTCGAGGATGACCACCAGGCTAAGGGATACATCATCTGGTAATAATAACGGCGAATCAGAGGATAGGTGGCTTTCATGCTTTGATGCCTTTCCGAGTCTGACCCACGGGTCAATGCGAGACAAGACAAGAGAAAGGCAAGAAACAGCCGCACGAGATCCAATTGTACCCGCTCACCGTGATACATGGAGATAGCAGCGCAGTCTATGTCCTTGCAGGCGGATATGCAAACGCTCTATTCTGTACAACGGGAGGAAAGCCAAGTGCACGGATAGCTCCCGAAGCGGTCGCATCTCTGGTCGCGCATTTGTGACCGCTCGGGTTACCATGTAGGTCCGCGTGTTTGGCGTTACCTATCTACTAAGTAGGTAAGGTAGTCATGAGCTCGTTTCGCTGGACCTCTGGAGTAGCATCATGGTATGAAAAGGAAGCCGTCGGTCGCATTCATGTAATCCACCTCGATCCATCATGTTTCTTATCAAAAAAAAACAGTATTATGCGCACAAAAGTGCATCAGACTTTATGTTAGGGGTAATCAGGTACTGAAGATGGCCATGTACCCAAGAATGAGAGGTGCAATACTATCGGCCTGCATGTTTTTACAATGTTTTCCCAACCACAAAGAGGAATTTTGATGGATTACGTAGCTAGGTACCTTAGACGTAACCTTCAGTCTTTTTGTTTTTACGATGTATCCGTCAAGAGTATACGACAATCGTTGTATCAAGTGGACAGTAAGCCTTATATGTAATTTGCACAATTTACCTTGTACAGTGGACTCGGTACCTCGGTACATACCCACAGGCGTACAGGTACCATGCATGCATGACTACTAAGTACCTAGGTATGGACAACCAAACCCTTCGGCACCCACTGAATTTATGGGGCTGCTTGAGAAACCAATTCACCCTCGTCACGATCGGTGGGAATTCATCTCAGACAGCATGTTGCTCACTACAGAAGAAGAGCCACAGGAGGCATGGGTGAAAGTGCACGGCCGCAAGGGACGGCGTTCACGGAAGAAGCCCGCCTCGACTGCCTCTGTGTCGTGCACTCTGCTCGTGAGCCCTCCAAGCCTCTCTCTCGAGCAAGTGAAGCAGGACCATGACCGTCTTGCTGGACAGTGGAAATCCTCGTCTTCCTATGGCCGCCTTCAAGAGCTACTATCAAGCCATGCGGCCAGCATGGGCGGTAGTGTGACCACGGCCCTCTGCTTCGGTCTGGGCACTTTCGATCCTCCTGACGGTGCGTGGGAACAGAAGCGCAAGGCTCATATCCAATTAGCCGCCTTCCTCACCGTCGTCGAGCATCTCCAAAGCAAAGCGGGCCCCCGGATTCGCTGTGTCTTCCAGGAGCCCATACTGAACTCTGTTGACAAAGCCTTCATTGCGAGCATGGGCCATGAAGTCGTGGAATCCCCTATCGGCTTCCAACTCGTCGACCCCGAAACCCTGGTATTCGGCGTTCACTTGTACAGAGATATCTACTCTCAAGTCATCGCCGCGCATATTCCTGTCATGTTCGTTGGAACTTCTTATGAGATTTGGGAAGAGTGAGTCTGCCGTGACCCTCCAGGCCATCTTCCGATGATGCCCTAGACGTAAATGTCGCACCTGAGCTAATATAGCACAGCTTTCACGGCGCTGAGAACCTCGACTGGACTCGGATGAAGCAACTAGATCAAGTTTGCGCCAAGGCCAAGTTTCCAGAAAACCAGGCCGATACCACATTCTCTAGCACTTCAATCCACTGGCGACGAAAAGATCAGAGTTGAGATTATTAATCTCCCAGTACGCCCTCATTTCGCCCTAACGGTGGATAGTGGCATTTACCAACTACCTACACACTGAGTGTAACTCGGTGATGAGCAAAAGGGACTGATATTTGCCCCGCGAACCTCGAGTCCTGTCGCTACAGTGGCTCTGGACATACCAGAATGTTTCTGAAATCGGTGATAGCTCCAACAGGTATTATGGTATATCCCAGAACCCGAATAAGGCAGCGCCGTCAGTGATACGCGATCAGAGCCTAGGCTCTTACCAGAAGACCCTTGACCAACGCAAAGCTTTGGCTTAATTAATCGCACAAGCGATATTAAACGGTTAGGTTTGACCATACGACAAACGGCGGCAGTCAAAATACCAAGACGAGAAGACTGATTATAATCTAGCATTGTTGAGATGGCATGGTATACACTAAACCGGAATTCGTACTGCGCCATCTCCGTGGTGGCCATGATATCAACTTCCAAGAAGCTGCCCAGAAGAGTACGAAGGTGTGGTCGATTATCACTCTGACTCTGCTCTTGCCCCCTTTCTTACTACCTACCCAAGCATCAACAAAAAGTAACGTGAGCCCCTGAACCCAGCCCAAGGTTTTCAAAAGCAAAAACCCGGCAAAAACCACCGTCCAAAAAGAGCATACCAACCCATCGGGAAATATCACCAATGTGCCCAGAACGAAGCCAAAAGTGAATAGAAAATACGAAGAATAATCAAATCTGTAAAACAAAGGGAAACCCCCATGGCTGTACGCGTGCAATTCAACACCGCTCCATAACGAACCTGAAAGAAAAACCCGAAAGCGAACCCTTTGATAAAGAAGCTCGTCCCATTGCAGAAGCCGAGTAAATGAGCCTCAATGGCCTTTGTTGCACAACATCCCGATAAACCCAATGCGTACATAATAGCGTTTTTTCGAGCCTGTCGAATATGTTGGGTTTCCGAACTGCCATGGTCCCAAGCGCCGTTATTTGGTAGTATTTACTTACTCGCAGTGTAGAAAGAACAACGCCCGCCGGTCCGTCTGCGCTTGCCCTACTCCCTTACTACATACGCATTTTACATCCAGCGACCTCGTAGCCCCCTGGCGGCATGACCGTTGAGCCCGAAGGACATTGGAAAATAGGATACTACGAAATCAGAGATTTAATTTTACTTTATTTCCTGTTTCCGTGTATAGATTCCCCGTTGAGCTGCAGGCTCCGTAGCGAAACCGATTTCCCCCATGAGTAGTCAACTACGCTATCGGACTGGGCAGAATGTCTGTTCCGCATCGTGCCCGGTCGGACACATCAACATACCAGGGGACAAGATCAAGAAGCCGTCGGCGGCCTGGCCCGATATTCGTGGCCTCAACAGCCTAAACTACAGCCGGGACAAATGGCTAACGGGGGACGCAATCGAGGTGGCGATAGCGACGTACTGCCGCGGCCTTCCGCAGGCCTTGCAAGACGAGATCGGGCTCGGGATCCCGGGTATCAATCCCAAGGTCTGGCACCGTGGGCCCAGAGGGGACGACGCCTTGGCCATGGCCATCAATGTCCCGGCGAAGCGCGCGCTGGCGAGACTCAAGACCACAGAGTACAGCATATTCCCCATTTGCATGAACGGTGACCACTGGGTCCTCGTCATCATGCACAAGAGCCCGCGTCGGACGGGCGAAGGCGGCGAGATGGAATGGTCACATGTCGAGCAGGTGGCAGTCCTCGACCCGTACCGCGATGGTCAGACAATGACGCTAGTGAGCAACCGGTTGCGCTACTGGCTTACACAGGCCGGGAATTTCACGTATAGCGGAAACTACACCAGAATCGTATGGGTCCCTATGCAGAAAGACGCCACCTCGTGCGGCCCGAGGGCATACTGGCATGCCAAGCAGTTGATGGACCGCCTTCTAGAGCTGCACGAAAACGAAATCAAGTACGCCGAGAGTCTCTGGAACGATCTCAGCGGCTGGTTTAACGAGCACTTTGTGCGCGGCGAGATGATGGGGCGGTGTGCGTGGGATGCGGTCCGCGCCATGGACTACAAGGCCCGCATAGCTGTGGAATGCGTCAACCGGGTGAGGGAGTACGAACACCAGAATGAGACATGGGCAAAAGCCGACAGGCTGATGAGGCCCCCGAACTTCAGCAATATGAAGCCGGAGACGCGCCCACGACCACACGCGCGGATAGGTGCCGAATCGCCCGCATCGGCCGGTGCGGATTATGGGGATGATATTGTTATGGGGGGCACCCCGCTACCGTCTACTCCGGTACAGAAATCGTGGAAACCTCCCGTGCCGGTCCCTAATCAGCATAAGATAGCACCCGATGTGGTTTTCAGGACTCACGAGGTCATCCCTATTGACGACTCTGACAGCGAGGAGGACATATCAAAGATCAAGGGCCCTGCATACTTAGGCCCCCAGCCCATGACCCCTCCCTCCTCAGCCAAGCCCACGACCCCAAAACTAGGATATCAAACCTCAACAATAGGAACTCAAACCACGATGCCAGAATTCAAGCCCTCAGTGCCAGCATATCAGCGTCTGACACCAGTAAAACAGCTCCCGACACCAGGGATTCAAACCCCGGAACCGGTATATCCCATTGTAGATCTGACAACAGGAAGTCGGGCCTCGAAAGCAGGAAAGCACATTCTGGATCTTACAGAGGAGGAGATTTTAATGGGCCCAAAGAAAAAGAAAGGGAAGACGGAGACGGGCTTTCAATTCTAGGTCCCGAGGCATGGATATTCTTAGTTTCCAAGCCGCGCTTAAGGCGGTGATTTAATAAAAGGTTGACAGATAGCAAACGTTGTGTGTGATGCAGCTCTCTGATCTAGATCTTGATATTTCGGGACGGAATTAGAAACTAAGCTATGTTTTCCCCCTTCTTTCAAGGAAATCCAGGAATCGTCACTTTCAGGGACGTTACGAAATCTGCAAAGCAGAAGCTTGCTTTGTTGTTTCGTGACACCACTGGGCACTTCGCATATATAGCATGGTAATAAATGGACGAATGTATAACCTTGACATGAGTCTAAGGTGCCTCTTTGAATGACCAGAATTCGCTAACTGGTAATCCGGCGCCGAGAAATCCATTACGGCTATTTTGCCCTTCGTGCGAGTACCTGACAAGTCTCGCAGGCTAGAGTTTGACCCCAGCCTACATGGATTGCGGGCTTCTTCGGTACCGGTTCTATTGCCGGGACAAACACTAGCACGGGTGGACTTTCTCATCTCTATCGTCCCGCCCTCTCATCGCGGAAGAGAAAAAGCGGACCGATTTGTCTTGTTCATATCCTATGGCCGAGTACAGCTCCGATATAATCCTGCGCCAGAACATCTTGGCTTTACGAAGAGGAGGTAGGTGAAAACAAGGATGGCGTGCAGCTTCGTAGTCATGTAGTGATCCCAAAATCTAGATTCCTCTTAGCACAAACTGAAGTGGTGAATGAGAACAATTACGGATAATTGAGAGACTAACGTTGCAACCTTGGTTGTTGTGGAAGCTGTGCGATCAAGCCACTCGGGTTCGTGCCCTAGGCTAAATATGTCCTCAAGTGCTAGGCAAGGTCAACGCATCATCTCCCTGCGCCGTACCGAAAGCCGGGACGGAAACCCTGGGTGCCTCGGCGGCGAGGCCCATCATAATAAGTGCTGTAATCTGTCGGTTACGGGTGAGCCGTATGGAATCGGATAGAGAGCTGAATGTTTGACGTACCTCTGATGTCACTGATGCCGAGCTGGTCAGCGACATTGACGTAGCCGTCAGGACCTGCGATCCCCGTGTTCTTGATCTTCGCGACCATGTCTTCATCCCCCTCCCACGGACTCCGACACATGGGGCAGGTGACGGCGTCACGAGCGCTCTGGCGCTTCGTAGCCGCCCACATCGCGAAACATTCTTTGTGCATATTCTGGCCGCAAGTGGCACGGCAATACACCGTGTCTTCGGGACCCTCGAACGGGGTGAAACAGATAGGGCAGTCTCCCTCTATCTGCTTCCGGTTCGGGTCGTGGCTCTTATCATTGCTGTCTCCGGCAATCTCAATGGGCGGCGCGCTTTCAAAGATCTCGCGGAGTTCGGTGGACAGGAGAGCAAGCTGGTATACTAGGTCGGCTCGCGCGCGAAGAACGCGGGACATGACCTGCGAAGGCTAGACGTTAGCCCAGCCAGCCAGTGGAAGCAAAGACGCAGCGACCAACATAGATGACGTGCTTGCACTGGTTGCCGTTGCGAGCATGCGGGCAATCGCAAGCGGGCATCCGCGCAATCTGGACCTTGTAGATGTTGCCGGTTGAGCCGGCGATCTCGACCTCTTCCTCGGGGCAGTCGGGGGTGCCGCCTCGAGACCTGTTGAGCACGTAGAACCTGGTCGGGGCACACACATTAGCGACAGGGCATCGCAGCCAAAGGCGTCGACGAGAACAGGTACGCACCGTTGCTCCGTTGCTCGTTGATAAACGGCCTCGAAGCTGAGCGGAGGCTTTTCACGGAAGCTGTTTCGCGTCAGCGGTCGAGTCCATCCGACAGGACCAAAATCGAAGTGAGGAAGGCTGACCGTCGCAGCCGCTTCTCCGCATTCGCGGCTGTCGCTCCGCCCTTCTTCTTAGTCTGGCGTGCGGCTGGGGGCTTCTTCGTCTCCGCATCGTGCCAGGTAGAGGGGAGCTTGCGCTTTCTCGAAGCTGGAGGGCTCATGGCGGATGGACCTGCTCTTCGCCGCCTGGCTGTTTGCTTCTTTGACTGGGCTACGACGAGATCCCGCACAATATACTTCAATATCTCACGAATCTTTACCGACCTGGATTTGTCGATCTGAATTCGAGGTGTGGTAGGGCGGTTGGTCCGAGCTAAGCCGTGTCAAGTTCACAAATGTACAACCACAGTCGCATCGAATGCTTTGTGAGATCGGAAGAGGGTTCTTGATGTGACATCACTAGACCAGGTTAGCTCTAGACTAGGTACAGGTATAGTAATTGCCGTCATGATTGTAGCCAATAAAATCGCCGTAGCTTTTGTCTGCAGGCTTTAGTGGGGGTTATGGATGGCCTACTAAGTACATTTACAGTGTACACCTGCAGGAGCTTGGAATTACCTTGAGGCAGGTACCTTAGTTTCAATAGCCTACAATCCCCTACCTATACCTTCAATCTTTTAACCATTCACGACATATCATATCTTATCATACTGCAAATAAATATTTTATTGCTATCAATAATGACAACATCGATTATAAGGTTCTCTTATAGGTTGTACTGTTGAAGATAGAGGCATCTACAAAATATTGTATCTCTTCACCCCCTCACCCCAACTAGGCGGACGGTCCTCCAGCTTGGTGCCCCAGCCAGACTCCTGACTTCCGAGCACCACCTCCATAGTCCAGCCCTCAGTGAAGAGCGCATGTCCAATCCAAGACTTGGTCCACAGCTCTCCGTTGACCGTGACATTCTGAATAAACACATTCTCGTACGCGGCGTCGAATCCCACCGTCTTGATCTGCGCCGTCTTCCCCGTCGCGGGATTCGTGATGTTGATGCCCGCGAAGAACGGTGCCGAGATCAGATAGACGTCTTGGCCCGAGATGGGGAAGAGCCCGAGCATCCCGAAGGCCACGAACGCCCCCATGGATCCCGAGTCGTCGTTGCCGGGCAGCCCGCCGTTAGACGCGTTGAACGCCGACGGGATGTAGGTGTGTAGCCGTTTGGCGGAAAGACCTGGTCGGCCGGCGTAGTGGTACAGATATACCGTCGAGAAGACGGGCTCGTTGGAGATGTCTGCAAGGCCGGACGTGTGGAAGAAATCTAGCCTGTCTATGAATCGCTCCTCGCCACCCATGACCTCGATTAATGCGGACTGGGAATGAGGCACTAGGCTAGACGACGTCATCGTTAGTCGACCGCCTCTTAATCCATCCGGTGAAGAGGCGATATATCGCTTACAATTGGTACTGCCAGACGCTCGCCTCGAACGTCTCGCTCGGGTTCGATGTGAGCGAGCAGAAGCTCGCGAGTGAGGAGCAATCGATGGGATCTTGAAAGCCCCATGTTCCATTTTGGTATTTCGGTTGCGGGAACTATGTCTTCGAGATTAGCTTAGATTCACATTTTGGCTTCTTTTTGTCCACGTATATGTGGCACGGCTACAGCCCGCAATATTGAAGCCATAGTGGCTTCGTCTTTGCCAACGCTCGGGGTTAGTAACCGCCACTTTGAGCGTAGTCTGATGTTTCGAAATCGCGATAAGCCTCCAGGGCATGAACTTAGCTCGAAAGGGAGCCTTTATACTGTGAAAGTTGAAGAGAGAGAAAAAGGCTCGAAGGGTAACTTACCCCCGTAAATCCAGTATCTCTACCCCGAATGGCAGAAGTCTGCTCCTCTTTCCACAGATTCTTCCAATTCGTGCTCCTCGCCACGTACTTGTCGTAGAGGTCGGCATGTCCAAGACCCTGTGCTAAGGTTGCTAAGCAGTAGTCGTTGTATGCATACTCCAGCGTTCTCGATATACTCCGAGAATTCGTTCCGAATCCTACTGGGTCGAAGTCGAGGTACGGAATATAGTCTAGATCCCGCCAGCTCTGCACGCCACCTCGTCCATGGAAAGCCCACTCGAGGGGCTCGACCTCGGCATCTTGGACGATGGCTTTGAGAGCGAGCTCCCAGTCGATGCCCGTCAGGTTCTTGACGTAGGCGTCCACGAGAACCACGTCAGCATTGGAACCGCCCTGCGTCCATCCATTGCACAGCGACATGTGGCAGTCGGGCAGCCAGCCTTCGTGCTCGTAGATGTCCAGCAGCGAGTTGACCATCTGTACCTGCGCCTCCGGGTCTAAAATGGTCAGGAGAGGATGCTGGACACGGAAAGAATCCCAGATGCAGTAATACGAGTCGAAATAAGGAATACCACTGTCCCAGTTAGGGTTCTCGCCCGTGTAGTTCTGCGGCGAAATCATAGTGCGATATATACCGCTCCAAACTACACCCGTTCCTGTTAGTCGTGGCTTTTGCTCCATGACAGCTAAAGCTTGTTGCTAAGAGCCTGTTGGCGCTAGATAATGAATAGAAGATAAAGAATAGGAGGCAACTTTTCACCTACAACTTGTCAAAAGTTCATCGCTCGCTCCACCAGCATTGATAGATATAGGACTCAATTTCTCTTCCCACGCATCCGTGGTTTCTTGAACAAGTCTATCGAAGTCATCTAGGGGACTAGGAATCTCTGTCTCGGCGCTTCGACATGCCTGGTCGGCGCTGACGAAACTAATGCCCACTCTAGCGGTGAGGGTGTTGTTCGCCAGTCCAGCAAAGCGTGCCCAACCTCCCGCTTCAAGAAAGAAGAGGTTGAAGCCCCGAGTAACGAACAAGTCTTTCGGCTCCGCGCCGCCGCGATTGTTGACCCAGACGCCGTTGTCAAAGACATGCCCGCCAAAGAAATCAACGCAGTAGTGCATGACATAAGATCCAGCGCCGAAACTCGGGAGAAACGTGCCGTTACCCTTCATCCGAGCGGTCTCGGCATCGACGCTGACGGTCGCATTCTGCCTGGACTGCCACAAATCCGTCAAGTCCAGGAGTACCAGAGGGTGCTGCTCGCTATCCCCGGCAGGAAACTCGAATCTGAAAAGCGCGGCATGCTCGCTCGAGGTCATGGACGTCCTGATGCCAGACTGCAGCTCGACAGCGAAATACCCAGGCGACGCAGCGACCGAGTCGGCAAGATACGGCGTCGCGCGATCGCCGATGCGGAAATCGCAATTGTTGACCGCGTCGTCGGGGCAGAGCTGCGGGAACAGGGGGAAATTGCCCAGGCTCGGATTGCCGCCGGTGCCCGAGTCGTGGACGGCAGAGAAGCCGACGACGTTGGACCCGTCGGTGGAAAAGCCGCCGGTGTTCTGGCCGTCGACGTCGGCGACGGCCTTGGCGAGCGCGTACGGCCGCGTCGCGCCCGCGAAGACGTTGCCGCCGTTCGTGCTGCCGATGAGGGGATCTACGAAGCGAAGGACGCCGTCATCGGCACACAGCGCGGCGAGGGGGAAAATTACGAGAAACAGAGAGAGAAAGGGGAAACGAAGGGCGGGCTGTGGGGAAATCCACCATGTTGGGGACGTGGCTCTCGTCATCGTGACCACGATGCCACACCAGCTAAGTATAATTGCCAATATTCCTAGACCTGGGTGCGCGACGACCTCAGGGACGCATTTTAATACCTACTATGTTATGTTATCGCGAACACGGCAAATGCTACCTTCACACCGAAAGTCGGGCAGGTCAATAGATAGAAGCAGCATCGGTCGCTCTATCTATCTATCTATCTCCACTGTTATGCGGTGCACGATCATATTGCAGCTTCTCCAAATCTGGACCTTCCTAGAATAGCCGAGGGAGAGGGGATGCTGTAGGGGGAATGGGAATTGGAAGATCATTCCTTGTTTGTTTACCTGGATAGGAAGAAGCATGCTTTCTCCGCCGCCAAAGTGGCGCAGGGACCTTCGAAACGGCTTCTTGAGAGCCCAATTCCGACAGATCTAACTAGATTACCTTCAAACTTGGGGGGGGGGGAAAGCAATTATAGACCAGAGACAGCAGCTACATAAGCCAACAACAAATACCGTAAGTCCTTCACTGCCTCAGCGCATGTTGATGTGACACTGTGGCTGGAGCTGTGGCTTAACCAGTCTGTCATGGCTTGATACGCGAAATGACCCCCGATGGTGGACTTACATCTGGTATAAGGGGCTATAATTATCGAGCGGTTGAAGACCTACAGATGGGAGTTGTTCTTTCTTTCCTTCTCCAGGTGGATTTTTTTTCCTTATATAGGGTCTACTTGGGCCTTGAACCAAGCTGCCTGTATTACAGCCATCACATTAATATATGATAAATACTTATATTTGCTACTTATCTTGTCGCCACACACAACGCCGCTTGAATTGCTTTGAAGGGCATAAGAATGAGAGAGACAATATAGAGAGAGATATCCCTAATTATATGATTACTACACGTTGGAACTAATGTTATTAAACTGCCTTTCTATACAAGTAAAAATATTTCAAACGAGGATAATTATATAACAAGGGCTTAGATAAGGGCTTGGAGATTGGTCTCAATATTGCAATAATCTACTCAGGTCGCCAAGGTCCGTATTGCCCATTCGGAAGCTCTCGGTATCTCAGGCTGGCCTTAGGTCTATATATATAACTCCATCGAGCTTGCTAACCTCCGATGGCCGCGAATATGTCTGCGATTAGCGAGGGCTGAATAGCCTCACCGAGACACGCGGAGACTATCACCGAGGCCTTAGTTCCATAGTTCTCAGCGCGTCAATACGCGTACGACCTTCGTGTGGGCTAGGGTCGCGTAGACCTTCCGTATAACAAATTGTTTGCTGTTGATCCTTATCGTTCCGCCCTCCGTCGATAATCCGGTCAACTACTCCCATCTTCTCAGAACGGTGCTGACATTCAGCCTCCAGTAGATCTCCTAGCATCTCCTCTATCGAGAGAGCCATCTGAAGAAACACATCCGCCGACATTTCAAGATTGAACGTTAGTCCGGCGCCGTCATAATCGAAGCAGGCACGCAAATTTGCCATTCCCACTCCAACAATCCCCTGCAGGCGCTTATTCTGCACTTTCAGCGGCTTTTTGGCAAATGCGTCCACCAGAAGGCGCACTTCAAGCGATATTTCAGTGACACACCGCAAGTTGATCATGTTCTTCGTCTCGGGCAAGCCACGCCTAAACAGCCCCCAGGCCGTGCGTAAAACGACGCTGGCATCGTTGCACTTGGAACTGACTCTACTCGTAAGGAGGTTCTTGTAAATATCCTCTACCACTTTGCCCTGTAAATGTTCTATTCTGTTGATGCTGACCAGGAAGTTTTTCTGCGCGGCAGAGTAAATTTGTACGTAATCAGGTAGGGTCCGGGACCGGCCAGAGGGAATGCGTTCAAGACCCCGGGTCCGCAACTGTCTTGCAGCTTTCTTCTTCTCTGGACGGCGTTAGCATCATGGAAAACCGGAAGGTGCTTTCGTAAACTAACCTTGAAGCCTATTCGTTAACCCAAAGCATTCCGCCCTGAGTGCATCCATCCACCTCACTTCCTTCCAGTCATCTCGGTAGAGACCGCATGTTTTGACCACGCTGAGAAGGAGTAGTTGCCTAAGGTTTGTGTGCTCTGGTAGATAGTTCATGGCGTGACTAGGGTGAAACCCATTGACCCTGGACATCACCACCAGCTCTGGGCCACTTCCCTGGAGACTCACGGCGTCGTATATGTCCAGTTGACCGACGCCCTTGGCTTCAAGTTTCTGTAGTCCTCCCTTTAATTCGCGTTTCTTTTCGTTCATTTTTCCCGTTGTAGAATTCTTATCTCCATTAGGAATCCATATCTGGCCAGCACAGAGGACCACGTCAGGACTTTTCGCACAGATAGCCAGTCTGGATGCCTCGAATGCCTCTTCAAGTGCTCTGCATGAAACGTTCTCTACCAGGTGCGGAGTGAAAGGCAATAGATCGATCAAAGAAACGTGTTTCTGCAATATCAGTGTCCCGCAAGATGCCACTTTAAACAGTTCCTCTAATGCGCTAAAGGTTCCACAGTCTTGGATAACGGCGTCAAGACCTTTGTCGTAAGGATGTTCATATCGAGGCTGACTTAAAGTAACAAGTATACCACCCGTCGTGGCAGGTCCCGCAAGTTGACTTGTGACCTTGATTTCGTCCTTCTCGCAGCCGAGCCTGACCCCATGTTGTTGTATAATCGAGAGGTGGTCACTGGGTTCCGGCACCCCTGTTGGTTGTAAAGTTGGCTTGCACAGTCGTCTGATTCGATGATCAATTGCTATATCAAGACAAATAGTCGGCAAGCTAATTGTTGTCATATTCTCTGTGGGATTCTTTGGGCTGGGCAGACGAGTAATAGTTTTAGAAGGATGAGTGTACGATGACTTGACAATAAGGGAGTGGTGAGTTTGGCTACTTTACAATACTGAGACTAAATATAATTTCTATAATAGCGTATTCACTCATAGAATGCCATCTAGTTTCTACACTTTCACGGTCACCGAAACGGGGTATGCCGAGCGTGCATATAGGAGTTTCGGTGCCGTTTTGCATCTCGCTTGCAGCTGGTTCGAAGGAGTGCTCCCCTGCTTCTTTTGGATTACCATCATCCGTTTAGTTGCCACACCCTTCCCGTTAACCATGTTACCCGGTTCACGATCCCTCCATGATATCTGTTGAATAGCTGACATCTTTACATACACGGCCATACAGCGTTTGAGTGGAATGAAGAGTAGAGTAGAACCTTGGCTACGAATGCGTTCGCCTTGTGGCCGTCTGGTCAAAGAGAGCGAAAGCGGACGAAAATTTTAATATGCTTTACCAATATTTGGTTTTGAAACGAGGGCTGAAATAAGTTGGTAACAAAACTGCGCCAATGTATCGTGACTGCGCCTCATGGCCTTCACGGGACCTTTTGTGGCTCTGGTGCTGCATCGGGGCCTTGCTGTCAACCTTGGCGTAACCTAGTTACTCGAATAAATCTAGTGGAAAATGCCCAAACCCGAGACGATAGAACGAGAGTTAGCTATTTCAAGACGCGGTGAAGTCAGCCGCACTCAGCCAAAACCAACGCCACATAACGTGTTCCCTGACCAGACCCTGACCAAAAATGAGGCACATTGACCACCCTTCTGAGATCCTTGTAGAGCCAAGAGACTACGACGAGGGTTGCCTTTTTTTTGGGTTGATCTTTCAACCACGATAACCGCGCACCATAGTGAGTGATGTATTACGCTATGAACTGGAATTCCTTCAGCACGCGAGATTCCGCGTGAGTTATACCCCGCTGAATAGATGGTTCCAATTCCCGTTTCTTTATGAGGCAAATACTCTTTTATGGTAATTTTAAGCGTGGTTGCGGCACAGGTGTTAAAGAACCCCCATCATTCAATGCTCTGCTAGCGATTTACCTACTAGATAGTAGGTTGTTAACCCGAGGTCCCTAGATAGATAGCTTACATACACTCTCTGTTGATACCTCTCCATCTTAGATAGGACCCCGTCTCATTGTGGATTCAAGATCCTCGACTCTATCTACCCGCATAGCGGCTTGCAACATCATATGAAGACCAAACCAATCATCACAGCGCATATACGCCTCTTTGTGATGAAGAGCTTCGCGGATCCGTGGCCACCATTAGCTAGATTGACGCTGTCTGCGCGACGAAGCCTACAGGCGAGTGTCATACCGACAGCATCTCGCTTCGAACGGAAGCTCGCGGCGGGAGAATACCAGATAATAGGGGATGTGAAGCGCCAGCCGGCATCGTCTTAAGAGAGTCTGCTATCAACCTCATCGTACCCTGTGGCATTACTCCCAGTCTTCTTATACTGTTGGGAAGGTATGGTGCATGGTGTAGGTATAAGAATACCCCTCCCAGAGGCTGTCCTATCTCATTTACAACATCAATTTCCAACAATTCCTCTAGATACGTGATGGATTTGAGTGGTCCCCTACTATAAGATACATGTAGGTATATAATGTCCTTCGCTCGCCGTAATAACCGTACTATACTGATTCATAAACGGTGCATGGAGAGTAGCCGTCATAATGTGCTCATCGAGACATATCCTACCTCGATATAGGCACCCGTGCGGACTCTACTTCCGTCACACACTCCTGTAAGTAGGAGCGGTCGCTGACCCGGCCGAGACAACCCAAGCGAGTCATGAGTCATCAGCCCTCATCGCATCCCCTCGATCCAAACCCGCATTGTCCACGCAAGCTACCGTTAGTCACCAATCTAGCCGTCAACGTTAGGTAACGCCAGGTTGGTTTCGGGCTCCTGATGAGTGAACGAATGTTCTACGTGTGGAGTCCCTAGCACGGGTTATTCCCTTTTGATACCATTGTCACCCGTCCCTATTTATAGGTAAGTCATCTAATGCGGATCTACTTGTACTACCTAGCCTTAGATATTGCTGTAGATTCATTCCAAAGACATCTCTCTACATATTGCAGACGTACGCAGCTAATAAGGTCTAGCGCAACTATCCCAATCGATCCCGATATGGTGTGGTGCCCGTGATCACTACCGAGTGCCAAACCCAGGAGATGGGGTCGAGATCCATGATGCTATGTGTAGCGTAGGAACATGCCTGCCTACCTAGTCTTAGATACTGCTGTTATCCTAGTACAACATCCCGACAAGCCGAGTGAGCCTCATATCGACTTGTCATCAAGCGAAACCTCACACTGCTTCTACGCCACCTCATGCGTTGGGAACGTCGGTTTCCATGGTCATCGTACACATTAAGCAGTCCATAACGATGGAATCACCTCGGAATGCTTGCTAAGCATCTGAAGAGCACCCCCCTCTCTTTTGGCTATAACTGGAACCTCGTTCAGTGTCGTTGCTATCTTTTCGAGATCTCTATGACGACGATAACGGGGTATGTCGAACCGGGATGCTCGGCACGGGAATAGCACACAGCTAGCTTCCCAGAAGACTCTTTGTGTGTGTGGCGTTTGTGCCAGTTTGGGTATGTAGCTATGATGATAGCCAACTTAGCATGTATATAACGTGTTCCATCTCGCCTGGATAGCGCTATGCTTTCAATCAAATCCAGCCCATAATCATACCTACCCCAGCAGGTACCTCTCCCGACCATGGCATGCCTTAACACATTAACATATTCAAGCCTTCTGGCCCTGGCTCTCCGCTGCCGCGCTGCACCCGTCGCCTCAAAGCCTACAACAACAGTCACGTCCGCGGCACCGGCAACCGCCAGTCTCGTCCCCGTCACAGACGTGACCTCGCACGGGCCGTACACAGGATCCCCGCCGACAACCACCGGGGCCCTCTCGACCACGGTCCTCGCCGCCTCCATCCCAGCACGGCCCCCGGAGCAGTACAAGCTGGAATACCCCGCCGACGGGCGCCTGCACGCCCCCGAGCCCGCGCCGTACACGCCGGCCGGCGGCCTGGGCACCAACGGCTCCGAGCCCGTGTACCGCGTGCAGAGCGACTTCGACTACGAGTCCGTCGCCCTGGGCCTGTACCAGGAATGGATCGAGCTGGACCTCTTCCACCACGGGCTGGCGACGTATGCGGTCTCCGAGTTCGAGAGCCTCGGCCTGACGGCCGAGGACCGCTACCTGCTGCAGTTCATGGCGGAGCAGGAAGCCGGGCACGCGACGCTGCTCTCCAACATGCTGGGGCCGCAGGCGCCCGTGCAATGCACGTACGCCTACCCGGCGATGAACCTGCGCGAGTACATCGACTTCGCGCAGAAGCTGACGCGGTGGGGCGAGTCGGGGGTCTACGGGTTCCTGAACCATCTGGACGCGCGCGAGGTCGGGCAGCTGCTGCTGCAGTCCATCACCACGGAGGCGCGGCAGCAGATGATCTTCCGGCAGTTCGGGGGCCTGTTCCCGATGCCGGTGTGGTTCGAGGTCGGGGTGCCGCAGTCGTGGGCGTGGACGCTGCTGGCGCCGTACATCGCCTCGTGTCCGGCGGGCCAGACGCGGCTGGTCTGGCAGAACTTCCCGGCCCTGCGCGTCCTCAACCAGCCCAATCCCGCGCGCGTCGACGGGTCCGACGTGTGGGGCGAGACGCTCGGCGACTACGCCAACACCCTCCGCACCGAGGGGCTCTCGCAGGCGGACTTGTGCGGCGGCGGCGGCGCGACGGCGGTGGGCGAGAACTGCAGCCCGGCCATCACGCACAACAGGACGAGCCCGCTCTCGTACGCGGGCCGCCAGGTCTTCCTGGAATGGGACGCCCCGGGGCAAGCCGTGGGGCCGAACAACAGCTACGTGACGGCGACGACGGCCGGGCCGCCCAGGTTCGCGGCCTGGGTCTCACAGCTCAACGTTACGTACTCGGCGCTGATGAATGTCAGCGGGAACACGGCGTACACGATACAGCCCAACACGTCGACGTTCGAGGGCGACCCGGCCATCAACGGCACCATCTTCTTGGCGATCACGGATCGCGAGTTGCCCGTGACGCCCTTCAACTTGACGCAGGTCAACCCCTTTATCAATGCCCTGACCATCTATCAAGCCGGATGAGGCTGTCTATAGATAGATAGGTAGATAGTTCATGAAGTAGTGTGACTACAATGGGATATGAGACGGCGGCGTTTACGATCCAGTGATATCAAGCGTGGAAAGATGTCATCCACACGCACGCACATTGGTGTATGGAGTTGACTGCTATCGTTACACTTGCACTATCCTAAGGGATAAGTGGTATTGCACATCTTGTATAACATGCCTTCATGCATCCACCGAGTAAGTGGTGATGAATCATGCACAGAATATATCCTGCTATTGAAGTCTGCTCTCCACTCTTGCCGATCTCCTGGGAGCTCGCGCCTGATAAATAAAAACCTTCCCAACGCCAAATCCAAACACCAGCTAAGCACGGGGGTATCAACCATGTAAAGAAAATTGTCCGCTCTAGTGCCATTTTAACCCTAATACGCCGAGGGAAATCCTCTGTCCGTGTCAAATCCAATTGTGTAGTTATTATCCCACACCTCGCGAAACGCCGACGCGGGCACCTATATCAGTCAATATCTTCAAGCAAATATCCCCTCTCCCTTTTTTTCTTTTTTCTTTCTCTCTCTCTCCGTTGTTCGTCTGTTTCGTGGCCATTGTACAACACTCCACTCACGGGACGTTAATCTCGTACCCGATGAGCACCTCCGTGCACGAGCCTTCCCAGCCCCGGTTACCGGCGGCGGAGATCATGAAGCGGCTCGAGGCGTCGATGTAGAGACTGGAGATGACGCCGGCGCGCGGCGGGCCGGGGATGATGAGGAAGGGCGGCGGCGCGTGCTTGGAGGCGTTGTCGGAGCGGAGGTCGTAGAGGCGGAGGATATCGTGCGATGCACAGACGAGGTGTCTGCTGTTGGGCATGGGGCGGACGCAGCTCACGGGGCCGCTGCCGGCCGGGAACCGGAGCGTGCGCTCGGGCTCCCAGCCAGCGCGGGCCTTCTGTACGCTGAACTCCTCCACCGTCCCGTTCCTCCGGCCCGCGTAGATCCAGTTCCCGTCCGGACTCCAGCATACCCCCATGCACCACGGCGGAACGCCCGGTCGGTTGCCGATCCGTGCCACGGGGTTCTGCATGCGGCGGTCCCAGATGCGGATGGTGCCGTCGATCGATGCCGAGAGAAATGTGCTGCTGGATGTCTGGGTCGTGTCGTGGTGGGTGATGGGCGGTGCGGCGAATAGAGTCGAGGGCGACTGGGGTAACAGTTCGCCTTCGTGCCCTGTCGATAAGTCTGCATGCAGAGGCTCCATGGAAAAGGAGTTGGCTGTTGTTGACGCCGCGGGCTCTTGTGTCGCAGACATGAAAGTGGTTGCACCATTTGTCATATCGACACTAGCCATATTGGAGTTTGTAGGATCAACAGGAGCGTCGGTGCCATTCTGTTGGGATCCTGGTGGAGGCAGAACGGCAGGCGCCGGGCCATTTTCAGGGTTAAAATTAGGGTCAGACATGTTGTAGTCACCCATAGGCATGTTGTCTTGCGCCGAATCTTGCATCATGGCTCGGGAGAATTCGTTGTCATCGTCACCTCCGAAGGTTCCCATGCCATCATTATCTCCAAACAGGTCTGAGCCAGCACTGCCTCCAAACAGACTATCGTGCCCGGGGCTATTTTGCCCATCTGCCATATCGTGGGGTCCATCTCCTGACAGTGCGGCGAGTCCGTTGACCCCCGAGCCGTTCGTTTCCCTCTTTACGTCGTTTTCCAGTTTGAAGTCGAGGTTATGGGTTGTTGATGGGAACCCGTTGTTGTCCGAGAAAGTGTCGCTAGGAAGTATCTCCTCGCTTGCCTCGAGTGGGATCGGCGCGCCGCTCGTGGGTCTAAGCTCGATGGCCGATATTTGGCCACCGCTTCCGTCAAACTGCCTAGACACGGCGCCTGTGTTGAGATCCCAATCAAAGATATTCTTGTCCCAACTGCCACTCAAGACACCTTTTTCATCGGCTGCTAAAGTGAGAGCGCTGACGGCATTGGTATGCTTCTGTAGACAGGTGATGCGTTTCCCTTCATCGTGACGGACACTTTGTAGGTTGATACCTCCACTCTCAAGGCCAGAAAGAAGCCAGAGCGCTTGGGAGTGTACGGCTAAGCTGTAAACGGGGCTGAGAATGAGGTCTTCTTGGCGCGCTGTAGAGGATGGTAATTCGGCGTTTTCCCAGTAGGACATGAGCACGCCAGCCTTGGTGACTGAGTCGACAAAGGGGTGTCGTTGAGCCACCGTTAAGAGCGTCTTACCGTTGATGGTCGCTGGCCCGTCATATTTCCTAATATAACCGTCGCTTCCACCAGTCATCCAATAGCGCAGATCCGGGGTGATGGCAACAGCATTGACACTCGTGGCCATGGGGGCGGCCATGGTGGGCACGATATCATAGGTTTTGGCCGTCAGCACTTCGGGGCGGACGGTTGGTCGCCATGTGGGCGTGGACTGTTCTCCAGGTGTCGCCGACTTACGAGACGCAAGGGGGGGCGGCTGTTGTTGTTGTTGCTCATGCTGCTGCTGTTGCGACTCGTCGGTCTCGTGATGGTGGTCTTGGTCATCCTCATCCTCGTCCTCGTTGTCGTTTTCGTTTTCGTTGTTCTCGTCATTGTCGTGATCATTGTCGGGTTCATTCTCGTCGTCTTCATCCGCGTCGGGATTCTCATTATCTTCCTCGGCATCGACATCATGCATAGTGAGGTCGTCATCGTGGTCGTGCTCGTTGTCGGAACTCGCATTCGAGTCTCGGTCAAAGTCGTCCATCCTTGCGGCCGAATTTCGACAGAGGGTTAAGTGTGTAGTTGTATGTAGTCTTGTAAAAGAATGGTTGAAGACTAATAGGTTTCTTCTTAGGATCGCACGTAAGGGAAAAACTGGCAGCACAATACAGGTAAAGCTAGTGTATGTTATGCAGACGAGAAGATATTGCGATGGAAGAGTGGCATGATTTGTTGATGCGTTGGCTTAATGACCAAAGCTTATATTCGGGCTCGGCAACGACTAGCAATAAACATTAGCTTAAACTTTCAAGCACAACTTTCTGGGTATGAGAGACCTTACTTTTTTATTGAAAGCCTGAAGCACAGTCGAATCACCAAGATACCTATCAGATTGAAGAATGGTGGAGAGCCATGCGATGCGGCGCGTGTGTGATGTCGTGTTTGGCGGGCCGGCTATTTTAATTGGTCGTTATCCGCCATTTACTAAGGAACCATGCTAGCACCGATCAGGGTGCCCTCTATGCTAGGTACCTAAGTTTACTTTTCCCACATTGAGATCTAGCATTGGTTAGCTACTTTTGAGTACAGAGAGTCTATCTAGACACGTGCAAAATGCCAAAGGTTTTTTTTTCTTTTTCTTTCTGGTTTGGAAACCTACTCATGTTTCGGCCATTGTTATCGTCATCCCCGACCCAGATCCTAGGAAGTGTCTGGATAACAGCCGTTAACCAAGTAGTTGTCGAGAGCCAATTACAACAGCACAGTCCAGCAGACATCTTACTCCTTCGACCTCTACATCTCCATCAGGTTTTCTTCCTCAGTCACATGATCGAGGACAGAATTACCATCTCGCATCTCGCACACAGTGCTAGAAACCTCCCATTCCGCCCTATCTTCCGTCGCACGAACCAGATCAGCATTCCTCGTAGTGGGGAGGTTATTGCGAGGTAAAACCTGCCGATTGGCCATGAAGCGCTGAGCGTCGGTTGAATGGCTCGGCTTCTCAGTTGGTATTCTTTGTGGTTGCATCACCAAATCCTCTGTGTGCACAGCATTGTCAAAGTTTAGAAGATCTGCTGTGCTTCGGGTTCGCTCGGGGGCATTGTTTTCAAACGACTCGTTCTGGGATTCCTCAGGTGACGAAGTGCTGCTCTTTTCAGAAACAACACCCTTTTTGATATTCCGCTTACCATCCGGGTTTAACGTGACTTGCCGGAATGTTTCTTGGATAGAGTTCGTCATATCGAAGGTGGCCTGGTTATCACACACCGAGGGATGAAGGGCATTAGCAGATCCTAGCTCCGCAAATTGGTGAAGCTCCGCTCGTCGTTGTGCGTCATGCTGTCGAGCGTCAAAGTTCGCCCAATCTCGACCTAGTATGTGTGATCTTACCGAAGCACCTTGAGCCCTAACTTGTTCAGGGGTCCGCGCTGATCTGCCACGATACCCGAAGCTACCTCGAGCGCTGCGTGATCCATCGTAGGCCCCGCAGATTCGTCCAATGCGCCCATCGCTCCCGATGAATGGCACAGCAGGCCCTCTGGAGACAGTTGAGTTCTGGCTGGACTCGGCTAGGACTGTATCGTCATCCCACGCTTCGTCATTGGGATATGCACCGGTAAAGGCATTGCATTGACAACGGCAATCGAAGCCGCATTCGAGGCTACAACGATGGCCACAACTCAACACTTTTTCGCAAGGCTTCGTACAGACCAACTGGCTATGCTGGACCCTAAGAGAATGCCATTAGAGTTTTGTTACAAAGAAATAGCTAAGGAAAGCAACACTAGGCCCTGAGCAGATAGACATACCAATGGCAACGGCGGCCACAATCATGGCCGCATTCGAGTTTCTCTTCGCAGGGTTCTGTACAACCTCCGTGATTGTTAATCCACTCATCAGGGTGGTTAATCCAAGTAGTTCTGTTGTGTCGTTGGCAAGTAATGGGCAATCCCCCATTATAGCTGAGCCGATTCTGGTGACGGAAAATATCATAAACTGGGCCCCACATCATCTCCGACTCCACGCATGCGTACAGTAAGTTAATCATGTTCCCGAAGATGTAAAAGCCACGGCGGGCACGGCTAATGGAGACAACGCCTCGATTGCTATCCCGAAGAAAACCAGCTTTATGTGGTCCGTTAGGGCCGTTACTACGAACCAGGGAGAGAATAACGATGTCGTTTTCCTCTCCTTGATAAGAGTCAACTGTCTGGACATTTTTGAAGGGTTCTCGGTGCTTCAACTTCCTGAACTCGCTAAGGATCTTTTTGCGTTGTCCTCGGTAAAACGTCAAGACGGTAATTTTGGCCGTTTCGACGCCATTCATAAGGAGATAGTCAATGAAGTGCACGATCATTTCGGCTTCTAGGATGTTGAATTTGCTTAAATTCTCATCCGTACCCTCGCTCCATGTATGGTGAAAGAAATAGGATTGTTGAGCCATGCCTGGTATGGGTGGACGAGCGTCTGGCTTGCTTACAACTGGGTGGTCCTGCAAGCCTGGGTAGAAAGGGCTGAGAATTTCCCTCAAGGTAGGGTGCATACGGCGTTGCATGTTGAGCATTGTATACGGCATATGCATTTTAACAAGTCGCTCGAACATCGAAACACGAATGTGATATGGCGCCTCGTCCAGGGAGGGGGTATCGCAGGAAGGTGCCAACTGCTGATGGTCACCGACAAGGATGAGCTGTTGAAGTGATGGGTATAGAGCTGAGAGAATACTAGCTTCCTTGGTCTCGGCGGCCTCTTCGATGAGCATTGTGCGCGGCTTGAGGGCAGCGAGTAACCCACGGTATTTACACAAGCCGGTTGTGGTGCATCCAACAATCTCAATCTGGGCCATTCGTATGCATCGCAAGTCTCCATACCATCTGTTAGCCTTCAGGTTCCTACATATTCGAGCGTTCTCTGCCAGCTCATCGCGGAACTCGGCATGGCGGAGACGCAGCAGCTCCCGTTGCCAGTACTGGTATATGGCGCCACGATACTGTTGGCTGACATCCCATAGATTGTCTCGTTTAAGCTCCTTGCGAATAACTAGGTCGGCCTCGCTGTATTGTCGAGGATTCGCTCCAGTCCATTGATACTTGATGGGCACCCATCTACCATGAACCCTACCCCTATTTTCGTCGTCGTCGGCAATGCAGTCATCCAACTCAATATCATAATCTTCGGCGTCAAAGTCCACCGCCTCGTCACTTTCTTGGATATCGAAATCTGGATCCCTCGCGTCCATAGATGGTGCCTCAATTCGCTGATCGCCGAGCCACTGGGAGAGTGGGCCGGATGATTCCTCGACGGATGATGCGCATGCCCATCCATCCTCGGCTAGTAAAGACTCTGCTTGCTTCTGTGTAATAATACCTGCGGCTTGGAGAACCTGTGGGTTCATAAGGTCATCAGAAAAGATATCTGCTACAATATGCTCAACTCGGGTGATGGTCTGTCTCCGTTCTGCTTCGAATTCTCGGTAGCGTCTGTCTGCTGTGTGCGACCGAATAGGCATAGCACGACGACGCAGATTATACATGGAATAGCGTTTGATGTCTTCGTTTTGTGTACGACCGCCTAAACGGACCGTATTGAAGCCGAGGTTGATCAGCTGGATTAGTAGCTGATCTACGGCGTGATTCGTTTGGGCAGCCACGATAATGACATTACTGCCGCGCTCTGGCTGACTATCCAGTAAGATTTGCAGAGCCTGGACAGAGGTAAAGGTTTTTCCAGTACCAGGAGGGCCCTGGATGATAGCTAGCTCCTTAGTGAGAATGCGATGCACAGCAGAGAGCTGGGAGTTATCAAGATTAGTGTAGGGTGAGATTTTATCGTTGATACCATCGATAACGTGATAGTTTCTCAGTGATTCTCTTCTTTCGGCTAGGTACTGGCGAACAGTTTCTGCGGGCAAGGTGGAGGATCCTGGGATATGGTGGACTAGGGAGCCAATGTTCATCCTCGGATTCTCCCGGACGTACTGGGCTGTCAGATCGCTCTCATCGAGGCTGACTAGATATTTATCTAGAGGTGTGACAGCATTGGCCACGTGCTGCAGCCCTACCATGCAATGGCGTACGGCCTCAAAGTAGCCAAAACGGCTTTCGAGCATAACAAGTTCGGCGGTCGGATCCAAAATTGCATCGTCCGTGTTCGCCCAAAAGATTTGGATCGTAGGAGGAATTTGGTCCAGACCATCCTGGAATGGACGATCAGCAATGACTGCAGGCATGCAGATGGTTTTAAAGCTATCTTTAGCAGTAGATATAGCCACGAGACTCCCAGTGTTCAGGCGGCGGGTCTGGGTCCAGCGGATTTTCTTCTGTGCTCTTTCGGTTGAGAATTGAATGCGACACATGGGTCCCATCCTGGTCATCAAATATCCTTGAACAAAAACCTGGTTTGAGCAGTGTCAGGCTACCAAGATCCGCAGCTTTTGAATGGAAAGTCTAACCTTGGTGTAGACACACGTCTCGTCGTCATCTAACATACTTGGCTGTTCGCGGTACTTCCTTACAGAGTAGCGCAAGAGGGCAATGGCCTCCTCACGCTGCAAACGATAATGGGTCTCTAGATAGGTATTTTTGTCAGGGAATGGGTGGTCCCAGTTGTTCGGTAGCAGGCTATGAATCCGTTCTAGGTCTTCTGGGTTATCCCAATCAGGGTTCAAGTCTCGAGCAGTAGGAATTTCAGGGTAGGTTTGCCATTCAGGAATGTCCATTGACTCTAAACGGTCAAAGTTCATGTGTCTTTGAATGATCTCAAGCTCGTCCTACATTCATTCGGATTAGTATATGGCCTCAGGAACAGTCATTTAGCAGTCGGCAGATCTATTACCTGACATTCGAGCCCCGTGATGGGGCCTTGATGCTCCATCCTGTTGTTGAAAGTTAGTCTACATTTCATGATGAATACATCATATGTCCAAAAAAAAAAAACGCCAAACAAATACAGAGGAAATACATGAAGTTGAGACAAGGGGTTATGACGTAATCTTGCTACAAATATCAAGGCATGAGTCAAGTAGGTTCTCTACAAAACGGTGACATGACAGGTTGTCAAGGGATGGGAAGAAAATACATGTACGTCATGGACTTGTGTTGTTGCGCGAAGGTCTCAGAACTGTTGGAGAGGAGAATAAGAGAGGGGAAAGGGTAGGAAAATGGTGAGAAGGAAATTATAAAGCAAGTAGTATAGTAGCGAAACCTATACCTACTTGCCGAGCGGCCCAGAGGTAGGTACCGACCTAGCAAGTAGATTAGGCACGCAGGAAAGTACAAGGGCGATGTCAATGGAAGGCATGGCATCCTGAGGAGGTGTCACAGATAAGAGAAGAGGAAAGCGCCGGAACTCGAAGTACATACCTACACGAGTTGAGGAAGCAGCGCTGCACAGCGAGACAGAGATGGTCTAGTATGACCTTGCGTGTCACTGCAAGGTCGATCGAACCACCCGCACGTACGCGGAGCGGAGCAATATTGCGGTGGTGCTGGTATGGCACGCGATGAGTATCTTTCAATGGAGGAAGTAAGCGCTGCGTAAGGAAGTCAGCAGCTAGTGGTTAACTTGTGATTGTGACTTACCTCAGATGAGTCAGAGGTGAGGGTATCGTGCTAATCAGACACGCAACCACCGAGTGCTTTGTGCTTGTGTTGTGGGTTCACACGTCAAGGATGGAAAGTGGAAGGTGTTGTAGGGTGAATGGTGGCCAACAAGGGAATCGAAAGGACGTTATTTTAAGATTGAAAAGTGCCATGGAGTGTGTTCGGTAGAGTCTGACTTATAACACGATCCGCGTACAGGCGTGCATATGTGCATGTGTGTGCCGGAGAAGGACGGCGGAAGAAGGAGAAAGGAAGGAGAGAGAAGAAGAGAGGACGAGAGAGCAGAAGAGGGGGGAGGAGAGGAAGGAGGGGCTTAATTTTACAGAGGAGAGTAGCAGCTGAGAGTGTGGGTTGGATTGTGATGTGGCAGGAGCATACCTACTTGGTATTCACATCGCATACAGGGCTGCCAGTGTTGTTGGCTTGCCTCCCACACCGCAAACAAGTACTAAGTACCTCAGGCAGGTAGGGAATAGATAAAATGAAGCAACAGGAGACAACACAAACATGTCCTCGTGCAGCTGGAGGGTCTTTTTTGTTGGAAGGCACTTCCCAATGGGGCAATAGTGCAGGTTGAGGTACTTCAGTTGTGGTTGTTAGCAGCAGCAGCAGAAGCATCAGCGAGAGGAGGTAGATATTGTCAATGTTGATGTTGCCTTATAATTGGTTTGTAGAGTGCTACGGCTGCTCGCAACCGCGCACAAACAATTGTACTAGCAACAACAAAGTTGCCGAGGTATTGCTTGGTACCAGTAGTACATCTACGCAGACACAACAATGCTTGGTAAATAATTCCTTGGAAAACTACTAGGTACCTAGTTACCTAACAGCATCTCAGGTGAAGGAGGGGACATGGCTACAACAACAGTCCAGAAACCAAACAACTTCTACCTTTGACAAGAGCAGTGGAACATGAGATTTAGAACTTTAGGTGTCTGGCAAGTAAGTGTGCTACCGCATAACTGCAGCCTATCTAAAATAAATACTTGGAATCAATTGTGTTTTTGTAATAATATAAAGCAAGGAAAAGGAACTGGGGGGATTTTGTGACTCTGTTGTTTGTCACAAGTACCTACATTGTGTCTTGATAAGATAATACCTGTTAATTCCAGTATCTAGAGTGATTTAATTGAAAACATGAACAATTAGAGTAAAAGTGAGGTAAGGCTTTGTGAGGGTGTAGTCCTCTATTACCTGAATTATAAAGAGGGATGGAAAGAATAGACCAGGTACAAAGTGCCAGTATCAGGAATGTCGTCTCACCTGAAAGACGGGAATATCAAGTGAGACTTTGAGAGTCTCTAAAGTGGCTTGTTTGGTAGATAGATGAATGGTTGCTTTCACCAAAAGCAGCAGTAGCTACTCTGACCTTATACATAGAAATTGGTAGAAGTACACTGATGACTTCGAACTGACCGCATCGCTATTGGACTCGATCATACAACTTCATGCCACTGTCATCAATAATTAGTAGTTGATATACTAGATGGGTTGGAGGAGTTTTGAGAAGTATCGCGGTGCTAAGGAAGATTTGTGACACGGCCTAACTCCTAAAAGGAGAATACAGAAAACATAGCAGAAATATTGGGCAGTAAGTTACTCACCTTGGTACTATTAATCTGACGTGTTTTTAGCTCATACAGCCCATCATCAATCATCTTCTGCACAGTCCAATGCATGTTCGGTCTGGGACTGTTGATTCCCCGGTACCGACCCAAATTGACTCGAACCTTCTTCTCCCAGCTCTCCTTGTCGCTAGATAAGACGCGGATCTTTACAGGCCAAAGCTCGAGAATCCACCAGCCCTTAGCAATCTTGAGCTGGTCGTTGGGCGACTGCATAGCGTCAAAGTGGTTCTCATCAGACTCGGACGGGAGGATATAATTCAGGTCCTCGCGCGTCGGCGCGTCGTCGATGGTATAGCCCTCGGGGCCGATGGGCAAAAATGTCGACCGTCGCTGAACTGGAGCGAGGACCTTCTTGTGATACTTGGCCATGAGTCGAGGCGAAGGAGCGACGGTAGGCTTCGTCGGCTCCCGATACTCGGGCCAAAGATTGACGACGTCGAGGCCCTGCTCTGCTAAGCGCTCCGTATCGAACAAGATGCCCGTGTCGCACTCGAAGCACTGACGGATCATCCAGCGGAGGGGTATGCGTGACAACATGTGACGGCTCTCGTTTCGAACAGCTCCGCCGCCGATGTCTGCATGTGCGCCCATGAACCACACCTCAAGAGCATCCGTGGTGAATTCTCTATAGCGATGATTTGCCTTTTCCTGAGCTTTGAACTTGGCATCCCATCCATCATCGCTGGAATCATCAGTCTGGTCGCTTTTCAATGCACCTTTTGGCTGCTTGCCGCTCATGCCAGCAGGCGTTTTCTGGTGTTTGAAGTGTCGATCAAGACTGAGATGACGATGCAGCCAACCACCCGGCGTTCGGTCGACGGTTCCACGACGTACTATTCCAGGCGTCGCACCAGAGCGCTCATTTTCCCAGTGACAGACCTTGAACTTAGCTCGATGTTCGTCTAGGGCCATGGCATGCCGGAAGTAGCGAACTGTGTTCGTGGCCGTCTTGCTAAACGGGAGTTTCCGAGGGAAGAAACCGACACTGGCGACGCAATCGAAAAGACCCAAGAAGTAGACATTGACTTCGGTGCAGAATGTGTTCTTGAACTCTTCGGCGAGATATTCTCCGTTGCCCGAGTCATTTTTATAGAAGTCGTAGGCGAAGTTGACTTGGGATCCATTGCTAGCTGGTAACAAGCCAACTTTATGAATCATCCCAGCTAGACATCGAACTCTGTAGAATGGTAAATACAAAGTCCGTGTAGAGAGAGGACAACAGCTAAGCTTACGTGTACGCGCCCCGGGAAAATCCCAGTAAGCAGATCTTGTCACCTTCACGGTAGTTTTGCATCAAAAATCTGTATGCATCCTTGACATGAATCCCTGGAACTAATATTAACAGATTGATATGGAGGTGTGTTGAGTTGGCTTTTACATACCCAATCCGCTGCCCACCGCCATGTCCAGGGCCGCGCCAATGCCATTTGTCAAACCTCCCTTGTCATAAGTGCCGATACCAGATTGATAGTAAGTCACTTGCTGTTCAGGAGAGTGTTTTTTAAGGCATGAAACAAAATGAACGATGTTGCTGTTGTCGTTGTCAAACTGATCACCCGTGCCATCAAGACAGATTATGAGGGTTCGAGGATGGTTCTTCGCCGCTTCCGAGTTTTTCAGAGCACGGAGGGTTCTAGGTAGCCTACACTGCTCGTTGTTAGACTGACTCTCTATCTCTGATTTCCCGCTCTCTTTTTTCTCCATATTGAACAATATTTTGACCACAAATTGAAGCAAACAATATTGTTGAGCAACAACCGATTAATGCGCTGTTTTGCGGATCAAGGTGTAGGCGAAAGTGAGACTTACTGTAATCACCATGAGAAGTTCTAGGTAACTTTTACATTTTATGATCGGCATACCAGCACTATGGATACTGCCACCGATGTCATAGGTTAGTGTAGAGATCAACAATGGCAAGCTAGCCCAAGATAGATAGATGCAATATCGAGCAACTCGGTGATTCACGATGCTAAGTTGCTAGAGGTAGTAACGATTTACGTACAATATACCTACCCACAACCGCCTTGTTGGAAACTACTGTCTGTTTTACTAAGTAAGAATATGAATACATATAGTCAGTACTTAGAGGTCGTGAGAACCGCACTTATTGCATCAGACATACCTTGTTCGTGAGTCGGGACACTTTCGATGAAATGTGCGCGTTTTTGTCTGGTGTATGGTCACAAGATGCAGCCTCTCAGTATTTGAGACTGGTATCAGATATATGAATCTTGCAAGAGGGAGTTGAACAAGCAGTGGCATGATGTGCAAGTGGATCGCAGAGAGCTCTTGACGTACGCATATCTACGGCATGCTACCTAGAGATGTAGCGTAAATAGTGCGCTGGTCTGTAAACCAATAGCATGCTGCGCTTGTATGGGTTAACTTTGATCGACAAGCGGATCGTCCCGGGCTACGGTGATGAATTGCCATTCATGGCGGATAGGGAGAGTTAACTAACTCTGAATAGGATTTCATGCGAGACTAGTAGTCAGCTGAGGTGTCTTAAAGTAGAACTCAACGAGGGGCCGCAGCGACCCAGAGTATAGAGGCTGTTACTTCTCTTTTGTCAGTGAGCTCATCTACTACTTCGATCGCGATTAGACACAACATTTCGAGCACACCGTGTATGGAGTTAGGCATTCCCTGTCACTCATGCTTCGTTCCGTCAAGACAAGTATTGTGATGTAGGTAATGCGGGATCCTATGCAAACCAGTCTCACTTTCATATTCGATCGAGAATAAATAGGCCCTCATGCTCATCGCTAGCTATTGGCTAGCATTAATGGCATGCTTGGGCTATAGTTGCGCTGGTATCGATGAAGCTGAACAATGGCAAGGAACCTGGCAACAATGTTGGGTGGATAAGACCTAATCGCGTATCCGCTCTTACGATTATCACGGAGATAGGGTGAAAAGCTAGGTGTTTGGGAAAGTATCTATCCAGAAGGCGGCTGAGTTTCATGTCTACTGCCAGGCCCGACGTGTGAACATTTTCTATTCCACAACCATAACACCCGCATATATATAGCAATGTGGAATACAAGCTTCAACTACCGAGCAAACTCTGATAGCACTGGTATCGGGGCTTGAGTTGATCTAATCGAAAATATGTGCATGTGATTTATTCGAGTCTTTACCGCCAGGTATTGTCCCAGCCAGCCTGTTCGATGATAAATGCGATAGCAAGCTCAGAAAACCTCGCCATATGCTATAAATAGGTGTTAGCAGCACTCCCGTCCTAAATAGAGCGTTGAAACATACATCGAATGAGAAGTATCCAAGCTCATCGTCAACATCCATGGTGTCCTTGGCAGTGTGCACATAAGGGTCATAATCTCCCGGGAAGCGACCGTTAGACAGCGGGTTGCCCTCAGATGCAAATGCCGATGGAAATCCGTTCTGGGTGAATGACATGTAGTCGGAGCCGGCTCCTGGGAACAGGCCGTAAACCTCGGTAGGAATTGAGATATATTCCTTGCCCAATGAGGCGACCCAGGCGGTTAATGCGTCGTCGGCATCTGTCTTGATCATGCCAATGGACTCAGAAGTCGAGTTTCTTGAGACGTAGGCCGTCATGTCAAACTCGAGCATCGCGCCAATATTGGCCCCCTGTTGTTTCTTGTCGCGCGCGATAGCTTGACTGCCAAGCAACCCCCCCTCTTCGGCGGCATACCAGTGGAACTCGACAGGTCCATTCTTGGGAACAAAGCCAGACTGGGCGAGGACGCGGAAGGCTTCGAGAATGCTGACAGTGCCGGAGCCATCGTCGTCAGCGCCAGGGGCAGGTAGCAAGGGGAAGAGATAGTTGGCCGAGTCCTGGTGGGCGCCGATGATAGTCAAGGGGAGGGAGGAGTTGCGGACCTTGGGCTCGAAACGGGCAATGATGGACGACTGCGGGAACGGATGAGTAAAGTACTCGAGGGAGATGTGGGTGTGGAAGGGCGCGGTCTTGATGATGCCGGCGACGTGGTCGTGCAGCCATTGGGCGCTCTGCTCGCCGTAGACATCGCCGTAGTAGCGGTTGTAGAAGCCGGTCAGGTGTGTCAGGACGTCGCGCATATTGTCAGTCGAGATCTTGGGGAAAAGTGGCTTCACAAGTGACTGGTGGGCTAATTTCGGGAGGTGAGCCTGACCTGCCCACGAGGCGCCCACGTCTTCCTGATAATCGGTGATGTCCTTGAACTTGCGGCCCTTCCGGCGAAGGCGCAACTTGTCGCCCTCGGTCATCCATTGCGGCGTGTCGTGGCCAAAGACGTGGAGGAGCCGCGGCTCAGCGAGCTCGCCTGCAAGCTCGGGTCGGAGGGAAGTGAGCGCGTCGACTGGGTCGGGATGGGCGTCGAGGGCCGCAAGGATCGCATCATCGACTGCATGGACAGGAATATCGTTGCCGGCAGAATCCGGCGAACCCAGAACTACCTGCGAGTCTACACGCAGTGAAGCGGAGACTTGCGAGGCGGACAAGCCAAGGAATAAGAGTTTAAAGAAGACGTCGTTCATGATAGTTTATTTACTGGAGTATTATAAGGTTACTTACTAGGTAAGGTTCTGCTGGAACCACAGACCAGCGCTGTCGGTATCTAGCTGTTAGTTGTATACCAGGTGCCTGGGTACCTGATGTACCTACCTAGGTACATTAGGTAGGAAGTAGGTAGGTCGGAAGAGGTAGGTGTGGATCCTTCTAAGTCAGCCCATCGATGGCTACATGAATGGGCACTGTAAGACAGCCGTAGGCAGCTTGTAACGACCCACACTAGCCAGATACCCTAGGTAGTTCCGTGTATAGGTACCTAGGATAGGTGCCTAAGGCAACACTCCTACTTGTAAATATTTGGAGTTCTCAGTTCGTTTTAGAGGCTTTGATTGTGAAGAATCGAAATCAAGCTATTCAATTTTGCAAATCCCATATTGGGGATTTGGGAAGGTGTTGTGTTGCCTGCCGCAATGAGATCTCCCACAGCGAATGAGCCGATACGCCAATCGCATGCAAGATTCTGCGGGGGATTGTCTAGCTGAAAACGACGGTTTCTTGAAAATCAGAGGTACACCAATGATCGCACATAGGGGCCTAGCCGCCAGCTATCCGGACATCATAAGAGACACAAGTGCAGTTCGATAGTTTTGGATATCAAATTCTCCGCATGCAAAAATGAATCCCAGCTTCTGTTCGAAGACCTACATCTATTGAAAATGGCAGCCCTGAAGTACACCCCCTTAAACCCGTCAAAGCAGGAGATTCGCCTCTTAACATTATTGAATGGGGAATGGAATGATAAGATCAAGTGCAAGCTCGACGTAGTCTCTCTCAATGACAAGCCGAAGTACGAGGTGCGCTCGCCAAGATGACGCGCATACCATTATTATCAAGATTCTGCTCACAATATAATCAGGCTTTATCCTACGTATAATTCGGGACACCGAGAGTCACGAGGACAAGAGAACACTATGGGTCGACGCGGTCTGCATCAACCAGAAAGATACCGAAGAGAAACGTCACCAAGTGCAGCTGATGGGGGGTATATATAGTCAAACTGCCAATGGGCTCTTGTGGCTAGGCGAACAACCCGATGAGCCACAGCCAGTTGTTAGTAAAGACCAAGACGATGAAGTCGCACGTCTATTGAAGATGTCGGGCGACATCTTGAACAAAATTTCTGCTCGTTTGCCCCATCTCAACATTACCAAAGAGCGAAGTTCAATGCCCGAGGTAAAACTAACGCCGGGTGAATATGATTTCAAAATAACCCGGACACGGCCAGAGCATTGGGACCCAAAATTCGACCCGGGAGAGGTAGACGAAGCTGGCAAGCTTACCTTAGAGGCGGACAGCTTCTATCAAGTTGGTTGTCTTTTGGCGTTACTTGGCTTAGGATCGCACCTTAACTGGATAGTACATCTTCAGTGCGAGCCGGATGACGCATTAGCTGCATTCCGAACGAATACTCGCCACGCTCTGCATTGGCTTGCTACCCGACCATGGTGGTCTCGAATCTGGACGGTACAAGAGTGCATTCTGCCACGGAAATCGGAATTGTTATATGGACCAGCTCGAATCCCATGGAGGCGCTTTCTTACAGGCATTTCGAACTTCCAGAAACATAGGACGAACTGTTGCGCTCATGTACCCGGGGTAAATGACAGTGAGTAATTCTCGGCACTATATGCATACTGCTCTGTCTACTTTCAGAGTAGAAACACGCCTTTTCACGCCATTTTCATGTTTTGAAAGCTTCCAACGGCTTCGAACCTCTCCAGATTGCACTCGAAAGGCAATTACTGACCCGGAGTCATATAGTGCTGAACGATCTGGTGGACACCGTGCTGCCCTGCCTCACTTTGCATCAACACTGTCACCGTGAGGACTTTAATCTTCCTGAAGTTCTGGGTGACCTAGATGATCCATCACACGTTTCATCCCTCTTTAGGCCGGAATCTCTTCTGTGGACCTTTCGTCATCGTGAGGCTACGGATCCAAGGGACATGATCTATGGGATCCTGTCTCTCCTATAGGGGCATTCTGCTAGTACCGGACAACCTGTGAAGGAGCTCATAATCCCTGATTACAGCCCCGGGGTGAGCTTTGAGAAAGTTTTCACGAAAGCGGTATTCAGCATCATAGAGTTCAGTGCATCCCTCGACATCAACTCTCAACCAGGCTTTGTGTCTCGTAACCTTGACCTAAGTCTGCCATCCTGGGTACCCGACTTCTCACAGACAATGAAGTTCGCCGGGTCGCTCGACAGATATTTAAAACAGCTCCCATACTACGACGCCTGCGCGGGACGCAGGGCCTCTCTTTCGGTGATTGGGGAAAATATCTTGGTGCTCGAAGGCTATCTTGTCGATACGATCGCAAACACATATTTGGCAATGCTTTACAGGGGTGAAAGGTCCCAGGGATCTGTCATGCAAGAGTGGTATAAGTTTACAAGGGACATCTATAAGGAAATGGCTGAAGGTGAAACTAAGAGTGGTAGTATTCCCTGGGAGGATCGATTCTGGCGTACATTATGTGGTGATACTATCATGACCCAGCAGAAAGTGATAATGCAGGAGGACTTTAAGGCGCCACTTAGACGAATTCGGAAAGCGTCGACATCAGCTCCTAATACACAGGGCGAAGTGGCCGCGTATAATCTCTGGTGCCGGGCACAGGGCCTTAATGAACTCGAAACAGGACTCCCGCCACTTATCAACAACAGCGCTGACGACGCTGTTGGTGAATCCGCCGTCGGTAATATTGGATATGCAGTCAAGATCTCTACCGCGAGCAGGAAATTGTTCGTAAGCACCAAGGTCATCTAGGTCTCGGCCCACCCATAGCCGGGCTTACCTACCCACACAAAGATCGCATCTTCGTCTTTCCCGGCGGCAAGACACCCTTCGTACTGCGTTATGTAGGCATGCGGCACGTGCCCGGATTGGGATGCAGCCCTGCCACGAGTTGCTTGGCGATTGCTACTTGGATAAATTCATGAATGGCGAGGGAATGAGGAACTTTGAGACTGATAAACAGACTGTTTATATGATTTAGTTGATAAATATGATATTACCACTTCAATTCCCGGTCGATGATTCACCCGGCTGGGGTATTTGGTATCTGCCCTGAAGTCGGATACTGGCCGGAAACACACCCCTGAATGCCTTTAGCCGCTGTGCTACCTTAAGGCAACATACAAGCTTATTCAGAGATAGAGTATCGCTATTGGGGGGGAGGGAGGTAGTCAAGAGCTAGAATATTTGAATTATGTCTGTGCCTTGATTGAGAGACGCAGCGGACTCCAATACGACAGAGTATTATCTCTATTACACTGACTACATTCGGCCTAATTCTCGAGATGCTCAAGGAAGAGGCAACGCAACCATATCATCTCCTGGGTGACGGACGCGAGCTGGCGAACAGAAGTAAGGGGCATCAAGATCGGTTCGAAGAATAGGCGCATGTTGAAAACCACCTTCAAGCTTGTCTAGCTACCGTTCACGACTCGAAGTATTGGCCGCGGGAGTTGAAAACCAGGGTAGAGTACCGCCAAGGATGATGCAATGGAAGAAGACGCTATATTGTACACGTAAAACCCCGACATGTATTCCTCCGCTTCGCCAAGCAGATATAACTGGCTAATCGGGAACTTTTAAAATCTTAAAACAACCCCCTGAATCTTACTATTATGTTGGTGTAGGGAAAGATGATTGTAGATTGCCTCGCATGGTAACTGGCTCGCTTGATTCTGATGGTAGGTTTTGGGGCTCAATATAGGTTAGTATGATCTTATTTTAGATTATGCTAGCAGCTGAGCCTCTCAAAGGCTGAACAGGGATTGTAGATCTCTTGCTACGTATGGAGTATTTGACTTGTCTCTACAATTTCTCTTTCCTCTGTTTACAACACCAACATTTTAGCTATTTCCTTCTCTGCGTCATGGCATGCCTATAGAATGCGACGAGACATTGCGCGATCATCATACAAATGCACATGCGAGCGAAGTCGTTCTTCGGTTTGGAGAAAAGCCCTGCCGTGACAGGATGGAGGCAATCGGCTAAGGTCAACTGTGCGGTCCTGCTCGTCTCGTCGGTCGCGTTGACTGTATTGGTCATTGTGGTTCTGGCGCGCGGCTCATTGAAACCCGTGTTCTTTTACGCCGCCGACTGCGACGGCGGCAAGGTGGCGGCGCGCAATCTTGCGCTGCATTTACTTATCAATGTTGCATCCACTTTAGTGGTGAGTCTAGCCTTCGTCGCCTTCGGACCTTTGGCTAACTACGTTCCTATGTCGCAGTATGTTATTCGTAGCTCCTGTCCCACGGTCGCGCTGGTTCTACCATGGTCATGATTAGGCGGCTCTCTTGTGGATAGAGTACTTGGTCTCTGTCATGATGCTGCGGTCGAATTACCGTCGAGGAAGACCGTGAGTATTCCATACGTTTGACTGACACCAATTTCCATCTAGGCTTGCATCCAGCAACTTTTTCATGCAGGTTCTAAATGCGCCGACAAGACAGGAGGTTGACAATGCTCACTTCAAGTCCTCTTGGCTGGGAATTGGTGTCCCTTCCGTGCGCAACGCATTTCGCGTGTCGCGATTCAAGACGTGGTCCTGGATCTCTTTTCTCTTGAGTTCCATCCCTATCCACTTGCTATTCAACTCCGCGGTCTTCGAGGTTGATAGTCGTGAATCCGACTTCCACCTGACCATTGCCACAGAGCAATTCTTACACGGCGGGGACTTCTACCCACCAGGCTCCAGCTTGGCCATCCCAGGCTTGGTATCTGTTGACGACAGTACAATCACAGAGTACAGCGCCGATAATGACAATATAGGTGTATCTGATATGCCCTGGGCTTATCAGTATAAGTATGGTAGCCCAATCAACAGAACTGATTATAAAGACCCTTCATCTCCGGTAGTTTCGAATATTTCCACCATTGCCGAGAAGGCAATGGCGTGGGAACGGCTGGAGATCGAGGAGGTAAGACAAATTCCCCCAAGTCGCCAATTAGTAAATCTTTGAATCTCCAAGAAACGGATACTTCAACTAAGGTCGCCCACTATTATTGACTGACTATGCGTCTCATCGGAGAAAGATGCTAATTCCAGAGCAAACAGTGCAAGAATGAATACGTGGCTTGTAGAGGCCTCAAAAAACGCCGAAGCGTCGTGCTTGTCGTTGATAAGCCAGGTGGCTGGGTTTGGAATGACATATGGCGGCTCAACGAGACTGAGGCCGAATACTGGGATCAATACATATGGAAATCGGGAGGCAGGTAAAGAAGATGGCTGGGTACTACGCCCCACACGCATCCACTATATATTGTAGAGGTACCACCTCATCCAACTGTACCTAGACTTGTTCCTTAATGCAATATACAATACTGTACACCTATTATATATATTTATTTTTAACTAGTTATAAGCCCGGAAACTTATAACTTATAATATTTATAAATTATTTTATAATTATCCTTTATAATTAACTAATAATAATTATTACTTTACTTACTATTATTTAAATTATTTTATAATATTTAAACATAGCTGCTACTATTTCTATTAAGCTAAAAACTAATAGTAATATTAAAAATAATACCTTAGTAGGAATACTATATTTTAGTAGTAGCCACCTACTTTGCTATAAATGCCCTAATATATTAATTATATAATTAACAAAATATACCGCACTTATTAAATCTAATAAATAATTTTTATTATATTTATATTTTTAATAATTATTATTATTATTATTAATAATATTTATAGCTTATTATTAATTATTAATAAAAAATAAAAATCGATCTATTTTAGTGTTTGTTATATAAAAGTATAAATTATTTAGAATACTAGATAAGCTAACGTTTTTTTAACAATCGGAAATTTAATTAAAACTAAGCTAAAAAAAATAATAAATAATATTTTAAATATTTAGAACTAAATTAAAAACTTATTTAAGTTTTAAACCAAGCTTGTTTATAAATATTTAAAAAATTACTATAAAATATAACTTTAAAACTTAACTACTTATTTTACTAATTTATTACTAATTTTTTAATAAGAAAAACTTTTTATATTTTATATAAAAACTTAAAAACAAACAGAAAATATGTTTTTTTTATAAAAACTTTTTAAATTATAACTATTAGCTAAAAACTCTTTTTTTACTAATTATATTTCTAAATCTTTTATTATTATTTTTACTATATAAAGTTTTTTTTATATTTATATTAAAAAATATTAATAAAATAAACCTATTTAGATTTAAAGTTATTATTTAATTATTTATATTAGAATCTAAATCTAGTATATTTAATATTTTTATTTTAAAGCAACTTATATTTAAAATAATTAAAATATTATTTAATTTTAACTTTAATAATTTTATACCAAGTTTAACTTTATTAAATAATATTTTATTAAAATTTATTTTAAATAATTTATTTTATTAGCTAATATTTAAAAAATATAATAGCTATTAAAATAAGTAATAATTTTAAAGTAACTACTTTTTAAAATATTATTATGCTTAATTTTTTAGCTAAATATTTTAAGTTTAAAAAATAAATAAAAAACTATATATATGTTATAAAATATGCTAGTTTTTTATTTAAAAAATAAAAAAAAAATAAACTAATTAAAATCCCTAATATATTAATAAGCTTTAATTTATATAAAATATAAAAAGCTTAAAAAATTACTTAATAAAAAATTACTTAATAAAAAATTAAAAGCTATATTTATAGCTATTATAAAAAAAATATTTAAAAACTATTAATAAAATAATAAGTAAAGTTTAATAATAAAAATAAAAAAGTTATAATAACTAATATATAAAAGCTAATTAATAAAAAAGTTAAGCTAGTTAAAAGTTTAGCTTTTTAAAACCTACTATATAAAAAAAAAAATATTTTACTAGCTACTAAAAGCTTGGTTTTAATTTTTGTTACAAGATTTTATAGTATTTGCTCCGATTTTAAAGATCTAGATCTAAAAAACTTTACTATTAAAAACCCCTTTTTAATAATAAGGTTTTTTTTAAGTTTAAAAAAGAACTATATTAACTTTGTTTTTATTTTTTTTTAAACAAATTATTTTATTACTATTAGAAAACCTATAAAAAAAAAACTTATAAAAAAAACAACCTTTTAATTCGCTTTAATAAAAATATAGCAAAAAGAATATATAAAAAAAATTGCTAGCTAAAACACTATTAAAGCTATACTACTTATAAATTAATAAAAAAAGAATTATAACAATAATAATAATAATAGTAATAATAATAATAATAATAATAATAATAATAATAATAATAAAAACCTAGCTATTCCTACTATACTACTACTAGCTAAAAAGTTATAACTTATAGCTCTTTAGAATATTTTTATATAAACTTAGATCTAGCTTCTAATTAATAAAAAATAAAAATATTAAATAAAAAACAAAAAATATCAAATAATATAAATATAACTGCTTTATTTATTAATAATGTTTTATTATTTTTATTACTAGGACTTTTAAACTTAATATTTTTAACTACCCGGAATAATATAAAAAAAATAAAAAAAATATTAAAACAAAAACTAAATATTTTTAGTAAGATGTTTAGTAAATTTAAGTATTAAAAAGATTAATACTTATTAGTAATAAAAGCACTACTTATAATACTATAAAACTTAATAGCTATAGTTCTATTAAACTTTAGTTTTAAAAGAACTTTAATAAAAATAAGTTTTTTAAATATATTAAAACTAAAAGTAGCAGAACTTATAAAACAAATTGCTAACTATATTATTTTAAATAATAGCTATAGCTAAACTAATTTTAGTAATAAATCGTTATTTATAAAATTTTAATTTTATAACGGACTACTAGTTTATAAAATTAATAATATTATAATTATTTTAAAATAAATAAATATTGCTAGATTTTTTATTATTATAAATAGAAAAACTAAAATAATTATTATTAATAATATTATTTATTACTTTAAAACAGGCATAAATCTAGTTTTAATATTTTAATTTGTAAAAAAAAAAGCAAAATTTCTATTTTATTAGAATAAGGCCTAGGCAGCTATAAAAAAGCATACTTTTTTAATAGTAAAAAAGTCCGATAGATTATATATAATTAATTAGCTAAACAAAACTATTTAAATCGCTGCTTTTAATATTACTTTTTAAACTTATTTAATTAATTTTATTTTAAAAATATAATATAAATAATTTAAACATATAAGTAATAAAAAAATATAAAAACTAATAATAATAATAAAAAATATTATTTTTTAAACTAAATATTATTTTTATAAAACTTATATTAAAAAAAGAATATAAGCAAAACTTTATAAAAAAAAACTTTTTAAAAGAACTTACTTTATAAAGTTTTTTTATTTTAATAAAACTAGTATACTAAAAAATATTTTTATAAGCTATAATAAATTTATAAAGTAAATAGCTATTTTTTATAACTTTATTAGCAGAGTTTAGGCTATTTTTTTATTAAATTTAGATTTATAGTTTTTAAAATTTAAAAAACTTCTATAAAAGTAAAAAAAACTTAAATAATAATATTAATACGTTAACCTAAATAAACTAAAAATATATATAAATAAAGATTTTGTTTATTACTATACTTAAAAAAGCATAACCATTAGATACTCTGCTATAAAGCAGTACTAGCAAAATAAAAAAGCAAAAAAATTTATCCGAACACTAAAAAATATAATACAAATAATACTAGTTATAGCAAAAAAAAGTAAACTTTTATTAAACTTTTGGCCTATTTATATTTAAACAACTATTTATATTAAGAATAAATAATGCTTTAAAAAAATAGTATTAATATTATATAAAAATTAATATAATAAATAGTTAAACTATTATTATATAGTTATTTTTAGTATATTAAAAAACTATATATTAAATAATAAACTAAATATACTAAAAATAAAAACTATTTTTTATAAAATACTAAAATATAAAAGTAATAAAATATATAACTATATTATTTATAAACTTAATAACTTTATTATTATAACTATTAATAATATTATTTTTATAAAAAAATACTTTTATATATTAATAAAAAATACTAAAAAATTAATAAAAAAGCGCTATAGATTATTATTACCTCTTAGTAAACAAGAATAAAAGCAAGCCGCTAAAAAAGCAAAAAAAACAAAAATAACTACTTAAAAAAAAAAATAGCTTTTAATCTATTACTTATAGAACTTTTAAAATTATATATGCTAATAACTTATATAAAAATACCTTTATTACTTCTAGTACTTTTTAAAAATCAATAACCTTTAATGCATATATTACTAGCACTACTATACTTTAAACTAAAAAACCTAATATAAAAAGTGTTATAATCAGTTAAGTAAAGCTTTTATAGTTAGTTTATTAATACTATAGACAAAGATTTTAAGCTAAAAAAGAAAAAAAAAAAAAAGGAAATTAGAGTTTATAAGGTAGGTAGATATAGACTTTGTATATATAGCTATAAAGTTAGGTTGGTCCGTATATAGATTTTTTATTTTATTGCTATATAGGTTTGAAGTTTTTGCAAGTTTTGCTAAGACTGTACTAACCGTTATATTATTTTTTTTTAAAACTAAAAATTTAAATATAGTTTTAATTTAAAGTTATTAATAATATTAAGTTTATATAGTTTTTTTATGTTATATTGCTTTATTATTGTTTTTATAATTGTTTATAAATTTATTAGCTGCTACTATATATATTTATTTTTGTAATTTTATAAAAAGTTTAAAAGCTTTTTTATAAGTTTTATAAAATTAGTTAAGTTTAATTAGTATATTTTTAAAATTTTAAACTATATACTAAATATTATTAAAATTATAGCTTTTTTAAATAATTTAGTATTATAACTTTTTATTTTTTATATATATTTTTAATTGTTTAATTTATTTAATTTTAAATTTTGTTTTATTATTAATATTTTTAGTTAAAAGTAGTAATTAGATTTGTTAAAATAAAAAATTATTGTTTATTTTATAAAAATTAAGCAAATTAAAAATATAGTTAAATTTTTGTTTTTTTAAAATTTTAAAAAGTTTAATTAATTAAAAATTTAATCTAGTAGTTAGTGCTTATATTACAAAACTTTTTTTTTTTAAAAAGATTTTATTTTTTATTTTAAAATTTATTAACCGTTTTTTTTTGTTAGCTTATAGTTTATATTGTTTTTATATAAAAGTTGTTATATTATATATTATTTTTTAAATATTTTAAATTTAACGGACTAGTTTAAACGTTTATTGTTTAGTATTAAAATTTATAATAGTTTTATTAATATTTATTATTAAAAAGTTTTATATTTTAATTTTTATTATTATTTTTAGTAGTAATATATTAATTAATAAATATTATAAAAAATTATATATAAAATCTAAAATAAAAAAATAAATATTTTAATTATTTTAATATTTATTAATATAAAAATAGAGTTATTAGTCTAATTTTTAATTAGTTAATTTTATTGTTTTTTAGGTTTAAAAGTAGTAAGTATTACTAAAGCAGTGCTTAGTACTTATAAAATTATTAATTATTGCTATAAATTTAGAAATAAATAGTTTTATATTATTTAATATTTATATGTTTAGTATACTAAAAAATCTATATAAACTTTTATAGTATTATATAGCTAGTAACTTTATAATATTTATTTTTTTGCTAAGTAAAGTTATAATTAAATAGCTAAACTTATTTATAAATATTTATATATAGTTATAACCCTATTAATTAAATAATATATTTTTATTATTTATTATTATGTATTGCTATATTATAGCTAGTATAAATAATAAATAAAAAAAGCTAGAAATCTTGTTTTATAATATTTTGTTTTTTTTAAAATAACTTTAAATATATATAATTTTTTGTTTTTATTTTTTATCTTTTATAGTTAGTTTTTTTGTTTAATTAGGTTTATTAAGTTAGTTTTTTAGAAAATATTAAATAAAAAATCTATAGTTAATATAAAATTTAGTATTTTATTAAATAGGACTAATATTATTATTTATTTTTTAGTTTTTTTAATTTTAATTATAAAAAGTTTAGCTATTTTTTTTAATAAAATATTAACTATTATATTTTTTTGTTTTAGTTAGTAATAAAAAATAATATTAAAGTTTAATAAAAAATTAGCTTAGTATACTTGTTATATTAATAAAATCTATTTATTTAAAAAATATAATAAAGCTTAATAATTAATTATTATAAAAAACTTAGTTCTAAAGAGTTCTAAGTAGTAGTGTTCTAAAGTTTATATTATTGTTAAAAGTTTATAGTTTTGAATTAGGTAGGTTTGCTTAGTTAATATTATTGTTTTAAAGAAATATTTTATAAGTTTTTAGGTTATATTTTTTTATTATTGCTAGATAATTTTTTTTGTTATATTATATAAAATATTTGTTTTTATTTATGTTAGTTAGCCGGGCTTAAAAAAAGTTAAAACAAATGTTTTATAAGCTAGTAGTTTTATATGTTTAAAAGTTTGTTTTTGTTCTAGTTTTATTATAAATAGCTTGTTTTTTTTTAATAGTTAATTTAAAAAAGTAATAATTTTACTAGTGTAGTAAATAAATATACAAATATAATTATAGAGTTTAAAAAATAATTAGATTAATTTAATATTTTTAAAATTATTAAAGTTTTAATTTAGGATTGTTTAGATTTTAATAGGGTTAATTCTGATTTTTATTTTAGTTTTTATAATTATTTTTAAGTAGTTAATAATAAATATATTAAAACAAGATTTTTTAATATTTTTTTAATATTTAGCTTAATATAAGCAGTAGATTATTTTTTTATAATAGGTCTAGTGCTATTTTTTAGTTTTAGAATAAATTAAGATATTATTTATGTAAATATTTATAAACTTATTTAAAAGTTTTTAAATTTATATATTATTAAAAGTTTATTATTAAATAGGTTTTATTTTTAAACTAAAAAATAAAACCTTTTATTAAAATATTTTTTTATAGGTTTAAAATAAAATAAAATAATATAATTTTATAATTAATAATAATTAATAAAAAGCTTTAATAATATTTAGTTTAGTAAATCGGGTAGTATTATAATAATTAAATATAGTACTATTAATATTTAAAGCTAGTATAATTTAATTTTTTAAATATATGTTTTTTTATTAATAATTAATTATAAATTTATATTTAGTTAATTTAGGTTTAAATATAAATAAAATAAAAATAATATTTAAGTTTATATTTTGTTTAATAAAATTTATAGCTAGTAGTTTATTTATAAATTATATAAGTATATAGTATTAATAGGGGCCGGAGGTATGTTTTTTATTATTAAGTTTTAGTACTATATTAAACTTTAGTTATAATAGTAATAAAGTTTTAGATTTTTCTTTTAAAAAAAACTCTTTTAAGTATAATAACTAAAGAAGTAAAAAGTTTTATACTAATTTTATATATTAGAAGTTTTTTTTTTTTAGAAATAAGATCGGTTTATTATTAAAAGTTTTTTATAGTATTACTTAGCTAATTTAAGTTTATTTTTTTTATAAAGTATTAATTACTTTTGAGTTTTTTTTAAATAGTTTAGTATAGTTATTTTTAATTGTTATAAATTTAATTGTAATAAGTTTTTTTAAAATCTTTTTAACTAGTTGTTTTTATTTATTTTAGTAAAAATAATTCTAAAAGTTTTATATAATTTTTTTAATAGTGGCTTGGTTTTTATTTTTTTAAAAAATTATTATATAGACTTTTTTTATTTTAGGTTTAAAAGTCCTAAGTTTTATTTTTATTTTTTTAGTTTTAGTTATTTTTAAAATAATTGTTTTGTTTTTAAAAGGTTGTTTTAATATTTAATAGTATTTTTTTAATATTTAATTATATTAATTTATATTTTTTTATATTTTTAGGTTTATATTTTATTGTTTATAATTAAAAAGTTTAATTATAATTATTAATAAAAATTAAGCTAATAAAAATAGATTATTTAGTTAAATTAATTATTATTTTTAGGTTTTTATTAGAATATTTTGTTTTATTAATTATTTAATATTAATAATAATATTATAGCTAAAATTAATAATTTAAAATATTTAATCTTTAAATTATTAATTATTAATTTTTATAATATATATTAAATATTTATAAATTTTGCTAATTATTTTATTTTAATAGTTATAAAGCTTTTAAGGTTTAGTTAGCTAAACTATTTTTATTTTTAATTATTGTTTAATTTATTATATAAACTTATAGTTAATTATTAAAAAAATATAGGCTCTAGTATTATATAAAACTAAAGTTTTTATTTTAATATTATTAATTTATAATTAAATAAATATTTTAAAAATAATTAATTTGTTTTAGTTATATATTTTAGTTAAAATAAATAAAAGAACTAATAAAGAGATTTTTGTTAGTTTTATTTGTTTTTTAAGTTAGATAAATTATTAGAGCTATTTTTATTAGGGCCTTTTTTTGCTAATTAAACGCCTAAGATTTTAGGTTTTTAGTTAGGGCAGTTAATTAATATATATTTTTTTTTACTATAAATAAAATAAGTTTTATTATTTTAATAAGCTTTTTTATTTTTATAATTAGTGTTTGTTTTAATTATTTTAAAATAAATATTTTAGAACTTTTAGAGTTAATTAAAAGTTAGTAAGCTAGTTTGCTAAAAGTTTAGTTATTTAAGTTAGATTTTTGTTTAGTTAAACTAGCAGGCTTAGTTTATTAGTAGTTTTTATAAGTTTGCTTAGTATTATATACTAATTTAATAATTTTGTTAATAAATAATTTATAAAAAATATTTAAATTTATAAAAGCTTTATATAAGTTTTTTTTCAAGTTTATATAAAAGTAGTCCTATAATTTATATTTTTATTATAATTTAGCTAGTTAATATTTTTAAGCTAAGCTATTAAATATAAAAATAAATTTATTAATATTTTTATTAGTTTTATATATATAGATTTAAAATATTTTATAAGTTATAATTATTTAATTAAAGTTATAATAAATTATTAATAAAATTTAAATTATTTTAGTAATATTATTAAATAGTTTTTTAGTTAAATAAAAATATATTTTTATTAATTTTTTAGTATATTTTTTTAATTAGCTTATAATATATTAAAATTAGTTATTTTTAGTTTAAAACGTAATAATATTTTTATTTAGTTTTTTTATTAGTTTATAAACCTAGTTATTAAATAAAGTTTTATTTTTTGTAAACTTGCTAAAATTAGTTTTTTATATTTTAGTTTTTTTAGTATAAATAAGGTTTAAAACATTAAAAAATAAACTAATAAAATAAAAAACAAATAAAGTAGTAAAACTAAAAAGTTTAAAATTAGTATTTTTAAATATATTTATTATTATTAAATTATAGTTATTTTTTAAAAGTATTAGCATAAATATATTAAAAAATTAGTGCTTTATTTTTTTAATTTATTAGAGAAGTTTTGCTAGAACTAATATAGGATCGTAAGCTTGTATAGCTATAATATTTAATACTATGTTTTTAAGTATATTATTTATTACGTGTTGGGCAATCATAGAAAGCAAGGCTTTATTCCGAAAGCGAACTTTGTATTAGAATCTAAATATAAAGAAAAAAAAAACTAATTTTATAAGAATATGTTACAGGTTTTTTATAGGTAGATTAGTAGGAGGTGTAGGCAGCTATTAAGTAATTGCTAAGTGCTGGTTAGGTATAAATTATATGACCTAGGAATTGAAGATTGTAGTTTGTATGGCTTGTGGGTTATAGCTATGCTGCTAGCTACTAGTTACTATACTATAACTACCCCCCCTACAAAAAAAAAAAAAGATATATTTATATATATTTAAACAAGTGCTTTTTAATTAAAGAAAAGATAGCTTTGGGTATTTACTTATTAATTTTGATCTAGGCCCTTATTTTATTACGCTATTAAACAGGTTTTTTTATATATAATATTAGAAGATTTTATTATATTATAATTTAAGTGTAGGGTTATTTTATGTATTTTTTTATTGAGATTTTTTTATATTTTTTAGTATAGCTTTGTTATTATTAGAGTATTTTTTATTAAATTTGTTATTTTTTATGGTTTTTAGTTATTTTTTTAATTTTATTAGTAGTTCTGCTGATTTGGGGTTTTTATTATAGAACTTCTTTAGTACTTTTGTATTATTTTTAAAATTTTTTACTAAATACTATTTATTATTAGTATTTTAGCTTTTTTAGTTGATTTAGTATTATAATTTTTTATAGTATATTTTTGAAGTTTTTACTTTTTTTATTATAAACTTTTTTTTGTTTTTTGGTTTAACTATTTTGCTTTTTAGGTTTTTTACTTTTTGCTTTAGCAATAGGTTATTAGGGTATTTTTATAATCTGTTAGCGTAATATTTGTTTATAGCTTGCTAAAAAAGAAGTATTTTAAGTATAAAAGTATTGCTAACGCGTGCTAAAATTTTAAACGTTTGTTATATTATTAGATAGTTAAGCTTGTTGGATAGGCGGTTTATTTTTTAGCTTTATTGTTTTTTTAATATAAATATATAATTTTTTATGTTAAAGTTGGGATTTTTATAGTTTTTATTAGCTTGTTATATTATATAATCTTATATATTTTATAAATACGATTTAGCTATATTAACAAACTGGACTATTTTTTTGGCCTTTTTTTATGCGTTTTTTTTTAGGGCTTTTTTTTATACTGGTAATTTGTTTATTTTTTTTTTTGGCTATTTTGTTTTTTTAATTAAAGTAGAATAGTATTAAGAATCCTATTTTTATTTTGTGGGGCACTAAGCCTATAGATTTATGCGGTAAAGCTATTTGTGCGTAGTTTATAGTAGGTATTCTTTTGGACTAATTATTTTAATAATAGCTTATATAAAGTTTTAACTTTTGGTTAAAATATTTATTTATAATCTTTGTTTGTTTTATTGTTTTATGGTATTTTGCTAAGGCTAAGGTGTAGGTTATACTTATTAGTTTATATAGTTTGTTTATAAATATAAATATAAACTGTAGTTTTTTATTTAAAGTAATTATTATAGGTACTCTAAATATTTTAAAGGGGTTTTTATAATATATATAGGTTATATTTTTAGACGTAGCTTGTACTATATAAAGGATTATTTACGCTTGTTTACTTAACCGGTTAATTATTACTAGTATATTATTATAATTATATTGATCTTTAGGTATCTGTTTAAAATTTATTATTAAGTGTTTTTATATTTTGTTAAGTATTAGGAGCAGGCATAATTTGTTAGGAGTTTTATTTTTTAGTATTTTAGTTAGGCAGTATTTTAGGTAGTTAGTTATATATGTATTGTAATCTTTTATTATTTTTAGCTATTAATATTATTAAGTGATTAATTGTTTTGTTTTGTTTTTTTTAGGGTGTATAGTTGGCATGCTGTTATATATTTCTTTAATCAGTCGTGTACGCAAGTATGGAGCGTCCGGAACAACTAGTCTATTTTTAAAAGTTATAAGTCCTTTTTTAACAATCTATAAGTTGTTTTTTATGCTTGTTTTAGTTTTTTATTAGTAAATTTTTATACTAAGGTTTATTTTATTCTTATATAAAATATAGTTTATTAATTAAGCGCTTTTTAGTTGTTTTAGGTTAATATAAAGTTATATTTTAGATAATATTATAACGTTATTTTTTTAAAATAAAAAAATATTATATATAGGTCTAAACAAAGTTATATATTTATATGCTTTTTTTTTTTTAGGTCGGTAAGTAATTAAAAAGTTATATTTAAAAAATAAGGATACTTATTTGGCTTATTTCAAGTTAAAGTATTATTTTTTGCTAAAATATTTTAATGTTTTATAGTTTATAAGAACTAAAAAATAGTTATAGTTACTAATTAGTTTAGCTTATTACTTTTTAAGTGCTAGAACTATTATTAGTATTTTTTTATTATAAATACTATAGTTTAATTTAGTATTATATATAGTTTTAGAATAAAATATAATAAAGTATTATTTGTTGTTATATAACTAAAATATAGCTTTTGCTACTACGCTGTTAAAAATGTCCGTTTTTATTTTAGTAAGTAGTTTATAATTAAAATGCTTAAAAATAAAAGTTAATATAAGGACTTTTTTTAGTTTTTAAAAGGCTTTTTTATACTGTTCGGTCTATTTAAATAATATTTTTTTTTTATTAAATAATTAAAAAGAGCTGCTATTTTATTATAATCTTTTATAAATTTTTAGTAAAAGTTATAAAAACTTAAAAAGAATTAAACTTTTTTTATAGTTATAAGTATTTTCTAGTTATATATTATAGTAATTTTGGCTAGGTTGACCTATATATTTTTAGTACTAATAATATATCTAAAAAACTTAGTTTTAGTTATATAAAATTCTAACTTTTTAAGGTCTGTTTATAAGCCAGCGGATCGCAATTAAGTAAGGACTTTTTTTATGTATATTTAGTATTTTTCTAAGTTATTAAAATAAATAAAAATATTATTTATATAAGTATTACAAAAATTATTTAAGTAATTAAATAAAGTATTATTAATATATTTTTAAAATATAGAAAGGCTATTAATAAGACTAAACAGAAAAACATAGTAATAATATATGCTATAACAAGTATAAAACGTTATAAAATCTTTTTGTTCTAAATATACTTATATATAATAAAAAGCTTACTTTATATTAATTTTAATAAAAATTTTGGCTTTAAAAATATATAATAAGGTTTTTTTGATTAGCAGCAGAAAATACTTATTTTTTTTAGTAATTTTGTTTAATTTATAATAATCTATATAAAAGCAAAGTCTGCTATAGGGTTTTTTTACAAATAAAACAAAAGATACAAATAAAGTATTATTTAGCTTAATAAATCTTTTATATAAATTGTTAATAAAATATTTTTTTATAGTTTTTAGTTTGTTTAATAATATTTTATATAAAAAGCTATAATTTAAGTTTTTTAAAAATTTTATATTTATAAATTCTATTTTGTAGTTTATTTACGGGCAGTAAAGCAGTAAAGTATTAGAATCTATTTTGCTAAAGGTATAAAAAAAGTTATAGTACTTTAGGGGTATAGGTTCTAGGGCTTTTTTTTTAAGTTTTTTATTTTTTTTTTTAGGGAATAGTTCCTTTTTGGACTTATGTTCCTTAATTACTTTGTTTACTTAATAAATACTAATAATTTATATATTTTTATAAAGGTTATCTTTTTGGACTATTTTTTTAAATACTATAGTACTTATTATAATATATTATAGTTAGTATTTATACTAACTAACACTATTATGTTTTAATTAATATATATTAGTAGTATTGGATTGCTAATAGGAAGATTTGCATTTTTTAGATTTTTGCCTTTTTTGTTCCTTTTTTTTTTTTTTTTTTTTTTGTAAGCAAGCTTAAATAAAAGAAAAAAAGTGTTATATAAGTTTCTTTCTATTTTAGTAATATTTTTTGTAGTTAGGTTACTTTTTTTTAAAATGCTAATATAAAGTTGTTATATAGTATTATATGCCTAGTTATATTAGTTTATAGTTTGCTATTGTTTTTTTTAGCGTTTTATATTCTTTTTTAATTTTATATTTTTATGTTATATGTCTGTTTAAAAAGAAAGGTATAATAACTATCCCTTGGTATTATCTATTGCTAGGTTATATTTATAGTTAGGTTTAGCTAGTAAATCTAATAGGAATACTAGTTTGTTTTATTAATAGTTTGGTAGGATATTATAGGCTTAGAACTATAGTTTACTAAAAATAATATTATATTATATATTTAGTATAAATATTAAGATCTATTAAAAAATATAGCTTTAAATTTTTAGATTAATTAATAGTACTTATTTAATTAATTGCTAATTTTTATTATTATAACCTATTATAAGATATAGTAGTATTTTTATTATAATAGGTTGTAATTATTATAGGACTTTTTTAGTAAAGTAAATATTTATAAATATATATAGTCCGGCTTTTATATTTCTAAAAAAATTATAAATTATTAAAGATAGTTTATTATTATTTATAGTATAAGTATATAAAAAAAACTTTTTTTTAAAAAACTTATTTATTATATTTTTTTTTTATAATCCGGAAATATATTTTTTAGGTAGGAGTTTATTTTATTTAAAGTTATTTTTTTAACAGCTTAGTGTAGTTCTTATTAGAACTATCTTTTAGGGTAGGCATATTTAGTTTGCTATATTTTGTAAATATAGCATTTATTTGGGCTTTATGGTTAGCTGCTATACTAGCTTTTATTAAATAGTTTTTTAATATATATTTTTATTGTTTATAATTAAAGCTTTTTTTTTTAAAAATTAGTTTTTTTATTTTATTGTTGCTAATCTTAGGGCTTTAGATTATAAGTGCTATATTGTTTTTTATATCTGCTTTACTTTTTTAGTTAGTGTTATTATTTTTTTTTGTATTGTTTTTAGCTATAATAAAAGTTTATTTTTTAGTTTTATAAGCTATATTTTTTTTTTAGTTGCTAATATTTAGCTAATAAGCAATTTAAATAATATATTTTATATAAACATTAAAAATAATACTATTTTTAAAATATTTAAATATAGTTTTATTATAAAAATAAATTAAAAGTTGATTTTTAAGTTTTTTTTTTTATTTTTTTTTATTAAAATATATTTTATTAGCAAGTCGGACAAAGTTGTTTTTAAACTTAAAAAACTTATTTAAAGACTTACTTTCAAAAAATAACTTTTTTTATTTTTTTTTTAAACTTAATAGTTTTGTTAATATTATAATAACTATTCTAGAAATAAATTAATAGTATTACAAAAGTTTTGATTTAATTTAAATAAATATTTTTAAAATAGGGCTATAAGTTTTTTATAGCTTTTTTTTTAAAATAGGATTTAATATTTATTATTTTTGTAGTATTATTAATAAACTAATTTTTATTAATAAAAAGGCAATTTTTTATATTTTTATATTATATTTTAAATTTAACTTTATTTTTTGTTGTATTGTTATAAAAAATAGTTATATATATTTAAGCAATTTTGTAAGATTTTCCTTTAGTTCGATCCAAATATAGAGTTAACTAACGTTAGACAATTAAGTTTATTATATATTAATTTATTTTTATTACTTAATTTTGCAAACTATTATACTGGGCGGTTATTATTTTAAGTTTGTTTAAAAGTTAGTTAATAGTTTATTGCTAGTCTATTTGTTAAAAAGCACTTATATAACAGGTTAAAAAACTAAAGTTATTAAACTTAAATTTAATAAGTTATACTTAGAGATCTTTAATTAAAATCTTTTAACTAATATTTTTATTAGTACTTAAGTTAATAAAATATTCGCCCTATTTAAAAAAGCTTATTATATTATTTTTAGTTTTTTATAGTAATTTATATAGATCTAAAGCGTATTAAACATTAATAATTATTATAATATTTTATAACTTAAATTTTTGCTATAAAGCTTTTAAATAATTTAAAATAATATTAAAAGTAATCTAGTTTATAAGTTTTTTAAATATAAAGATTACTTGTTTTATTTTTAAAATAATTGCATTAAAAAAAAAAGTAAAATTATTTCTTTTAATACAAGTTGCTATATATTAGTTAATTAGGTTTATAGCTTTTTTATTGAATTTTTTTTGCTTGTAATAATATTAGTAGTTAGTAAAAATAAAGTTAGTAATAGCTTACTTAAATTTATTATTTATTTAGATAATAATAAATTATTTATTTTTATTATTATTATATTTAGCTATAATAAATTAACTAAACAAAAGTTCTTATATAAACAATATATTTAACGATTATTATTATATATTAAAGTAAGGTTTTTTATTAGGTTAAAATATGCCTTTTTTAAAGTTATCTAATAAAAAACGCACTTTTTTACAGGCTATGCTTTCTATATAGGCATGCTTTTTTAGAGTTTATGCTATATTGCTAAAACAAAAGCTAAGTTTTAGCAAATAGTTCAAAGTTATATTAAGTAGTTATAATATACGCTATATATAAGTTGTTTAATTATTTAGAAAAATATTTAAAAGTAGTCCTAATATATTTTATAAAAGTAATATTTAGATTATTATGCGTTAAGCAATTATAAAAAGCAAGGCTTTATTCTAAAAGCGAACTTTGTATTAAAATTTAAATATAAAAAAAAAAAAAAACTAATTTTATAAGGGTATGTTATAGGTTCTTTATAGGTAGATTGGTAGGAAGTATGGGCAGCTATTAAGTAATTGCTAGGTGCTGGTTAGGTGTAAGTCATATGACCTGGGAATTAAAGATTGCGGTTTGTGTGGCTTGTGGGTTGCAGCCACGCTGCCGGCCACTAGCCACCATACCGTAACTTTATTTATTTTAAGTAGTTCTAGTTTTAGTTTAGATTTTATTTTTTTAGGTTTTAATTTTTTGTTTTTTTTAGATTTTTTTTTAAGTATTAGTTTGCTTAAAGTATTTATAAAAAAGTTTAGTGCTTAATTTTTTTTTTTATTAAAAAAAAGATTTTAAAATTATTTAATAATAAAAAGCTAGCTATATTTAAAAACTAAAGTTGTTTTAATTATTTAAAAACTAAAAATAAAATAGAAATGTTTAAAATTAGGTTTTTTATAAGTTATTAGTTTTTAAATAATATAAAAGTTAAAAATTTTATTAAAGTTATATTAAAGTTAGATTTATATTATAAAATATATAATTTTTTATATTAAATATATAACTAAAAAAAAAAGTTTATTTATATTTTATTAATTATAGCAAAATAAAAAATATATATTTATTAAATATTTATTAATAAATAATTAGTAAGTTTAAAGTAGTATTATAATTAGTTAAGTAAAGCTTTTATAGTTAGTTTATTAATATTATAAACAAAGATTTTAAGCTAAAAAAGAAAAAAAAAAAAAAAAAAGTTAAAGTTTATAGGGTAGGTAGATATAGACTCTATATATGTGGCTGTAGAGTTAGGTTGGTCCGTGCGTAGACTTTTTATTTTATTGCTATATGGGTCTGGAGTCCTTGCGGGTCTTGCTAAGACTGTACTAACTATTATAAAAAGCACTATAATTTTATTATAATTTATATTTTTAAATATAAATTCCTAATTATTTATAATATAGCTTATATACTTTATTATTTATTTTTAAAATAGCTATTATAATATTATTATTTATATTACTAGCAGTAGATATAAAACTAAAAAGCTATAAATAAGCTAAAAAAAATGCTAAATAGCTTAAATAATATAAAGCTATAAAAGCAAAATATTAGTTATTTATTAATAATAGGACTTAAATATTTTATAAATTACTTATTAGTAAAAATCTTATAACTAAAAAATAAATTTATAAAATTAAAAAAAACTTTAATAAAAAAGTTATAAAATATAAGGTATAATAAGTTATTTAAAACTTTAAATAAATTTTTAATAAAGATTATAATAAAACTTTTGCTTTAGTAGTAAAACTAATAAGTTATAAAGTTATTTTTATAATTACTGCAGTTCTAGATCTTAAAATTAAATAAATAAATATTAAAACTGCTTTTTTATATAAAAAAAAAAACGTTTATGTTTAATAATTATTTAAATTTAATAATAGAACTAATAAAGTCTATAAATTAAACAAAGTATTTTACGGCTTAAAACAAGCTTTTAAAGTATAGTATTAAATACTGGCCGATTTTTTAAAAACGCTAAACTTTAAACTACTAGAATTAGACGTTAGTATATTTGCTAAAAAGTATATATATATAGTTATTTATATTAATAACCTATTAATAGTAGGATTTTTAAAAAAAAAATTTAATAAAATCAAAAAAGATTTATTAAAAAGATTTAAAATATAAGATCTAAAGCTATGCTTTTTTTATTTTAGTATAGCTATTATTTAGGACTAGAAAAATAAAACTATTCTTTTTAGTTAAAAAGCCTATTTAAAGAAAATAATTAAAAAACTAAGCTAATAAAAAATATATATAATTATTATACTTATTAATATAAATAAAATTTTAGAACTAATAAATAATTATAAAGCTTTTAAAAATAATATTTAATAATATATAAAAATTATTAGTTGCCTAATATATATTATATTTAGTACTAGACCAGATATAATATATGTTATTTTTTATTTAAGTAAATATATAAAAAACTTTATAATAATATATATAGAAATAGCTAAGCAAATATTATATTATTTATATAGTACTATTAATTTAAAACTATATTATTAAAAAAAACTATAAGATTTAATAAAATAAACTAATATTAACTAGGCTAGCTATATTTAAACTAGATATTTAATAATAAAATATATTTTTAATATAAAAAATAATACTATTAATTAAAGCTTTAAAAAATAATAAAGTATTATTTTATTTTTTTATAAGTTAGAACTAATAGAATAAATATAAGCTATAAAAAAAACTATATAGCTTTAATAACTACTATTTAAATTAAACATTTTTAAAAAAAATAATTATTATTATTATTTATAAAAATAATTAAAAAACTATAGTTATAATAAAAAACTTATAATTTTATAGCAAAATAAAACATGTTTTTATATAACAAGCTTTTTATAAAAAAGTTATATAACAAAAAAATATTAATTTTAAATAGATTTATATATTTAAATAAATAATTAATAGTTTTATTAAACTACTATTATAGAACAAATTTATTATATTTTAAAATATTTTAAGCTTTTAGTTATAAAATAAATAAATAAAATAGCTAAATTTATATTTTATAAGCTTTATAAATTATTTATTAAAACTTTTACTATTTTAAAATATTTTTATAAATTTTATATAGTTAATTTAATAAAGTTTTTATTTTTTAAGGCGTCTTATTTTAAAAAATTCTAGAATTACTAATATTTTTTTTAAACTATAACTACTTATACTTTATAAAAAGTATACTAAATATTTATATTTTATTAGATTTTTTATTTTATTATAATTTAATTAATACTATTTATAAACTAATTAATTAATATTATTAATTTTTATTTTATAGAAGATTTTTTTATTAATGCTAGGGCCCTATTTTAAAAATAAAAAACTATAATAAAAAAAAACATTTAAAATATTAATACTACTTATAAACTTTTTATTTTTATTTTTAATTATAATAAAATTACTAATAAATTTTAATAAATTTTTATTAGACTTAAAAACGCTAAGCTCTAAAATTAAAGATTTTTTAAAATAATTTTAAATATAATTAGAACTAACTTTTATTTTAAAGTATTTAAAACTAAAACAAAAATATAAAACAATTTTATATATATATTTTTAATTTATTTTTTTTTATAATAAATAAAATAAAATAAACTAGACAAACTATATATTAAACGTTCGAACTAAAGATTTTTTTAGTTATTTTGCTAGATTTATTAATATAAGTAAATATTACTTTAAAATCAAAATATTTAGTATTTTAAACAAATTTATAATAAAAAACTAATAAAAAACTAAAAAATAGTATATTTTTATAATTATTATTATTAAAGCAAAAAAATTTAAAGAAAATATATATTCTAATATAGGACTGCGATCTAGTAGAAGTTATAAGATTTAATTGCTAAAACAAAATATTTTTTAGAAAATAATATACTTTTATTAAATACTTTAAAAAAAAAAAAACATAAAAAAAGCATATATTTAGTATAATATAAACACAAGTTAAAGTAGTAAAAAAAAATATTTATTAAACTTTTTATTAAAAATATTAAAATAAACAATGCTAGAAAATCTATTTTATTAAAAAATTAAAAATATATATTTTCAAAATTATATATAATTTTAGGTATAATAAAGAATAATTAAAAAAACAAGTTAGTAATAATTTTATATAAATATATATAGTTTAAGTAGAAGTATAGAAATTGGGAGGCAGGTAAAGAAAATAGCTAGGTACTACGCCCCATACGTATCTACTATATATTGTAAAGGTACTACCTCATCTAACTATACTTAGACTTGTTCTTTAATGCAATATACAATACTATATACCTATTGTATACACTTATTTTCAACTATACATGCTTTTAGACAAGCCGAACCATTTATTCTTCGATGCTCAATGCCGCATGGTAGCGGAGACATTGGGCGGTTTAACTGCTTGCGGTAATAATTGTGTGAACGCTTTTGGAAACGACAATGACCACGATGGCGTTCTCAATGCCGCCGACTGGAACTATCCCTTTTTCAGTGATGACCAAGGAAGCACGTTTATTTTGAATGGGTCAAAAGCCGACGATGGCCGCTATCCACGATCTAACATGACGGAACCTGGCTCTTGGATAGCATCGCCATATCATACAATGACATCGGGCCTTCGACACGATTCTTTCAATCTAAACATCAGTTACTGTCTCGCTGAACCATCACCTAATATGTGTCGTATGTGTTTACTTTCCATTGAGGACACAGTTACTGACGTTTTGGTGATAGAAATTGCCCTCTCGCCATCGTTATTGTTGGGTGTTGCGCTTTGCGTGATTGCAAAGACCATCACAGCGGTTGTCGTGACGATTGTGCTTAGTCGCCCTGAGCAGAAACCCCTCGTTACGTTGGGTGATGCTATGGCATCCTTTATTGAGCACCCTGATCCTGTCACAGCAGGGCTCTGCACCATTGATCAAAAACAGGTCCGCAAGGCTATGAGACGGAAGCACGCCTATCTACTTCCCGGCCCAAGACAATGGACAGCACCACAACAGACGTGGGCCGCAGCCATCCCCATGCCCGTTTGGCTCATAAGCTATGCTCTTCTCGCTAGTGGTATTACCACTTGTGCGTTCTTACTGTATCGAGGGCTGTCGGTTGGCAAGTAAGGTCTCAGTCAGCAGAACACCTAGACACAGATTAACGATGACCCAGGTTACGGAGCTTTCTTGCTAACGACAGCAACGCATTCATCTCCCTCCCATTAAATCTCCTTGAAGGAGTCCTGTTAGCAAATAGCCCTCAACTTATTCTGTCGTTTTGTTACCTAGCTGTAGGTTAAACCTTTGAATCCGCCCTACACTTGTTTTCTGTTCCCGTTTTCATTCTCTTGACATTGTTATACCTAACCAGCATCTTGTTTTAACGTCTATTTCCACCATGCACGCACTGTTAACGAGCAGCATAGTATAACAACCTCTTTACGCGGCTGCAGATGGCAAAGGAATGGGCGAGATTCGGTGAGGGATTCAATTCTCTTCGAGTGACGGAACCCAGGGTGAGTTTATTCGACATGGATGTTAAACTAAGGCTAATCACGAACTAGGGCCAACAATACTCGACATATCGGCTTCAGCTCCCATACAAATACAGCATACCTCTTATTGTGGCGAGTGCTTTTTTACACTGGTTAGTGTCTAACACTATCTATGTGTTCGTTTCTGAGGGAGGTACGCCTTAAATTCCAAGCATCTATACATATCTCCATCACGGATATAACTGATGTTCCATAGGCTACTACGGGACAGACTCTTTCAGTGTACTCTATAGCGATGGTGGGGACCCCAGCTTACCTGCCAACACGGCGGTTGCTGTGGGATACTCCCTAACATCTTTAGTTGTCTTGATCATTGTGTCGAGCCTCTTAGTGACCATACCACCCATCCTGGCTTTTAAGAGATCGCCGTCCAATATCACACAACCCGGAAGCAACTCCCTAGCGATATCGGCAGCGTGTCACTCATCGACTGCTTCGCGAGCATCCAGAAAGTTGATCACGGCGGAAGAATCTTCCTTGTCGCCCTTAACAAACATGTTATCGTCTTATATGCCTGTCCGAACACATAGCTCGGCCGACTTGGATATTGATATGGGCAGCCAGCGTAGTCCTGGCAAGAATAGACTATGGAGACCAGGGTCTTACAACACACTAAGATCATGGTTCTTGGAGAAGAGGATGGCAGGGGAAGAAGACGGAGATGAGGATGAGGAGGACGACGGCAATACAAGGAGCTCGCTCAGGAGGCTAGCACAAAGCAAGATTCGTTGGGGAGTAATATCGATGCCAGCTGAGTGGCATGATGAATATGATGATGACGGCCCTGTAGAACATCTTAGATTTGGTGCTGAAGAAGATCAGCCCAAGGATCTGGTACCTGGACACATGTATGCGTAATGAGGCTGCAATGGAAACAAAACGGCCCATGAATGACAGTGGAAGAGATTTGTAATTTAACAGCCACGGAGTATGCATTCCGTCTATCTAATCAATATTTGGAATTCATGGCTAACTTCTTATCATACTTGAGCAACTGCACAACTAGTAAGTCGTCATTATCAAACTAATCGAATTCTGAAACCCTCACACCAATGACCAGCATATGCTACGCTATCCAGAAGGTGTCGTGGTGACTAGTAACTCAAGAGGCGCGCTGCAAACAATACCAGGGACCTGATACCGTATATCTGCCAGCCATCTGTAGAATTGCTGGATAGCTAATTGGAAGGTTACAGGCTATAGTTATGGGAGTTAGTGTCCTCGGGAATTCTTTCCGGCAGCGTATGATCTTGAGCATAGCGGATGCGCATTGAACAAGATGCTCAGTATCTAATAGAAAGCATTTTGCCTGATCGTCAAATATCTCGATAGTTAAAACCCTATCATGCCATAATGGGATCCAACCACGATTTTTTAACATCGCATAAAAGTTGCGCAATAAGCAAATGATGCGAAAATTTGCCTCGAAAGCATTGATAGTCTCGTGAACTGCTTCCTCATGTTTTAGTAAAGGCTGGTGACTGTTATGCCTAAGCAACCTGTGGGCAGTCCGCGGAGTCTTTTATATATCAGCGTCTGACGGTGTGGTAGATCTAGGGCTCAGAAAACGGTATGTGTATTGGTCTACATGTGAAATGCCCAGCCTGTATGGGCTGTTCGCTATATACCTAAGTATGTGAGCTGCTGACTTAGCTTCTGAAGTGCTTCCGGTCCAAGTGGTTACATCTCCTACTTAGCCCATGGGACTTGCGAATAGCCTCACCAACTGCTTCGGGACTAGCGTAGGGTCCACTAGTCCGTCACACAGTGTATATTCCAATTGAAAGTATGGTGTTACTAACATACTGTTTGCTTTAAGCCATTCTTAAAGAACTCGATATAATACCATCTCTAGTTCTTAGTTGACCAGGAAAAAAACATAAAGTGAACAGCTAGGCTAGATCGGAAGTATTCCAGAGACTTTCCATCATGCTTCGATCCTACAGTGGGACCTAGACCTATGCAAGATATTCGGCTCTCTTGGGCGAGACCCGATAATTTGGGGCTGGGAAGCTCGAAGACTGGATACGAAATCAGTGTTATTTGGATGCTGTTAAGACACAATACAGCCTAGATATTGTCGGCACCGATGTTGTCGGTGTGGACCAACGATTCAATTTCTCGTACCTGTTACAGGCCAGGAAAGACTACATACCTGTTCTAACACGAATACCAAAGAACTATAGATGAAATGCAATAACGCCCAGCAATGCAGTACGCTATGGAGAGGCTAGTACCCTCTTATAGTCGCTTCATTGCCGTAGTGCCTTATTGCGTGCCTGTGGCGACTAATTGTGTTGGGATAAATAGATACAGCAGTAAAATTACTACATTGTCTTAAAATCTATTGCTATGCGAAGTGACAGAGCAGATTCTTTTTTTCACTTAGACTTAATATATTAAGGAAACCACGTCAGCATTTCATCGGTTTTAATAGCCCCCTCTAATAATCAATAGGAAAGCGCATTCATGGTGCAAAACGCGGTCGTACGTAGGTTGGTAGGTTAGCTTAATGCTTCATGACAAGAAACTTGTCAGCTAATGACCTGAAGCGGCATGAAAAGGCATTATATTTCAAGAACTAGCAATATTACGGACAGAGCAAAACCTGACCATATACCAAATGAACCTTGAAGGGCTATATATATAGCCCTTTGGCCATCCCTCGGCTCATAGGCTCCCAGCAAGAATCTTGATACCTCAACACGCGTCCTAGCCCAGGATAATCTCCTTCCATTCAACGCCAGGTGGTAGGCAGTTGGTAATAAAGCCCTTTTGCGGGGCAAAGCCGATCCCACATCGTCCTGCCAGACCATCGTGCCACATCAGAAGCATTACATTGTAGTAGCATTCGGTGCCGTATAGTTCCTCCATCTCGCTGAGGCGATTATCGGAGTTAGCATAAGATGTCCAATCAAATAGCGGAGTTGCCGAAATAGCTATTAACTCGTACGGTTCGGCCGACCCAGAGGAGACCAAGGCCTCATAATCGTCGACATATATACCACCACACGTGTGCCCAAACCTGTCGATAATTAAAGCAAAATTACCTGTAAGTCTATCGACGATTCGGATGTTGAAAGAAGCTGATAGGGTCCAAAACTGCAAGACCGGGTAATTTAAAAGAGAGATGTCACAAGCTAGGCCTTCTGTTGGCTGTGTGCGACCTGTAGGAAAGGGCAGGGTGACGGGCGATTGGAATTTCCCCCTCTTTCGATAACCAGTATACTCGTCATCTTTATAGGGAAAATCCTCATTGGCAAGGATATCCCAAACTAGATTTAGTATGCCGTGACTTCTCCGATACCATACAATCCAGGTACTTGCAGTAAGCCATCTGTTTTCATTGTCAACAACGTGGTGATAGTAGCACACCCCCTTCCAGCCGGCCCATGAATAGCTAGGAAAGCCATGTCTTCTATGGAGTGTTATGCTCCGGCGTGTAAACAGGATGCCACGGTCGAACATTGCTGTAGGCAAGCCCTCGAGGAATCGGCACTTCATTTTCTTCGACAGCCTCTGGATAATACCTCCCAAGGCGTTTAATATATCTTCTTGATTTGTAAGTGACCGCTCAGTATAGTATTCGATAAATCCTTCAAAGTCCAAGGCTGGAAGGCTCATCTGCATGATCGTCGGCAACAATGAGCTTGATTCATGAATATAGGTCATGTTTCCCAAGAAGTATCTATTGTTGTCAAATGCAGGGTCGAAGGATTCGAATATTGTATGTGAGCGGCACCGAAAATAGACCAGGTCGTCTATAAAAAATAAGCATCGTGCTGATAGGAGCTGTTCCTGAAATCTATTAGAGTATTTAACGCACGCTCTTAGAAAGCTAGAGGTGAGAGCACTTACGTCCACGCTCTCGAGCTATACACAGAATGCTTCATTCGCTGGTCTAGGCTTATATAAGCGCCAAGTCGTACGCCGGGTAATCTCCCAACTGAATCTCGGTCTCATCCGTGTACTTTTGTGCACGCCGGGAAGACCAGCATTGGCGTCATGACCACAGGCAGCCACGACTGTCAACTCAGCATTTTCGTAGATCAGGTCCATTGACTTGATACCCCGGTCTACGTCGTCCGGATCATTTTGAATAAGACATAGAGCATCACACCAGATGTACCTCTCGCCAATCTTCTGCGCTAGGGCCATTGCATCCGAAATTGTCCTGGGAATCAAGCCCTTATGTCGTTCTAAAGCCCCTGGTTAGATTAAATCTGCTTTGTTAGAAGCTGTAAGACGCAGATTGACGGCCGAGCCCCAAACGTAACTGAGCGCAACGTACGGGTAGATGTCTAGGGTTTCGACGACACACTGGTCCTGGACATCGATGAAGCGCAGAAGACCGAGCTCAGGATATGAATCCTGTACGGATTTGTCAGAGTGAGCCGGGCGCCTAGGCCTTATACAGTGTTCACCATGGTCTTCCTTACACTTGTCCATCCACGCCCTTACCCGTTTAAAGTCGATGACTTCGCAGGCGTTAGGCACCAAGCGGAACGCGTTATCGACAGAAAAGTCCATCTCTGAATTTCGCGAGTAGTATATTTCGGTTTGTGTATCATCAAGCTTGAAGCACTCCGTGTAGTTCCATCGAAGAATCAACTCGCCACAGAAGTGGTCCGACGACAACTGTCTTGTTCGTGTCTCTTCATAAAGGATGAAATTAATGAAGCGGCAGAACCTACACTTACTCTGCCGAATCCTACTGACGTCGCCCAGTTCCCACATGTAGCCGACGGAGCTGGCTGCTCCCTGCCTAAGTTGCCTGATATCGAGAGGAATTTGTTTACAGCAGCGGCATAGCCGCCTCCTTTTGATATCCTGGCGGGCCATTTCAGTTACCTGGGAATGTTGAGATGTCGGCCCTCCTGGCGGCGGATAATGGTTGTAGCGTTGTTGAGGCGGCGGTGGTTGTTGATAGCCGCCTCCATGCTCTCCCCCGTAACCGCCGCCGTGTCCACCGTAGCCTCCGTCACCACCACCATAACCTCCGCCGTAGCCTCCACCGTATCCGCCTTGATAGGACATTTGTATACTAGAAGCAAAGCCGATATGGAGTGCTTCTTATTAATTGTGACAAAACTAATGGAAAAAAAGAGGGGAAGGTTTGGCGGCGACCTGGAGAATCCACGGACTAGATTGATAGGGTTGAAGCGATGCAGGAAACAGCTGCTGCTTCTGCCCTCTTTTTTAACTGAAGAATGACGAGGTATGGAGCCCACCGGCATTGGGTGTTAGATATAAGGGATATGATTATAGCCGTATTATCCATTAAACAAATAGCCAAAGTCTTCCCGACTACAGGTGTGCCTCCAATACCGTCCCTCCACAGATCCAGTCACGTTGGTGCAACTAGGTCTGATCTGAAGGTCTGTATTGAGCATGGTTGTAGACTGGGGTATCTAACTAGGGTGCGAGGTATTTATGCCCATATTTGTGTGGGTCGGTACCTGTTGCCTGAGTAATCAGACAAACTGAGGGTAGCCCACCCCTGTTGACCTGAGGATAGCTCCACCTTTTTATGTAGAGAGGAGCTGTGGAGTTGGGGAAATGGAACTCATAGGCCCATTAAAGTAAAGCACCCATGTCCTTCGGGACCTATAGCAAAAAGACAATTCACTATGGCACAGAGCCACAAAGTACTTGCGCCACTACCGCCACAGTTTATTTGTAGACTCGTCGTCTAGGGCCTGCGCACGGTGCCCTTTCATGCAGGTATCAATCGCCTCGATTTTCCAGATATCACGTTCTGGAACAAAGGTTTTGTGGAAGTGGTCACGCGCCCAAAGCCTAGAGACTACGCATACCTAATTACACGATTACCGGTGCATAATGGACATTTCAATTATGCTGCAATAGCAAGTAACCTCTTCCTCCCGGACGCCGATGTTGAACATCTAGTTATTTTGACCTCCCGTCCTCTCAGAAGGAAGGCATGGGTAAAGTATTAGAATTTGAGAGACTGCAGCCTGCTTCGATAGGTAGGATAGAGGATCAGTGGCCTGCCTAATCTAGGTAGATAGGTGCATATTATCGTGCTGTCGGCTTATTCAACAGAGAATCAAATAGTGCGAGCGACTCAAGTGCAGCCGTACATACCCAGTATTACGGTAGGTAAAATACCAATCAAACATCAATGGTACCTGATACGCCGCAACGCTAATCACCCCTTGACGCCCTCGTCCCCAAGGCCTCCCGATATTTTTTTGGCGCACTTTTATCTACCCGCACGCAAGTGCAAAGTTTATCTTGAGGCAACGGGCTCTGTGATTTTCGTGTGGTATTGGATGATAAGGCGTCTTTATATGATTCCTGTGGATAGTATGGATCATAGAATGGTAGGATCCGATTCAGTAGTGAAACAAGCATTAATGTACATGTTAAAGTGCTTTTAAGCTACGGTTCCTTTTTTTTTTTTTGCAAACAAAGCAAAGCTGTCAAAAGCTATGCAGAAAATATAGGCTCGGCGATATCAACAGCTATGGTGAAAATGGAAGGAATAAAGGTGAGCTAATAGGGGAACTTTTCAGAGTGAAGCACTTGGATCATGTTTAAATAAATAAGAACAAGAACCTATCCTAGACCTATGGAACAGGCGTTGGCAAGGGTGCAATCGTCATGGCGGGCATACTGTTCAGCTACTTCACAGTTATCTGTGAGAGAGGTGGGAAGACCTGCTTACATACATAGCGGAATACCCTGAACCCTTGTACAGTAGTGAATACCAGAGACTTCGCGACGTCCAGTCCGGTACGAAAGCGGGGGTTGAACGGAGGGGGTGTACTAAAGTAAATACGGCGAGTGGAGGTCCAGAGTCTTTGACCCTTCCGTTTTCCTTGAGTAGTGCTCTGGCGGAGTTGGGGCGTTTAAGGTTGTTGGTAAAAACGAAGAACCGCCGTACCGCCACAATTAGTCAGCAAGCGCTTTCAGACCGAGTGTTCAATCTTGCTTCTATCATTCTGTGTAAACCCATCAGGGACAATTTGTGGCTCTGCGTTAACTTCGACGATGGATGCATGTTCAGCTTCCCGAATGTTAAGAGACAATATGTAGGTTCCCTGGGCAATTTCATGCACTATTCCTTGTCCTGGCCGGCCGGATAAGAAGTCGTAGCTGAACTGAGCTGTCTGTTCAAGTATGTCTTTGTTGCTGATATCTTCGCCATATATTTGGGTGATGGCAGCATCGATTCCGATTTTAGCATCTAGCAATTTCAGATAGATGATGAGGTAATGAAACTTGTCAGAGAGTTCGCTGCGGTATATGGCGGCAAGGGGTCTACTCTGGCGAAAGCGGATAGATACGGTGCCATTCTCTTGGAGATCGGATCCAACACCTATACCGTTCACGAGAGTGGCACGCTCAAATTTGAAGCGCTTCACTACCCCAGATAGCGCCCGAATCACGACGAGCCTCTCAGGATCCTCTTCCATCAAAGTAACATTATCCCAGGGATCTTCGCCTGCTGCTACTAAGACCTGCTTCCGCGTAGCTCGCTCAATTATGTCATCGACAGAAACCTTAACGGGCCCAATATTGACATCGCGGGTATAACGTTCACGGGAAACGTCATGAATTAAGATAACAGCTATGCGTGAGCTCGCATCGGTACCCTGTTGACAATTGAGAACTGCGAGGACTCTCCTTTGCACTCTCCGCTGTAAGTGTGGAGGATCGGGGATCAGATATTGCATGGATGACCGCATCAGAGAGGAAAGTGGAACGGTATGGCAATCTTCTAGTACCGGCAAAGAAATGCGAACTCCCCTGTTGGTAATCGCGAATGATTGGCCACCGGCATTATCGCCGATTGGGTGTTCAATGCTTCTGTGGATGGACTGCGAGAAAGTGAACTGGGCAGGGCACGAAGCCAGTAGTCCGTGGTCAGTTCCTCCTTGCCAGGCAAATATTGATTCATCGTCTAGTTCTTTTATTATCTCCTCTTGAAGTCTGCGGAATGCTCTTCTGCCCTCACCGTAAAGCAGGGGCATGGTCACACCAAATAGACCGAGCAAGCAGTAGGCTTCATCTTCTATTCTGGTCGTATGTCGTCGTGAAGCCCACTAAACCGCTCATTTCAGCGTTCATACTTTTGGGGAGGCAGCGCGGGTAAAATATCGCGTTGCCAGTAGCGACGCGTATTTGGGGTGGATCAAAGGAGGGTCTTAAAGAAACAGTTGTTACGTACAGACATCTTTTGACTGACGCTATAGTCACTAATGTTACGAAAGCTAAGCACCTGCTTAGGGATATAGGTAGCTTGAGCAACAGCTTGCCTTAAATCAAGTCGAGTGCCAATTCTGATCCATCCAGAGGAGAAAAAGATCAAAATATTAGGAGCGATCAATTCCTGTAGTGTCCATCCGCGAGTCCAGTACCGACTGCGCTTAAAGTTTATCATTCCCTCGCACTGTATGTCCTCGACATCTGCAAGATAGGCGTAGCAGAGCGTAGCATTCTCATACCATCGGTACATGGAGTTTATCGCTTCAGAAAGCTCTGCAGAGCTTCCCTTGTCGATGCAGCAAGTATCGATCCACTATCGCATCATTTGCTATACATCAGCAACGGTCCGATGAGAATAAACAAAGCGAACTGCCATACCGCGTAAGGAAGTCCATCAAACCGAGCTTGTTCACAGCATGATTTGATCTTTCGGTACCCTTTAAGTGATGCAGCTCTTCCTTCTCTCATATCCTGCAGAGTCACCTCCTCCTCATCCCAAGTGTGGGACAGAATGGCGTACCGTGGAACTCGGCTGCCGTGGAATTCACTGATAACGAGTGTGTGAACATTAATGAGTCGCATGGTAAAATGCAAATAGCCCGCAAATCATAATGGTTGGTTCGAAATATACTATATAAATGAGCAGAGCCTCATAGAAAGACATTGCCGGGACGTCGCTGATCCCCCGCCTTGGAACTGACTCGAGCGCGACAGCTGGCCGCGGACCGCCAACTACAGCCCAGCTGGGACTGGACAGCGAACCGACCGTGTGCCAAGGGTGCTTGACTGAAGAGAGACTATGAGTGATTTGCATTTCCCACCCACTATCTAATGATAGGAGCAATCCCATCCTCAAGGAAGGAGACATTCAGTCGCGCACATCCATCTAGATTGGCCACTTCGTAAGCAAGGGACCAATAGATTAAACTAAAGCCAAAAAGATTCTTAGTGAATGGAGTAGATAGATTATATGTGGCTATGTAAACCTACTATATCGCTAACACCACCAGCCTAGCTAGATCTCTCGGTGTAGATTACGATCAGCACCCTATTTTATTCAAGTAATGATTTCAATTTCGTTTCATGATGGTCAAGAGAACCCCTCATGCAAAAGCCTAGTTATCGCCCTTGGAAGTTTAGGTTTAGCCTATCTCTTTATATAGGTAGCTAGGTAATCTAGCTATCTAAGCCAGCCAGTGTATGTATTTCGAAGCCATAGGAGAATTTTCAGATCTCCAAACACCTCAACGCCCATTTTATCCGAGGGGTACCCTCGCCACGCCACTGCTCCGAGTACAAATCCTAATTTGATATCGACATCAATTAATAAAAAAGTTGTCAATCACGACAAAGTCTCTGTAGATAAATAACACGATCTACGAGATAGGGAGTGGCTTGAGGCTCCAAACGATAACCCCGCATATGATAAATAGGCTCTATCGCAATTTAGAAAGGCGCCTAAGCAGGAGTAATCCACAGATACATACCGCGCAAATATAATATGGCATTCCGCCCACCAGCGTGTCGTCGTCAAGACATCTTTGATAGAGCGGGTATAAAACAGCGATTCCAATTAACGTGCCGGTGCTCTCTATTGAGGCCATCGCCATAAAAAAACAGCTGGCAATATTCTCCGGTACTATGTCCGCGGCAAAAGCCAGCAGAGCCAAATCTATTGCTACTCCGAGGGTATTGATTATAAGACCTTGAAATATTTAGTTCGAGCTAGATAGTGGTATTTAGGACACGGCGTCTCTAGCTTACCTGCCATGAGTACCGGTTTTGATCGAGCCACGCCAATCAAAACGGCCCCAACAGCCAGGAGAACTATACTGATCTTGGCTATGTATAAATTCATCGTACTAGGCAGCCTTAATGGGCTTTTAGACCAACGGATTACGACTAGTGGTAAAACCGCAGAGAAAATGACTAGCGACATAAGCGTTCGAATAAGCCACAGATAGTTTGCCTACATCCTCGATTAGTCGATCGAAAAGTGATGGGATTATGTTAGCTTACCCCCGCCGGCGTGATACCGACTCGGTGCTGAATGTAAGTAATAAACAAAGGACGGGTGGCTTTCGCAATAGCCACTAACAAGAATACCAAACCTAGTAGCTTCAGCACCTTTCTAGTCGTAAACGGCTTATTATACCATCTGTCGGAATACGCCCCTAGAATGCCTAGTGGCGCAGCTGAAGGAGCATCTTCGCTTGCTACTAGAGGTGAGAGTAGCGGCTGTGCAGAAGAGTCGTTCGTCCATTCTCGGCTACTTGATGGAGCTCCCGCCGTATCATAAACTATTGTGGCAAAACCTGCCAAGACGCAGCAAATTATCGAGAAGATGTACGGCAAGGCTAGATCTTGCCTCGCCAGAAATGGGGTAACTGAGGAGGCGATAGTTTGGCAGAGAACAATGACCGCCCCGGTTGTGTAGATGAGAGCAGCACTATGGAACGCAAAGTTAGCTTGATGATTATGTCGATGAATAATTGGACGCGGAATATACGCACCGCAAGCTGCCAGAGGTGTTTTCCCATATGACAGAGATCGCTAGGAATGCCGTAGCGTGAGATCCGCTTCCTATTATCTTGAAAATCGGAGCAAGGGCGGAGGTCCAGGCAAGCTCGTCGGTTCGCCAAAACACTATTACGAATGAGTTTGGAAAGGCTTCGGACAGATATGACGTCCGTACATAAAATGAGCGAGCAGATGGACGCTATAGTGATACTTAAGATGTTGGCATTGATAGCATACCGAGAACTGTAATGATAGGTTAGGATAATGAGAACAGGTTGACCGATTAAGTCTGCTTCCGTTAGTTGGTGCTGGTGCCTTGACATCGTAAGATTTCATCTCACCTGAGACTACAGAAAGAACCAGAGATGTCGTTGTTAGATTCCAAAAGCCTGGAATCTGGGGAGGCCCAGGTCCAAGGGCAAATGGCAAGGTGTTGGTGAGCACATTATCCGCCAGAGTGAGAAGGGCGAGGATAATCACAGCAAAGAGGCTGCCCTTGATAGAATATCTGTTCTCTGGAATACTCGACATAGCATGACAAGATTGTTACGATTATTCCTTGGAAGAGAACTTGGTGGAAACGCGGGAGCGACAGGGCAACAATTTACAGGTGTAAAGAATACCTAGATAGACCGAGAATGCACAAGATTGGTGCGAAAACTACTCTGATATTATTTCTTGTGATACCAACCATGGTTCGACCTCACCGTGGAGAGACATACGTGTTGGATGGCTTTAATTGTGGCTTATTAGCATACCAACTAGGGTCGCCGATACAGAGGACCACACCGTCACTTCTGGTTCGTGGCGTTATCATTCTCCCTTGCATTTGTTGTTTATATCCATAATATTTTCCCATATATTGGATGTCAGGGGATAATAGTGGCCCACATTGAGCCGCATTGCGAATCCGCATCCGCCAAGACCAGGATGACGAGATACACCGACGAGAACGGAGGGTGGCAGCACCGGCCACGCTACAAATCATAGACACTACAACCCCGCCCTCGCCAAGTACTACAATAGGTAGTATGTCTCAATTTCCGACAATATTTATGACTGGCTGAATACACGGATGGTACGTTAGGATGCCTGAATTTAGCTACTACCCCAGCCATATTACTTTTCACATTGATTTTCGGCAGTAGCATCCTATCTGCATAACATAATTACTTATGCAGATTTATTGCCGATTAGTCTCCAATTGCATGTTGCAGCACCGACCTACCAATGGACTACTGACCGTTGTTGTTGTGAGGGTGTTCTCGCCACGTGCAACTCTAACGGCCTAGGTCTGGCCGAAGAGCGCAGCAATTGTTAGACGGGGATAATCCAGCTGTCAAGGGGATCGGCAATCCGTAAGAACGAGCGGTCGCAGTAAATCCAGTGAATCTTACTCATCATAGCTTATATACTCTTTATTCAGACGCGGTTCAGGACGCCCGACGGTATAATTGTCGGAAATGACGCAGGCGAGGTCGGAAAATAGCTATGCATTCAATTCGAGATGGGACAACGGGGAGCGTTGGTTCGCCACCATGTTGCATATTCGAGCGATACATCAAGTAGCGACCCGTGTTAACCAGGGACATAGATCGTGCGCACCCGAGGAGCGAAACAATCCAAGCAATAGTTCCGAACTTATCATAAGATTGATGTGCCTCACTCAATCTTATGTGGCAGACCAGTTACACTACTCCATATCTGCGCCTCTCGTCCTACAATGACACGGAAATCCATACTGCGTCAGCGAGCAGGGGACGGTCGAGACGGCACCGATAAAGTGAGAATCGGCCGTATTCTCTCGGTTTTAACAAGTGACAGGTAGCGCTCATTCGTGCGCCAGGATGGAAAAAGCTCTGGTGCCTCGTCAGAAGCAGAGGTTCGAAACTCAGGGTCCGAACCGAGGAAAGATCAGCCGAATAATGACGCAGCCCTCGTTGCATCAAACCTCCAAAGGTTGCCGACATGGATACCCATTTCCGACTACCTGCTTCGCAACGGCGACCCTTTTCCCTATGGGAAAATGCCACACTACTCTTAGCCAATATGGGGGTTGAGGTTGCAGCGAGGTTAGACATCAGGAGCTAAAGCTAGTCCTGTGGACATCGCGCGAAGCATGCCATTGTGATACTTGTATTTTGATTTTTGATTAAAACAAAAAAACTACATTGGTTGTACCCCATATCGACATGCTTACGATATCCAAGGTTGGTGGAATCAAGTGGTCTCGCCTGTGAAGGTAGCGAGGCATGTGAGCTGACTTTTGACAGTAAAGAACGCACTGGGCAGGGCTGGGAGAAGGCTCATTTCGGGATATGATTCTGGGGGCTGATTAGAGCGTGTATTTTGGATCGGTGTTGCCGTAAGACTTGGCCTGGGACTGCATGGAGAAGCGATTGGTAAGAGGGTAGCTGTCATGATCAACAAGGGGGCAACGCAAGAAAGAACATCTATCTTCCTATTCCAGAATCAACAGTCAGGCAGTCATCTGATGTTACGAGGATTGTAGTGACAGCTTACCTATATACATAGTGGTCTTCGGCGATAGGATATAAGACTCTCGGCACAACCGTGCCGACGAAGGACAGAGGGTGGCGCGCACAGCCACAATCGACACCGAAGAAGATGATCAGGACCAAATAGTGACATGCTTTCTCGAAGGAGGAAAACTACCTGCCTAGTGTGGAAGGCTTAGAACGGGGAATAGGTACTAATTTATACGCCAAGCTACACGTGTAAATCCGCAGTTGGGTCCACGCTAGATCTGCAGTTCGGAGACGCTAGTTTCATCTACCTACCGCCCGATATACGTGCCCAGCATGCCATACATGTACTCAGTCGCAACTGTAGATCTTTGAAAAGTGGAATTGTTATCTCATCTCACAGATTCGGCTTATCAAGTGACTCTATGTATTTTCTTACGAATACCCAGTACCGCCTCAATTGCGGCTAGCCAATCAGAGCCTTTGTTATAAACCTACACTCTAAACTCTTCGTCGCAGTATATTTATGACTACCTACTTACTAAGTCCCTATGGTTGGCTATGTAATGCACCGTTATAGTTTGATCACACAAAAAACTATCTATTTATTGATCCTTAATATATACATATATTCTCCTTCCTGCTAGAAGTGTAGAAATGACTGCAAGTGGAAAGTCAGGGCATGCGTTAGTAAGTGGAGTAGATGTGGCACATGTGGCGCGGTAATCACATTCAGCTTGTCTACCTAGGCAGCTATACTAGGTATACTTGGCCCTGATCTTTGAACCATACTTATCTCCCCCAACTGTTACATGTCGTGCAACTGCAGCTGAGGTCTGTAATTTGCCGACCGGATCGATCTCTAAGATGAGTGACCAGCTAAGCGCCGAAGCCCGCTACGAAGCCGTTCGCTTAGATCTTCACAAGCGTCTTGAGCCTCATTTGATGACTAGAGAAAATGATATACGTACACGATTTGCCACCAAGCACGTTGCTCGAGATGTCCTTCAAGACGAAAATCTTCGGCGATTCTATCAATATCTAAGCGTAAGCGGATTCGACGGCGATGGCAGCCTGGGCATTGACGAAGATGAATTCGTGAGAAGGGTTCTGGAGAGGGGCAACCTTTCGTTGCGATATTGATGTTAGTTGGTGCTTTTATCACAGCTGCGAGAGATTTTGTAGTCAACGTAGTGGCGAAACCTGCGGGTGCGGAAAACCAATTGCCCCTCAAAGAGGCTCGGCTCAGAGAGATATTCATTGGAGATTCCACTACTGTCCACAATTTCTTCATGAACCAGCATTGCTTCTGCACTCTCACATTGTTCCAAGACGGGACTCACATGGTACTCGACGATGATGATACTATAAGGCTTCCCTATATATGGGAGCGGGAGATCGGTAACGGTGGATTCGGAAGTGTTTGGGAGGTCGAAATCCCCTCTAGCTACTTCGTGGTTCGTAATTACAGGGGGGGAAGCATCGATTCCGGAGGGTCCCGAAGTCGTCGCGCGAAAAGATTATCGTAGGCAGCATCGCAAAGAAGATTTTGAGACAGAACGAAATTTGTGCAAGATGATTCTTAACACCCCCGTAAAGTGCGACAATGTTCTGCTAAGCTACGGCACTATCGAATACGGCTCCGGCTCTGTTTTCAGTCTGTTCATGCCAAAAGCGGGGTCCGACTTAGGCGAATATCTCAAACACCATGAGATCGATACTGCAAATTCAATGCAAAACATGGCGAGTCATATGTTATGCGCTGCAGGCCTCGCTCGCGGGGTGGCTCATCTCCATAGTGGTATCGAAGAACCAGGCGCCCCGAGGGTAATGGCGGGTCCCCGAGTTTTTATAGTCCCACGCGTTTCAGCCGCACGACGTTGAATCCGTAGGTCAAGAAGTGGCACAAAATGCTGGTCAGTGACGAAGAAGACATGGCTACCAAAGCAGTACTCGTTGATATCCTCGGATATTTGGAGCACGAGACATTCTCGATAGACGCATCACAGCGACCTAAGGCGAGTGTGCTAAAGAGCCGCCTCGAGAACGCGGTCACCAAAGGTCAGAAGATTGCAGAACAAGCGATTCACACCCAGAGACCATTGGACCGCGCGATCAAGAAATTGACGTTCATTATTAATCCGCACAGGTAAGCCCTCACGAAAGTGCTTTATTCGAACACTCCATAGTGCTAAGAACCATAGTAGTGCCTCGTCAGTGAAGGGCTGGTCTATTTCTTTTCCTGTTCAAGCATGCGGGTGTCAATTCTCTCCGAATGGTGATTTACTCTCCTATTATTCTGTGGAACAAAGCCAAATTGCTCTTTACTACGGGTATGATCAATTTACAACAAATGGCGGGAGCCAATTAATCGAGCAAGGTCGAATATATCGTCATTCTACCGATATCGTGGATATGGGAGTCACTTGGAACTATATGGTAATCGCGGAAAAGGCAAACAATTTCCGTGTGCGTAATACCCGAAGCCATTGAATTTGCACACGCTTTATACTAACATTTCCAAAGTTTTCCTTGGTTAGTTTTATCGATGCACGTTCAAATGGACCCTGTTTCGACTGTCAAACTCCTGTACGTGCAGAGGCGGTTCCCTCAATACAGCTCATCGCAATATCACCACAAGGTCGCTGGGTATTAGCATGTATTGTCAAAGGCAATATGAATAAATCGCTTCCTGGGCGTCTATATCTCGCCAAGCTTAGAAATATAAGACTAGCTGAAAATGAGAATGGCGAATTGAATGAGAACATATGGAGGCGCAGAGATTTGCCGAGCTGAACAAACCAAGATGCAAATAACGTTACCTCTTTGAGTTTCTCGTCCGAGTCCTCAATTTGGTTCACAGTTAAACCGACGCCAGAATGCAGTGTCTGCGTAGGTCGCCTACCGTACAGTAGTGACGATAACCAACCACTCAAAGCCTTTGAATCGGCCGCGTTTGAGAGATCTGTGAGTCGTACTAGTTGTGAATAATTGATCAGGTCGGCAGAGTTAACATAAGCCTTTCTATCCTAGGCAAAAGATGCAGTGGCGAGTTTTGCTCCATTCTACAAGAGCAACAAATGCATCATCGTTACAACGGGAAATAGGTTAGTGATTCACGACTTTGATCAACCGAACTCGTCTGGAACCGAGAAACGTATAGACGAGCGTTTCCAAGTAATCAAGGTCATTATGAGCAGAGATGACCGTAGGATACTAGCCTTGGGCAAGCCTAACCAATACGGCGAGTTCTGTCTTATAGAGCTTGTCATCGAAGGAGACTACAGCAATGTTGACGTATCAGTCATCAAACGCTTTGACGTTCAGTACTTGGACTATAGCCTAGAAAAGGTTCAAATCAGGTGGCTTGAACCGGAGTACGATACTGGAACCCAAAATACCACAACCCAAAGCAGTCGCGTCCTCATCGCCGTCTTGGCCAGATCCCATGAGAAAGCAGTTTTTGAAGTGGATGTGCAATCCTAAGAGGTTGCAAGGATAGATCAACATGCAGCTCCATAATAAACGATTCATCAAACCGAGCTCACATGCAAACTTCCCTTGCTTCGCTTTCGAATGATTCCGTAACGCATTGTAATTCCCCACCACTTAGCTGCTGGAAAGGCTTGCCTTGGTATTATCGTACCGTGCCCTCGGAAACCATAGCAAGCGAACAATGTAGTGAAGGTGAGTACTCCCGATGCTACAAAGAAATACCAGATATCCGTCGAAGCCACAATCTCGCGTCTCTAACCATCGAAATTGAAGAAGTTTTTTCCAAAGACAGTCTTCACAATTAATACTCGGGGTTTCAAAAAAGGAGCGGATCTCGACTTACAGCAACGAGCGTCGTGGGAAGATAAAGCAACCCTATGATGGTGATCCAGTATGTAGACTTGCTCAAACTAGCCATGGCCTCGGCCTGATCCTTGGCAATAGTCTGCTCCCTTAGAGATAGCGTAGCTGAGAGAAGTTGTGCAGTCGTCTGAGCGCGCTGGTGTAGGGAGGCCGCTGTTCGCGAATATGCGGCTGCTTGGGGTCGGCAATTTTCAAGCTGCTGTACTGAGGGGGTGTTTGATATTTTTTCGGCCGTAGAATGGCGTGAGAGACTGTCGAGAACATCCAGCGAGTGGGATATCAGAGTCGGGATCTGTTGAAGTTTGCTCATCAGAACGTATAAAGTACCTATTCAGCTGGTCGTAATTGACACGCAGCTCTCGATCGATTTCAGCTATAAAGGTCAAATTCGTCTAGAATAATGTTAAATTGCCATATCCATAACTTCCGTCGGGTTCAGAATTGGGTAATCATACTTACAATTGGGATCAATCTGCCTTCTAGCCAAGCGATATACTGCCTCCACGCCGGGATGTAGGTCGAGAATAATAACCCCTGGGCCCACAAGGGGTCATCTAACACTGATTGTCGTCTATTTAGCAATTGATTCTCTATACTCACATGTGCAGCTGAATTTGGCAGTGGGCTGAGTAAGAGCAAGAAATGTTGGTTTGTCTTCTGGTTGAACCAGTGGTATATCCCACTTTGATGTAAAGCCCATCGATTTTCCTTTTCTTTGAACTCGGGGTACCGTAGTGTATACGAAATGTCTGCAGCCCAATAAGCCACGTCTTGTGATTACGAATTTCCCACGTCTTACCTAGAAAGTCGCCAGATCGTACAATGGATAGGGGTGCGCAATAAGCGTCTTCAAGATCTAGGCTGCGGGTATAGAAACAAGACGAAAGCTCGTAGGCAGATTCATTGAGACCATGATGATCGATTATGAACTTGAACATCGATCGGGTGATCTGCAACGGCCTCCACGAATTCCGCTGGCATGCTGATCTAAAATATACTGGTAAGCGGGTGCAAGAGAGCTGTCATAGTAAGTAGTACTACATGAAGCGAACATCTATGCGCCCGCAATTTGGGGGTTTCAAACCCAATTCCAGGTCATTCAAGCTCACACAAGATTCAGAGAATAGCTTCTCTCTGGGGATATCGATGATTTGCACCGGTTCAATAAAATCATCGGAGAAGCAACTATTCATGATTAAGAGCTTTATCGGCAATATTGATAGCAGATTTGACTTTGAACTCTACCAATCCGCACCTAATAAGGTAGCACTTTAGACATCTCTTGATCCCATAATTGCCAAATAGTTTTCAGGGTGAGCTGAAGTGGCATTGCCCACGCCCCGAGCGGAGAACGTCGAGATGGTGGCCTTTACCGGCGTGCAGGCCAGATCCTAGAACTTGGAGGGCCCGTTGCTGTGTTAGTGTCATTTATCTTGATCACTCTCCTAGTACGGGCTGTTATGCAATGCATTGGTGAAATGCTTGGTCGGTGGCCTGTGCCCGGTGCGCTCTCAGTCTTTGTCAGTAACTTCGTAGACTACGAGCTCGGTATCGCTGTTGGCATCATGTACTGGTTAGTCTCCAGAACGCCATCACACCAGCACAAGAAGTACTGACCTTTGGCAGGCTCACGTACTCGGTCTCTTTCGCCGCCTTGATTGCTACAGCTGCCGGCGAAATAAGATTCTGGATAAGGAATGAAGCACTGGATGTAATCGTCATCTACGTCGCTATTCCGATCATACTTACCCTGGTGAACTGTTCCCCAGTTATGGTATGTCAATATCAGAGGGTCACCAGTCATACATTCCTCGAATTTGACGGTTGTCTGATGAAAGAGTTGGCAGCGACTAATTACTTTATAGTACTATGGTCAGTGTGAAGTTGTCTTTGGAATCTTGAAATTTTCGTTCCTCTTCACCATAATTATAGTGATGATCATACTTGGTAAGCGTTGAACCGGAGCAAACTGCCGGGCTCACAACCACTTACTTTAGACGGCAGCGAGTTAACCCAGCTCAGAAGACGCTACATTATATAGTAAGTCCAGTTCTTTTATTTCCCCTATTGCGCTATTAACTTCTATAAACCTAGATTGGAACAATACGATTGCTTGAGATACCGATGCTTCGTCGACAAGGGGTCCAGCCTTCCTGTAAGGTCCTACAATCTTAGCGATCCCCCTATCATAGAGCTATAATGGAAATTAGGCTAAGAGTAGTTATAACGCAGTCCGGCTCTTCGTGAACCATGCATGACAACTCTTCCAGCTAACCATTTACAACCCCTCTTCTCGACTTCCAATAATCCTTAGTGAAAGTGCTCAGGCGCCGAAAGACGGTCTATCGCTATATTTCGCGCCGCCATAGCTATCTTTTTCTTTTCTCTTCTTTTCTCTTCTTTTCTTTGTTCTCTGTCTGGTAGCTAACAAACTGTTGTTAGTGCTGGAATATCAGTTGCTCTAAACTTTTATTGTGTTGCGCTGCTTTAAGCGCCTTTTCCTTTAGCTTAATATGAGATCAGAGCCGTGATAATACCTTATATTCATGACTTTATCTAGATTTCGCGAGGCAAGAGTTACGCGAAATACATTCTTCTGTGAGTTGCCGATGAACTCCATTTCCGGATCCCAAACCCTCCAGTCTTGTAAGCTTGATTAGTCGCGATCTACCAAAAAAAAAATTTCAACGATACTCTTGCAATTGAATCTCGAGAAATCGGGTTCGCCATCTTCCCTCCCTTAATTGCCTTAATACTCTGTAAATTCTCAGTCACTATAAGACTATTCGAAATACTAGCCTCCTCACTGTCTCCGTTGTGGCATTCGCCACCCCCTCAGCCCCGCTCCTTCTGAGGCAATGGGGATCGAAGTTGTGGGACGAGACGGAATGCCTATCGTTCGTGAAGCTGTAAGTCCTATTAGCGAAATCTCAAAGATCATTTTGTTTGCTAATCTCTCCCAAGACCGACACTCTTGCCTGCACAAACTTTGTGAACGTTGGTGGGCAGTACCTCATTAGCGAGGGCAATAGTACGGGTTCAGAATGTACAAGCTGCACTGCTTGTGGCAAGAAAGGCTATATTTCCCTTTCGAACTCTGGTGATTGCGACGACCCCTAGTTCCACTATGTCCTTCAATAGGGTTGGAATGCGTTGAGTTGGCTTTTTGGGGGGTTGCGTTTCCTTTTCTCGACCTTAATAGGAGGAACCTACCGCTCTCCTCCCATCTTCAAAGTGAATACATGATGCCATTCACCGGCTCAGGGAGCCCTGGCTGACGGCCAATTCCCCAATCCTTCTGTATCTAAGTTGGACTTGCCAAAGAATACTACACTCGGATTTTCCTCCTTGAAGCCCCAAAGCTATTTTCTAATGTGAGAGTGATAAGCCCCGCTACGAAGAGAAAGAGAGTCTAATCTAGGAACAAGACACTCTCACCAGTCTAAAAATGTTGTTCCAGAGTACGGCACATGGCCTTGGAACTTGCTGCTCTACAGCTCCATTAGTCATCGCGATATAAATTTACTTGGACAAGAATAGATGCCAAGGTTGGATTGGCCTACCAAACAATGTGGCATAGAATTCGGTTTCACCCTGTCAGGACACATCTATGGCAGTCAAGGTATAGGCATGTTATGAATCTGTGATGTTGAGGGCGAATCTTGATATTATCCAACAAACTTTGATGGTTTCTGCCAACAACGTATAAACCATGCTTTCTGTGTTCTAGAGGACGTGGTTACATGACGCACTTGCTTCGGTTATTATATTCCGAATCATTGAGGAGATGCTCTTGGCTTCACGTAAAGTAAGTTGATTAAACCTTATTAATGTAACTAAGAATTGAAATGTCCAGAAGTGCCAATTTACCATTGCCCAGTAACAAGGTATTACAGTCATAAACTCATAAACGTGTGGCTATGTTGGCAAAGCTGGGTTCCCTGCTGTTGGTGTAGTAGGAAGACAGAGAGGGCTTTTGATTGCACAACAGTATATAGCCCCTGCGAAACAAACTCGGCATAGGTTGAATCCCGTTCAAGATATGTTGCAGGATGGGCAAGAGATGCACTACTGCCTCCGATGACAAAGGAATTATAGAAAAACGTCATCAGCATAAACAAACAGTCTAAGTGTGATGCACAAGACTCTTGTCATTCCCCAAAAAGCATCTTGGTATAGATGTAGTTCAAACTCTGGGGATTTCCACGGGCAAACTCCTTCGTTCGGTGTAGTTCCGCCTTGTAATCTAAGCCAGCATAAGCATCCCATCTAATCCGCTGTTGGGGTATAAATGTCCAATGAACTTACTTGACGCAGGGGCATTGAAGTCACTTTGAATGCTTAAGATAAACCTCCTCGCTAGAACACTGTTACTCAGTAGTTGCTGGTTCAACGGCTTGTTCCAGTTCTGTTTCAGGGGGCTACTCCCTTGGTTGACGATCTTGAAGTGGGTGGCAATGATGTCTGCGATATGCTTGTTTTGCTCGCAATACTCGGATGGACTTCTTTTCAGAGGCCACTGTAACAACCAGAGTCAGTTACCGCCATTGTGGACACGACCAGTGAGTTTTGCGGGACTCCAGCAAACTGATAGGACCAGATAGCCTTTTGGCTCTCAACATTCACTAAAAGAAGAAAATAATGACTCTAGGAATTACTTACAGCAGCAGCACCTCGACTCCTCGTCTCATAATCCCACGCGCTCATATTCCATGTGTCCCTTTCCAAACTGTGTAGAAGAATGAAAGAACACAGAAAAATCGAGCACCAGTGGTCCCGATGCCGCTTGAAAATTGCGACCTGAAGTTTCTCCAAGATCTCTCTCTCAATCTCGTCCATACGTGTTTCAAAGGCCCTGTCGAGTTCTTGATTGACTAGGCGCGGCAATAGCGTGATGCCATTCCAGTATCCGGGGAGCTGCAGAGGAAACATTCCGATGCGATGACCTCCGCTCTCTATTCTCCATGGATAGGTGAAGAAGATCGCCTGAATGGCCCAGAAGCGGAGGGCTAGTCGAACCATCTCTAGCTGTGCGTAAGTTAGCTTACGTATGAAGAGGTTTACCATCGAGGGCACGCACGCCTTCTATCCTAGCACCTTCGTCTTCATAATTCATCTGTGTCACAGCGAAGAGGAAGATGTGATGAAGTAAGCTATTATTCACTGAGCTCAGAGATTCTCTGAGAATCATATCACAGGCCAGCTTCTCACAATAATGGTCGATTTTCTCTGCAGTAAGTGTGCCGTGTTGGAGAGCGAAAGGCGTACTTCTCGCAGTAGGATATATCATCCCCGCCTCGAGGCCACGAAATATCGTGTGTGTGAGCGCGTTCTCATTTCGTGCGACGTAATGCTGAAGCTCAACCTCCAGCTGCGTATCAAAGCCATTCGATATCCTGATTACAATCGGCCCTAAGTTAGGATCTCGCAGAGTACATCCAATGACATTATGAAGTAGTGTCCCTATTCGTGTCTTATAAAGGTCTTGACAAAGGTTCAGCTCAAGTATTTCCCTCTTAACTAGATAGTGTATAGCTTACCATGTAATAAAAGACGGGATTCTTTAAAATCGGCCTTTATGCACAGCTGCCGATATATTGGCGACTTCGAACATGCGTCACAGCAGTTGTCATCGCCAATGCACCGTAGGAAAGTTAGCCCAACTCAGCGAAGCTTTCATGGCATCGTACTTTTTTCTTAGCAATTGCACAGTGAGAACAGCTGAATCCTCGTTCACTTGGTCGTCCACGTCGTTGGCTTGGGAAGTCGCCATTACCGCCGGCGAGCGGAAGACGTCTCCTAGCACCCCGACTACGCTTTTTATCAACGCGACTATTTTTTCGAGACAGGGGTCCTGGGGATGGGCCTCCTGCCGATATTCGAAGCGATATGTTGAGACTGTTACTTAGAAGACCATGGCTAGCCGTTACCTGCTCTTCTTGCTGCAATTCTAGATCGACCGCTCGTCTACCTATTCTAAGTGCCTCGTGGGGCTGCATCGAAATCCCCTGTTCGAGACATTCCTTCATACTATTGTAGGCTAAGCCTGGTGGCTATGTTCAAGGGTGGTCAGCAGAGATAGACGGAACTGGGGTTGTTTTGAAATAGGTAGAAACCTTTGGTAAGTGGGTATGAGAATCTGGCTGGAGCGATCTCTTCTGCACAATTTGGTCAATATTATCCTTCGCTATAGCTTGGACAGATGCCCAGGCCTCCTGTGTAGTGAGGGGTTCCGTGGTTTCAGTCGGTGATGTCACGATGACCTCGATTGTACGGGCAAGTTCCACTCTGGAAGCACTGACAGTCCTGTTCGAATTGTCGTTTCCGCCCCGTTGTCCAATAGTGTCAAATGAAGAATCATGATCTGACCCCGTGGGGGTTTGGCCTCCAAGGCTGTTTGTACTAGGGGGGGTAGGCTCGACGGAAGACTGGCCGAGCTCGCATTCGTTCCATTGGCGTTCCCAGCTCGAATCTAACCGAACCATCGCTGTGTCAATAGAATCGCGTAACTCGTTCATGCTGCATTCTGAGCTCCGCTTGAGGAGGATGCTGTTGTCTCAAAAATATCCAGTGGGCGGCGTTGCACAGCAATTTATCATTGCCGGCTACGGGATAACGTGCACAGTTCAGCGCTTGAGCCCGTTGGGGAAGGTCTGCAATGCCCGGGGCGTCTGGGCCGTTCGATCCATGGCTCCCACGTCAGATAGACCTCCAGTCTGCCGCCTACCCTGCGCATTAGTAATGCAGCCTACATGTGCCGAAAGGAGGGCTCTTGGCATGTATGTGCCTCGATTGGGAGCCGAAGGCGTGATGTGCAGACAATGTCAGACTACCCACCATCCGGGGCGTTTTCAATGCATACTTAATCAGCCGGATGCGAATCAAATGAGGGGGATTATCGGTTCAGGTCTGACCGGTGAAGACCGCGCCCCGGTAGATCTTCCCCAAGTGGCCAGCCCCCAGTCGCCGTACTCGGTCGCGATTTTGTATGCGAAAAACATTGAGACCAATAATGACCATAGGTTTGATGCCAGCTTCGCGCCCCCTCTCAGGCCGTTGCGAAAATCTCGAGCACCGCAATTGGAGTTTTTGCGGAGCGCCGGTCCATCAAATTCCTCTGCGCCACGTGTATAAGCTGTTGCGGAGAGCCGGGAAAATTGAGGCTCTGTTTGCAGAAGAAAGGGCAGTCTTGGAGATGAAGAGCTTAACGCCCGAGTACTCCCGTATAATAAGTGACCCCAATTAGCCTAATCATCGGGGCTGCAAAATGCTCATGAGAAAAGCCAAGCCAACAGATATCCTCACCTGTCTCCAAATACACCAGCAAGACTAAGTGCCATGGAGGACATCAATATCTTCAACAGTCTCGGTACACTTAGCCAAGCCAACCATGTCCTTCAGGCTCGTCTAGCAGTTCTCGGAGAGAGGAAAGATCTTCATGAACTCAAGTAGGTACACCTACAGATCAATGAGAGCGGCATTAATTCTTGTACGCAGGGACATCTTCGAACGCTATGATGTAGCTTCGGAAGTGGGACTCAGCCTTCTACATAAGCACTTCACAATCGAAGAAGGGGAGATGGTAGTCGAGTTCGGACATGTGTCTACCCCTTGGCCTGTGCCTCCCAACGGCAAAGTAGCAGGCGGTCATGTCGTCCCTAGGTCGTGGCGGTTCATGAGCGGAAAGTTAGTGCCATACGAGTTTGGCTTCAACCATCCTGCGCAGTCTGAGTATAAGGAATACGACCTGCCGACAGGTTTCGTGGAAGAAGTTGCTATTTTCTTGTCTGACACTGACCTCGACGACGTTATTGGTATTTGTGCGATTGGTAGTGCCGAAGTAGAGGGCCGCATCGAGTTGAACAGAGGCCGAGTAAACTTCACTGTTCCGCCGAGCAAGCCTGAGGATATGGACGTGAGACTGGTGCCAGAACATGCGCCGTCGGTGTGGGCATTTGATTGTAAGACAGGATTGAGAGATACCACAATGACTCTAGCGCGAGTCTGCTGGGTCTGCCCCAAGCACTAGCATTATGCACTACGGAAGGATTTGACGATTGTGGATCTGTACGCGCAAGCATCGGATGTGACGGAAAAGGAAAGGGGTGAACAACCACCTACCTACCTACCTTCTACACAGTATATACAGTTCCATTTACGCGTGGTCTTCATACTGCCAACACCTTCGAACTGAGCTGTGGTGAGATCAATCTGGTTCTACGTTCCCCCTTCAACACTGCTTGGTGCGCAACCGACCTCACGATGATTTTTATCCCAAGGATACGGCTCTGAAATAGTTGATCTCCCGAGCCGTCGACTTGGCGAGCGGCAGACGTCATTCCCGCATGCACAAAGTGTCTTGGCAAAATGACGCTATGGTCGCGCACATGGCAAGTTCCGGCCTATTGACACTATGGTCAACAAAGAATCATGACATTCTATTGTTAGTTCACGTGGAACCGAAGAGTGTACTATAAGTAGATAACGGCGGGCAGAATTCGGTAATTTTCTACAGAATTGCGGTTCCAACTAAGCCCTCTTCGGCAGGGAAACCCGATTCCATGTCCTGTCTCTTCATGGGACTTTCGTATAGGTAATGCTGTACATCCCTGAATGTAGACAAGGCTTGTCCAGGTATGTATCCATTCAACGTAGTTTTCACACACTGAATTACGAATTCATCTGAGCCGCTTACTCACCCCTGGGATGCTGCTGACACCACATCCGTCCCTGAATCACACCACCTACATGAACTTCCTTTCATACACTATCTAATCGGTTGCCCCAGCAAGCGCCTGTGAAGTTATTACTATACACTACAGTAGGTTGAGGGCTTCTAACGGCTAGCGTGAACTACACACGCAAGGGACCATGCGTGTGTATGTCCGGGTTGTATCCGGAATTTCCGTGCCCCGATCTACAGTACACTAACCTCCATTACTGCTAATGGCTAAGCTGTGTTATCACCTGGATCTAAGCTTACATTACAGTGCTGATCCTCCAAATCGCGACAGGAGAATACGGTGCCTATCGCAGCTGAAGGTACGCCACAGTGAGCCTCCTTGCGGCAACCTTTTGCAGCAGGTAGCTGTAAAGCCCCAGCTGTATGTAACCTCACTAGAGCTTTACCTACGGTACTGGTACACTAGGTATGCACATTACACTAGGGTACCATCCAGGCGTCATAGGAGCTATCCCTTCTTACGAGAGAATGTACTGTCAGAAATTAGGATGGGCTAGGGGGAGGAAGCAAAAGGGGTGAATGAGTATTTAAAGCTCAACAGCTCTTTCAAGTTCCTCAGCTCTCTCATTCATTATCTCACCAGCCTCTCATAATGAAGTTCTCTAGCATTGCCTCCAGCCTGGCTCTTGCCGGCGCCGCTGTCGCCTCGTGTGATAAGCGCGGCAAATACCCTACGACAATTGTGGCTGGTGTTGAGGTCATCGACACACCGATCGTCAAGGCGGCACGAGCGTTCGTCGAGGATTACTACAAGGACTATCAGCCTTACTTGACCAATCACCTGTATCGAACCTGGCTCTTCGGTGCTGCTGCGATTAACAACAATGCCACTCTAAAGGCTGAGCTGGACCTTGAAATTCACGCTGTGGGTAGTCTGCTACACGACCTCGGCTGGGATAGTGAGTTTTCCCGCATCTGCATGGCTTGTCCAGTCGAACTAGCCGATCACTAACCGCTTCAAGTCAAACCCCACTCCCCCTATGTTACCGCCGGTTACAGTTTCGAGATCGATAGTGGTCGCTTCGCTATGGAGTGGATCAAGAACTGGACCGCCATCCACGGAGGCGCCGCAGAGTGGGACGAAGTCCGTCTCCAGAAAGTGAACATTGGCATCATGCTACAAACATTTATTGGTTCACCCGACTTCGTGTTCCAGGACTCCTATTGGATAACCAAGTCCGTCGGTTTCGAATTTCCCGCTCCAGAATCGCCGCTGATCGGAGCGGAGAACTACGACAATATCTGGAAAGCCTACTCCAACAGCACCCTATTCCGTGGAACGAATTTCACTTTCACCAACATGGCCGTGTATAAACCTGCGGTCACCTATACAACCTTCCTCTCAGAATTCGGTCTTCACTACGTTCCTGGATACGACAACAGCGAGAGCACGCTGTTTGCTCTTATCCAGAGTGGACTTGAACAAGAGATTACGCTCTACCCCAACGTAACCTTTGAGCAGAAACTCCCTCCCAACAACGCCAACCCGCTTGTGTAAATTTCAAAGAAACCTTTCGCTTCTTGTAACTAGTTTTTGTAAAAAATAATTTGAAAGAGGCCATGTTTACACGTCATTTCAAGACCGTTATGTAAACAGTCTAGTGTTCGCTACCTATAACAATCTTGCAGGTAGTTCGTAGCGCACGTCCTCGGCCACGAAAGCATGTTATTCCCTCAATTCTCAAAAGACTGATTACGTATCGTTTCCGTTTCTGTCAAATCATGTCTGCCAACAATATCTGCAGCATTTACACTACCTCTCTACTTTGATTACTTACACTGCTACGGCCAGAATAAAGCAGCATCTTCAATGCCAGAAGAGTTGTCTCAGACAGCCGGTTAGCTTAGTCTGCCAGAGTAGTATCTTGATTGACCTAGCGGAGTGGATTCGAACCGGCACATATCACTAGCGACATCTAGAGTGCGGTTGAGGTGATCTATATTGACCTAACTACCATCTAATTTCTATCTAGAATCTAGAGCCTAGGAAGTAGAGATTTCTCGCTGTATAGTGTGTGATCACCGCAACAACGTTATCGTGCTTCCGTGCGCGCAATAACGCTGTTCCTCGGCTCCACGTAACCATCACACGTAGTCAGTTTAAAACAAGATCCTGTTATTACTAGTTCTTCTGATCAACAGTCCACTAATTGGCCAGTTTGGTCGCTCGGATTTCGTATTCTGGAATGGCTACGCTATATTCATAGGTACACCAAAGGCACCTATTTTAATGAAGGTTTAGAGAAGCCACAGGTACAAATACTTAATAACAGCAAAGAGGAAAAATGGGTGTTACTAGAGCCATTTGGGGTATCCCTCCCTTTCTCTGTTGCCAATGCCGCTGTTGCGTAAATGCGTATAGAATGATATAAAGAGTCGAGCCAAACTACCGGACCCCAAACTCTATATTATTAATAAGAAAACGTGTTCGACTCCAAGCCCTTTGTAGGGGTATCCCAGCAGGAACACCGCCTATGCAATGAAACACGGCTGCGTACTATTTAATACAAATACATATCTTGTTACCGCTACTCAACCTTACACCCCCACCCGCCCCCGCCCCCCAAAAGACCCTTGTTGAGAACAAGGGACATGAAATACTGCGTGATCCCCAGACCCCTCCAAGGATGCAAACCTAGATAGTAAGTTGTAGCGACCCAATAACACACGAAACGAGGAAATAAGCCACCTAAGGAAGAGTCAAAGCTTGAATTTTGAATATATATGGGGGAGCTCACGGCAGCCATTGCGAAAGGCAGAGGGACATTAATCGCCTCTTTGGATATACTCAGTGAGTATAAAGTTCCCATCAACGGCATTCCCACCAGACTGCCTATGGTTGACGTGGTAGATGTCGCTGCAAAAAGACGCCCGGACAAGGACCTATCCACCTTCGAGGCAAGAAATGCGCGGAGGCTAACAGTCACGCCAGATCCCAAAGTCATAATACAAAAACCAACTACTAGTGTCGAAAGGCTTGACGAAACAGCTATCGAAATCGACCCAGCACAAAGAAGCAGGGCACTAGCGGCTGAAATTAGTAGGTCTCGCGTGAATGGCCCAACTTTCATGACCCTGGAAATGAACGAGCTGGCCAGTGGCAGTAGTGCGAAGAAAACGATGGATGATACGACAGCCCTGAGAGAAAAAATGAGTCCAGCCTAGCATGTTCACATTAGCAAAACATATCAGTGCAATCTCCTGCTATACAGACTTACCCGAGCCATTGATTCGTTGAATCGCCAGGATATCCAAGGTATAAGGAAGTTGTTTGAGTCCCGTGCCAAAGAGACCAGAAAAAATGAGCCGAAAGCGACACTATATACAACAGCCGTGGATCGTATGAAAGTCTTTTCAGAGTCAGGGGCAGGAGGGTCAATGCCGTGTAGCAAGGGTTGTTCTTCGCTATCGGTTGGCCGGGAGACTTCAACTTCGGAGCGGATATCGTTTATCTCTATCGAGAAGCGCGTTGGTTCATCTTCGAGCAACACTGCCGGCACGAACATGAGTGCGAAACTGAAAATTGCAATTAAAAATGGTACCCAGATATGGCCCTCCATGGTTAGCGTTCCCAAAGCTGGACCTATGAGATCCGCGATGCCGGATATGGCCTCCATTATGGAAAACGCTGGCGTCCTGTGCAATGCGTAAGAAGTCTAACGGGATTCACCTTCTGAAAAATGGGCACTGACCTTTGACTAGCAGTTATCCGTCGATTGATAGCGGCAAAAACAAGGGCACCGGATGCCCAAGGACCACCGCCGATAAAGATGAAGATTGGAGCAATGTAGAGGGCCGATGTTGGCGAGTTGCTGAAGACAGCTAAGTCACCTTAGCTATGGTATCCTCGATATGATGCGGTACATACCAACAAGGGGCATCCAGCCCCAGTATAGAATCGTGCTGATGATGTTAAGAACTAAGGCTACCCTCATCCCCTTCTTATCTGCCAGAAGACCCATTGGAATCTGCATGAGAGTTGCTAAATGTGCTTCAGCACTCGTAACACTTCATTCCCTGAGCGACGGAACACTGACCGGCAAGAATCGAGCATGTTGACAATACTGTCAGTACAAAGCCAAGCTGCGCCTGTACTTCCTGTATCTTGCAATCTTGTTGCGTCAAAGTATTATCACTTCCCCGATAATACTCTCGACAGACGACTATCTCCAACAACTTAGGCGACGGTGCTCCCAACACGGCGCAACCGAATTCAACAAGGAACATTAGCGTTGTGCAAAGCCAGAAACCCATACTGAACCACCCATGCATCATTTGGCGAATGAAGAAAATGTTTGCCATTCTAGACACATCACTGCTCCCGAAAAGCAAAGGAGAAATGCGGTTTGAGTCACGCTGTATCAGACGGGACCACGCGACCGGGTAATTAGAGAGTCGCAATGTCCAGCGCGGACCAGGAGGGTCATTTGGAGGCCATCAATACTGGTAAGCCGGCATAATATTGATAGGTACACGTAGGACCTTGGGAAGTAACCAAAACACTCTTTGCGATAGACACGTTGATCCCTCGGCTCTGAAAAACAATGCCGTCCAACTACAGCCCGTGTCATACCTAGAGCGAAGCGAGGTGGAATGGGAAGGATTATCTGCCGAGGAAGCCATTCGTATCCGACGAATAAAATACTGCAGGGGATGCCTCGTTGACGGCGAATTTCCGATCAGTAGTTCATTCGTAGGCAGGCTGAGTTGATGAGGGGTTCGCAGCTACCACCGCATACAGGAAAGGAACGATAAGCATAATTCTTGGAGTGAACAGGGCGTGCCATTTGCTCCATCCCTTCGATTTTAACTTGATGTTGCGTAACGGAGGGTTTCCCGCTTTTCGTTGATTCGATGGATACAGGGAGATGATATTCATTTTGATTCGGGCGCCATCTCTTTCCTCGCCGTCTGCAGGAGACTGGGTCCGTGGTCTTTCTTTTTCTCCAACTGATCTCCGTCTCGATGACCCGCAGACGCTGTTGGAGTTACCGATATCTTGTCTTGGGGATGCCGAGCCCCCAATCACCCGCTACGTGTTGCCGCTTTAATCTGTAACACCCATCAGAATACTAGTATTTCACCTACGTTCCATCAGTAGAGTTCTTGTATTGATGTTTTGCCTTCCGAAAATGGAAGGCCGGAATACTATGTCACAGGGTGGCGCAGCTTTCCATATACATACATACATAATTGTAAGAGTATCTGGGATCCGGGATCCGGGATCCAGGTTACTGGAGAACACAGCATCGGTGCAATATGATTTCAATGTCCTACATATAGGTCTGCAGCGGGGCGATTTACCAATGCTGTGATGTCAAGCAACGCGGTCCCCATTTCCCTGTTTCTATCTTTTAAACTTGAAGCACGATGTACGAATGGCCTCGCCGCTTTTCAGATGCGTGCATGCAAGAGAACTGATAAGAAGCCCGGCTTGTGCTTGGTCCACCAATAAAAGGAATTGAAAACGGTGAATAACTCGCCATCGAATACGTGTTGCTGAAACATTCTCGTATTGGTGATATGTCCAGGTGACTATGGCATGATAAGAGGGCACCTTCACTGTATACTGCTGACGCCCTCGGATAGCAGCTCAATCCTTCAGGGAGATATAGAAGAGGAATTATGAGGGCAAATCAATAGAGACCAGGGCCGACATGCCGTCCACCTTGTTTCGAATAATAAATATATAGCACATTGAATTCGATATGACGGTGCTCGCCTCGGTATGCCTTTATACCCTTTTAGCTCGATGGGTTGTATTGCTCCAGATCAATCTCCAATCTCTCTGGGTATAAGGAACGCATCCTTGTCAGGGATGCTCTTTTTATTTTTATTTTTATAGCTCCTTTACTTAAACTCGCCTGCTATAATTAAGTAATAATAGAAGTGTAGTGTGTTTCCGTATTGTGATGGAAGTGGGACCAAGTCCTATAATTCTGTTGAGATGTTGTTCTATTTGGCCGGAGGTTCTCTCCATAAGGAACGATTAGCAGAAAAGCTAACGCTATCTAAAGTTGGAATGAATGCAGCATGAATCGGAAGATCAAGACAGGAAAACAGGCTAATTACCTTCTGGGCTATAAACCACTTTTGATAAGGGCTCAGCACGGCCACAAAATTAGCCACGGACTTAGCCACACATACCGGTGGCATCTAGGGGGTTTCGCGTCAACGCCAAAATAGGAACGTGGGGTTTTCTAATTGGGACCCCGTCTCTACCGCAACACGAAGCGCGATACAAAAGAGCCCTTCGTTTCACTCCAGTCATCCTCCTTTTGTTTCAAACAAGGGCGGAACTTATTTGGTGAAGGAGGAAAGAAGGGACCCGAATTCTAGAGACAGACCTGGGGCATACCCCCTTGATTGACACTATCACATCACAACATAGGACGGGAAAATCGATCTCTCATCTTGCCTGTTCGTTCCCACCGCTGTCGAATGAAACCACAGGTAGCCATTCTCATTCGTCAAAGTGTCGCCTGATGAGCATTTTCTCGCCCCCTTGCCCTTAGCTACCTGTCAACAAATCCGTTTATGTGGTGCCTTTCGATCAGTAAGCGAATGCTACGCGATACTTTTAGCAGTTTCACATGTACTATCTTTGGTGAAGGATTTTGAAAAACTCCTCCTTAGGATTCGATCGTTCGGGAAGGGGGCTGTTTCGGTCTCGGTTTGTGTGTCACTTCTTGAAGATGCAGGGTGTAGATGACCCGTTTCCTACACACGACTAATGAATCCCTGAGAGATTGGAGGCGTTGATCGGGCTCACCAGCTGGAAGTTGAAAGCAGGCTTGGATGCAATTGCATGCTATCTCTTATGACCCGGCTGGCCAACTGGTGACGTAGCCGGCGCTACGGACGTGTTACTATAGTTATCCTGGGTGGCTGCTGTTACCAGGTAGAAAGAGGCAGGATATGCTTGAGAGGTCATCCTGTCATGCAACTGTTGGATCGATTGATACGTATGTTGGCAAAACAGGAACGAGAAAAAGGCAATAAGGCTCTGTTTATCTAGATAGGAGGGTGCTGTCTAGTACAAAAATTAAACGACATGTATCCTGGTAAAGTGAGCTACCACGCGGCTCGTTGCCGCCTATCTCATGATTCTCCCAGAGCCTGACCATGTTCTCATTTTCGAGCATCCATTCTTTAACAAGTAGCCACAACGCCCGCATTGCCAGTAACCGTTTAGTAGAGCAAATGATCGAAGTTGAAGTTACAGTGGACTTAATTAATGCTGGCGTCTGCTTCGTGGCGTTGCGAAGGGGGGAAAAGCCAAAAGCCGCTTTAAGACCTAGGAAGTGAAGCAACCGTAACTCCCCTGGAAACTACAAACCCCAACTTTTTGTATCCCAGCAAGCTTCATAGCTCAGCCTTAGCCGTCAATGTGGGATGAAGCGTTGCGTAAAGGCCAACGTGGAAAAGAGAATCTATGAAAACCCTTGTGAGCCCGGCATAGCAACGGATGGCCGAGACTCTGTCGAAGTGCAAGTATTACTAGTGTTGTGGGTTCTGCTATCGGTTATTCGCGATATATCATAGGTCTATGTTACCCAATCGTGCCCGTTTAAACTCTGACAGGATTTGTCCATTTCTTCTGATGCTCTCCGCACCCTGTCCATAATCCACCCTGACTTGGTGGAACTTACCTTCTCGAGGACAGCACCTGACGCTGCCACATCTTGTATTTTAACACATTTACCCTCTACGTGTGAGTACTCGACACATCGAGGCTCTACCGCGTGCCCCAGTCGCAGTTCATTGGAAATAAAACACTGACCCGGGCTGTAAAAGAACTGAATGCATTCGGGTTTGCTCTCACACGCGGCTTGGCAGTACTCAGATGAAGCCTGAGCATCTCGTTCTGTTTGAGTGAGAGCAGCTCGGTCTCCCTCAGACAGCTTTGCGAGTGCCTTATCGCTATACTCAGTTCCTCTGGACTGGTTATCCCAGTCAGCGAGTTCGGACCGGAGCCAGGGCTGTACAGTGCTGGTGAATATATCACGAAGTCGGAGGATTGTGGCGGCGTCGTTGTTGTTTCGGAGCCATCTATGCTCAAACTGCCATAGAACACGGATCCCGTGCTCGGTCATGTGGTGGAAAGTCAGGGGTCCGTAGCACCAAGGTGGCTTATCCTGCTTGTTTATGGTCCAATCCACCGTGTTCACTGCGAGAGCAGGTATTAGAATCGATGGTGATGAGGAATCGCCAAGCTGCCATGGCGGGGCGTGGATGGATATCGGACTGGTAGTGAGGTCGCGCCTGACGCAAGAACAAGACATAAAACAGAGTTTAGGTACTTACGACTGTCGATTTGGACATGTGGTGATGCTGAGGCTAAGTGAATGCCAATGTTCTCCATCGCCTTGCCAAGAATCATGTCGCCAGCCCATTCCTTGGCGGTATAGTCATCAAACCAGTCCTGATTCTCTGTCCAATGTTTCGAAACCATCTGCATGGCTGGGTTTGAGATCATGAACCCAGATCCGCCGTGGGCGAAAAGGACTTTCCCGATGTACATGTATTTTCCCAAATAGTACGGCTTGCTCGCATCAAATTGGGAAAGATATTTCAACATGTTCTGCCAGAGCAAGTATGTATCAGGCTCAATGAAAACGAACCACTTTGCATTGGGTCTATGTTCTAGGGCTCGAGAGACCATGGGTAGGAACTTCCACTTGTCGAGTTTCCACCCGGGGTTGTCTAGAGCCCCCGACGGGCCACTGCCGAACAAAGTCTGATATTCTAAACCCTCTCTTCCCGATGCACGAAGTCTGTTATAAAGCCAGAATTCCGGAACATTCATCCTGACGTCGTGCCTGACTCGATCGAGAACGTCGACGATATTGTGACCCTCTACATCTTCCTCGAGATCCGAGTATATAATGTAGTCGGGAACGCAAGTGAGCACAGTCGAGAAATGGACAGGCAATTTCTCGAGCACTTCGGTCGCCCCAGTTCGAACAACGACAAGCACGTCGTTGAGCAGGGGAGAATTCGGGCAAGCCGGCGGGGCATGATGAAGTGGCAGCAAACCCGTGAGTTTTGTATGATAGGAGTGCAGAAGCTGAACAATGAGCAACAGAGAGATTAAAGCTGCGATAATTACGACTAGACGAGACTTGCGCAGCCTCACAGCTTTAGCTTTTCGATGTATTTGGGGGAACATAACGACTAGTCTGGCGGATTCTCCTGAATATGACACTATCCTGGGTGTAAGAAGGGGGAGGCTCTTCATATTCAAAAGGCGGCTCTCCAGCCTCCAACTCCGAAGCTTGGCAGCCAGGGGCGCGACACTGTTACCTAGCTGCCGGGAGCCTGCAGCCTGCGTTAGGTTATCTCGTCTGGGACTAGGTTGGGTTGGTCCTGGGCGGTTAAATTAGGAAGTCTACCGAAAAATGCACATCATCTTCAAAGTCTTAACCCAAATGAAGACCTCTGATGAAAACAGGGCGTATTCTGCAATACGGGCTGAGTGTGGCGTCCAATCAGGACCCCAGCACCCTTCGCCACTCTCATTTCCAGGTTGCATTTGCCAAGTGCCGAGACTCCAGCACCACCGCCCTAACAGGGAGTAGGGGGTTATTTGGAGGGGCGGCGGGGGGTTGTTGGCTTCGCCCTATGAATATAATCCAATTCCTCATAATGCTCACTTTATGCTGTCATTAGCGTCTCTCGCAACACAAGAAATCTTCATTCTAGACTAAGCGAGAGTTCATCTTTTGTCAACAGGTACGACGGCACCGCCGTCTCTGGGGTCATGTCCCCCAGCAACCCCTCTGATCCGTCGTTAACGTCGAGTTGGACACCCGCGAGCTCGTGCGTGGCGAGCACGGGGTTTTGGTATGTCGTCTACGCGCCTAATGTCGTTTTCAGCAACATGTTTGGAATGCCGTCTGTCACGAATACCGGTCAAAGGAGTACTCCGACAGGCGGCTGTGTGCCACCGTCGTACACCCTTAGTGTGCCGAACCTGACCGATGGCGGTTGTCCTACACACTATTTCGGAGCATGCTCAACTAGCACATCGTACGCCGGCTAGTCGGCGAATTTTATCTTTATCTAGTGCTGTCCATCGGTGGAGGGGTAGCATTTTAACTGCGCGCCTGCAATAGATACTAAAGCGGCGCCTTACGGATGTCAAGCTACTTTTTTAACTGGCGCTGTTATTACTGGGTCACGGACGGACTTGGTAGCACTTACGGGACAGGCGGAGATACATACAGTTGGAGGCGACAATGGTGTGAATGCTTGGGGCATTGCCTTACTATTGGTGAGCTGAATTGAGTGCGATGAATAACCGAAAAAACTAAGCTCCCCCTGTCATAGCAACGGTTGTAGTCGCCATGTCACTACCACAACGTCCCCGTCCAGCACCAGCATCAGTACGACCAGCAGCAGCAGCAACCACCCCCAACTCAGAGTTACCAGACCAGCTACCTGGACAGTTACCAGGCTGGAAGTGTAGCAGTGCAACATGGCCAACCCTATTATGGCCTAGCCGGGCCAAAAACCGCGTCGCCCTCGCCCAACATGGAAATGGGGCAGCCAGCGTGCTTTCTGAACTGAGTGGTAACGGCATCAATGGAAACCGTCATGAGATGCTGAGTTGATCCTTAAAAGACAAGACGAAGTCTCCATTCAAGGTAGATAGATAATGATTAAGTTGATTGAAGAAAGCTTGACGGCAGGAAGATGGAGGGGCGAAGGTGGCAAAAGGGCCTCTTCGCTATTCTCGCTTCCCGGGAGATACGCTAATACATGAACGCCGAGGCGGTAGTCATCTGAATGTGTACCGATCAATGTGTTGGCCGACTTTACTATTCTAACTATTGGAAGAACCTATCTTGAGAGATCAGTAACTACACTCCGGCGCTTTATGATAATTCGCGGAGTTCGTGCCAGAAGGTCAGAATCAACTGAATAAGTCCATGACGGAGGTTGGCAGCAAAAGTTCCGAGCAATGTCTCAACCCAACGAACTTCCAGGTAACTACGTAACTCAGTCGTCAGGAGGTCGTGCAAAAACATAGATTCTCGACCTGGCAGAACCTGTGCAATGTCACGGCTAGCATAGTATATTGACCATTATTGCCTCACAGGCTACAACAGTGTCATTTTTCTTTCGAGCTATCTACTGGTAAAATACATGTCACCGGTCGCCTACAGATACACAGGGAACACATGCTGAATTCTCATCAGAAAGCACTGTAATGATTGTGCAGTCGTACAAATCTGACACCTAGTGCCCGTCGCGGGTATATGAGACAGGGGTGATTCGTGCACGACAACAGGATACACTACATCCATGACTCGGATTTAGTGTGGCGTCCAATCAGTACCCCTAGAGCTTGCTGCACTATTTCCGCCACAATTAGTTCTACCGGTAGCTTACGGTTATGTTTGAGAGATGCAGGTCTTGCCAGGCTAGCATTCCTTTCGCAAATTGTGATCGCCAACAAGACTCGCACAAATAAGAACGCTAGATCTAAGTTTAGCTGTTCTTTTAGATGCACTGTTTAAATCCACTATACGCCCACATATCCGTGGGAAAATATATACTGAAAAGAACTTAGTTGATAATATTTTAGTTAGTTAAGTATCCCCCTCCGGCCTTTACGACAGGCGCATTCTATTCTACTACCTGTTGACCCTCTTGAACGGGACCGCTTTTCAGTACACAAACATAGCCACAATGATCAGACACCAACAGACTTTTGAGACCTGTGAATCCTTTCCCAACTTGTTACTATATAGGTATATAGAGAGGGAGTAGCAAATACCTGGCAAGTTCATATCCCTAATGCGGCACACATTAAAAGATCACCGCTGGTTGGTTATCACGACGCGCCATTTCGCTTGGCACCCAATTATAGTGCTCATTCAATCGTGTGGTAACAAGGAATATGTTCCTGGTCTACTACATGCCTGTACACTTATACTGGTGGTGAGCCGTGGACTGGCTCCGGCAACCGGTATTCCGCGTAAATCCACGCAGTTACACAGAGCTGGCTGATGATCACGTATCCACCTACATCACAACCTCACGAGGTACAAGTGTTGCGGCCTGCCCCTTATCCCGGGTGCCAAGTGGCAAGCAGGCAGCGTGGACCAGGGTATTTTGATTGTTTGGACCCAAGGAGTCGGGTTTGTCAGCCCTTTCTCGCCTTGCCTCTTCTCTCAGATCGGTCTTTTCCATTTCCCCCCACCTGTTCTCCATCTGTTTTTGGCCTGATACTATGACCTGGTTCGCCTCAACATGAAAAGTCCCACCACCACATGGTGTTCCGCATCCTCGCATTGAGCCGCAACGTCGCCACGGCCGGTATTGCTGTTGTTCTCTCTATTCTTCTTCTTCTGTCTTTCAGATCCAGTCTTCTACCCTACATACCGCAAGCCGCTTTTCAGAATGAATACCCGCACTCGCTGTTGGAGGCGATAGCCAACGGCTCCTTCTCTGCGACGACCCCAAATACACCTCACCCTTCTCATTCTCAAGCGGCCATCGGATTCCCCAAGAGCTGGCAGATTATGCTCCCTCATCCAAACCGACCCGCTGATACCCCCTCTAACGCTGAACGCCTAGCTGATACACTGAGCTGGCTTGCGCGAAACCCGGGATATAGCTATACACTTGTTGGCCAGAGCGAAGCCGACGACTTTATTCATGCGCACTTCTCTGGCGACGAAAATATCACAAGAGCATAGCAGAACCTAAAAAACCCAGGCATAAAATCAGATCTGCTCCGCTACCTTATATAATTTATTAAAAGCGGCGTTTATGCCGATATAGATACCGGCTCTACAGCCTATTAACTCGTAGATACCCAAGAAATATCGTAATAAAGCTAACGTTATAGTCGGCATAAAATCAGATCAGCTAAACGGTGGGCCTTAGGTAGATATACCGCATAGACTGCAGTTCTACCAATAGACTATTGCCACCGCCCCAGGCCACCCTCTCTTCATAAAAATGGTGTACCATACTATCGATCGCCTAGAACGGCTTTCTGCCGAGCATGGCACGAGCGCAAGCTTCGCCGATCTCGAATTGTCCAGCATCAAAGTAGTGATATCGTCGGGCCCAGCGTCTTGGACTAATATCATTCTTGAACAATAAAAAAAATTGACTCAAATATAAAAGAAGTAACAGACTTCTCCGGTATAAAGCCGACTGGGCCAAGGTTAACTGGCAACATCCTGCTTCTCACCATTGACAGCTTCTGCTTCAGCTTCGGGCAATCGCATTCGAATAGTACCCACGACAGCACGATACCAGACGCTGCTCTCCTAAAGCACAGATTCCGGGGTTCCTGGAGAGAGGCGGTTAGATTGCAATCTCAGAGCGTTAATCCCGAGCTGTTCCTTGATAGCAAAAGGTGTTTGGTCAACTGATTTCATATAGAGGGTCTCAAAGGCAAAGCATGGGAATCATGGGATCGGGTCATGAATAGGGTAACATGGGTTGTATCTAATAGTGTCGAGAATAATCACTAGATTCAGGCGTATGATGCGTCTCGTCACAACCTTTCCGTGCGCCTTGGCCGCTGAGGTAAGGCACGTGCTAGTTGCATCTCGAGTCGCACTTCTTCAGTACTGTTATATTCAAAGCGTGTATCGTTTGTTTCATTGGCGATATTCTGAACACACTCAGAAGTACCAGCAGTCGGAGGCGAAACACCTGTCATTTGAATGAGAACGTAGAGCGCAGCTCATTAGGTGCTGCTTTCTAACACGAAATGGCGGCCTTGTTAATGGAATATAGTGAAGCCTCAAATCGCTACTATCAATTGAAATCTCTCTACAGGCGCGAAGTGAGATAGTTGTCGTGATGCGTAGCACTACCTAGGTACATGACGATTCTCTTAAGACACCAATATCAACAAAGTGACAAGAACAACAAGCCCTTCTATTAAGAGTCAAGGCACTTCATCAAAGATTATGTACCGTTCCGCACATGCTTGTTAGAGCAGCCGGCCTCAGTCCAGTGACCGCCAAGTCAAGCTCAACATTTAGAGCTCTGCTTCATCTCAAAGTCCAATTCACCACCCAACATTCCCATCCGCTGCCGCCCTTGCGCTAGCTCACCCACCGCTCTGCATCTTCATTGCGTCACGGGTAGAGGCGAAGACGGCATGGCCACACTCCGAGTTGGGCTCCTGCTACATCCCTTCGTAGCGGCCCTACTGCATAAAGCAGCCGCCAGCCCGAGATGACGAGAAATTCGTCGTGCAGCAACCCAGACAGGACTTTTTTTTTACTGCAATTTAGCTTTCGCCAAGTCTATTCGGCCGACGACGACGAATATGGTTCAAACAATGGCAGATAATCCTCCAGCTTCCTGCGAAGCTGCAGGAGATCCTGAGAGTCATGTCACTCTCTGCCATGATGCTCCAGTAAGTAACGTCCCATTGCGAAGGCTTTCCACACCTGTCAGGCAGTATCCTGTATTGGAGCGCCTTCCCGGACTTCTACAGGTCGGAGAGTTGTCACATACCTTCATCATCGCATTTGCTGCAGTTTCTTCCGTCGTATGATGAGGGAAATCGTCCTCTCCTTAGCGCTATTACTCTTGGCCTAGTTAGAGTCTTCAACGGTGGCAGCTATGAGCGCCACGGCCCGTTCTAAGTCTCGTTACCTCATTCTGGTAGTATGCGAAATTTCCCGACATCAGCGACTGGGATACATAAATCCAGCGTACTAAATCCTCCATATCCTGAATTGCGTCGATGTCTGCTCTCTTTATCCAGGTTCACTGTGCGTCTGTGGATTATGCGGACGCTGCGGCGAGCGTTACTAACGAACCCCCTGACCTTTTCAACACCGATGTGCTCTACGATTTCTATTGTACATAGGTCCTTATCCGATTGGATCTTAGCTCACTCTATTTCCCGTTAACATCACAAACACTACCCGGATTGATTCTCGAGGAGGTAAGGAGCATGCAGGGGGACACGCTCCAATCGTCTCTGCGACTCGTCGTAACTGTCCCGACCGTTGAGTACAATAGATTGTATGATACTCAGGCCGAACCCCAAGGAAGTCTGATAACACCATGCATTATTGACGCACGCTGGGTGCGTACAGATACGACGTTCGATCCAAAAGCTAGCGATCTTGTGCAAACATCGCATACGGCAGTCGGCGGTCAGCGCTTTTCCGCCAATCGGCCAATCCTCCAGTCAATTGAGCATATGTACGTTTTATATTAATTTCTTTTCTTTTTCTACCCACTGATACTTACCAAGACCGCTATATTTATTAGGCATATAGTTACACCACATAATAGACTTTCAAGCCGAACCTAGTTATGTGGACTTACACACACAGTCTTAGCTCTATAGACTGCGATACAGTCCTACTTATTTAAACTAGCAAGTCGTTAGGTAGGTCTGTATGTATAAGTTTATATCTGTGTGTCAATATGGCTGGCTGGACGGGCAGCCTTGAGAAACCGTTTGATGTTGTTACCCAGAGTAGAAATATAGGTTTGCTATAAAGTTTAGCGGCTGAGTACACTGAGTGTACTACGATTATAGTATATTTAGTGGATACCGCCGCTATATTTATAGTGACCGATTGCTAAGAATGCCAAGATTACTAAATGGTGACAGATTGGCAGGAATCTTGTAACCGCGCACCAGACCTCTAACAGATTCGCTCCAATCTGCAAGCCTGTCGCCGTCAGACTTGCAGAGTCTTGACGGCAAAGGATCTGTCACGGAACCAATCTGGATAAGCGCTGAATGGGCGACTACCCTGAACTCGCCATCCTCAGGATCCGCCGCTGATTTTACAGGTTCCGGAGTAGGATTCGTCGAGGATATTCTTGCTGTCCCCGACAACAAGAGCCCCTGGATTTCTACTTATTGAACGTCCGCCCGGGCCCCGTGGATGTCGCTAACGAGATCCCCATTACTGCGAGCGTCGTGACAGCCGGTTGGCTCTTGCAGTCGACTTTGATGAGCACGAATTTTCGACGTCCAGCGCTACGGCCAGGGCTACAGGGTTAAGGACAGATCGGCACAATTCGCCGCCATCGTCCTCGCGCCACATGTCGCGTTCGTGCTTGCGCACACTATCTACCCCTTCGGGTTCTTTCACGTTTAGGCCGGGGGGACAAGCAATACCTGTGAGGGCATCGGGGAGCTCTTGGCATTGGGTATTCCCTCGCTTCTAGCGGCGCTCATGAAGAAGTATGAGGCGGGCATTGATAACAAGAAGACTTAGATGACGAGGTTTCGCATCAAGGTGTGGGCGACCCCCAGACTTGGAACTCAATATTGCGTTGGTTAGCGATGAGATGAAAGCTTCCGGGATGCTACAGATATGTTGAAGAAGAAGACACACTATGGCTGATGTATCGGCCCTAAGCATGGGTAGCGTTACACGGTGGTTGCAATTTCTTAGACAGCTCCTATTTCTGTGTCTCTAAATATTTTGTTTCTCATCCTTGACCCCAAAGTTGAAATATATGACATGATTACCTATCATCACGCATTATTCAAGAGAGACGAAGAACCAATGCTCCGACTAAGTGATGTTATACAACGATCCAATTCCTGCGACACTCGTTGTGCATAACGATATGTTGACGGGAGAAGGCCGCGAGGGCGTCGGCCTCTTGATGCTCGAAGAGAAGATCGGCGAAGCCATTGCTGCTGCTGGGGCTACGGCACCGCACGCTCTGATCGTCGATGGCCTCGACTCTGCGTACTTTTCGACTGACGATGATGTGGATGAGGTCCTTTGGAGGTTCGCTTCGACTTTCTCCGGCCTGACAGTACAGGTCGAGCGTCCCGCAGAGGCGCGAAAGCTCAGATATCTAAGTCGAGGTCGTTCCGGTGAAAGATCCGAGACCTTTGATGCCAGGATGCGCGCCTAGGAGGAAGTCAGCTCGATCATCCTCGGGCACCTCCCAAAGAAAGGACCCATGATCACGTGCATGAATGACGACTCGGCGTCGCTGTTCAAAGCCTAATTTGCCCTTGTTGCTAAGCTGAAAGGTGAGCCTCTTCCAGTTCGCTTGTTGGTGTGAAAGTTGGCTCTGATGACGGTAAGTAGGTGAGTACTACGTGTAGATTGCTAGATGTGGACGATGACCATGACTCCAGAAACAGGGACATGAGTGAATGTTAAAAAACGATGACGTGAGCCATGCGGCGATCAATCAAACTACTTACCTCACTAATTCCCACTTGATCAAACAGTGCCTAAGCCCAGTATTGGTTACTCGTCTGAAGATACTGGCAGCTTTCTGTCCTTTTCCAGATCCCCGCGATCCTGCTTTCTTCTATAAGACGCCCTCCACGTTACCTCGTCGTTTCATGTTCGGCAACCTTATTTTCTAGATTGCTCTCCACTCTGGCCTGAGTAGGTAGCTTTCGCTGTGCGATTTATTAGACTTCGGAGTTGTCGGAGAATGGTCCAGCCAAGACGTAAGAGGGAGAGCGAATGCCCGATGGATTCGGTAACTGCTAGGCCGAGAAAAACTCCGAGGCTATGTAAATTGCGATGACAGTGTCGACCAAGGAGGTGATTTCGCTGACCGCTGAAAAGCAGATCGTATGTATTCCTCGTTAAGAATGCTGTTGAGCCCGATAATCGCAAAACTTACCCATCCATCGTCCGAGATATGCCGTGATATACCTGTCGCCCTCATTGGGTTGGAACTGGTCAACCGGCAATGCGAACAGGCTCGTCATGAAGGATAGTGGGGTGAAGATGATGATGATTATGATAAAACCAACAATGTCAGGGCTCATCACGGTCGCAGCGTGCGTTTCCCTCATCGTAGCGTGTTTCTGCTTGAGGTCCAGCTTAATCAGGACGATCCTCTTGACCTCTTCCGCCGTGGCTGCAATCGCCTTCGAAAACACACTGAAGATTGATTTCGACTGACCCAGCATGTATGGTCAATCAAGGCTGTCGACGAACCGAGAGAGAGGACGCCCAATCAGTATGTCCGGGTCCTCAGTTTGCGGCTCCGAACACAAGGGCCTCAGGTACTCGTTGACGCTCTTGGGGCAACTGAAGATTAGCTTAGTGCCGATCTTCCAACACCATACCTGGGGAGCCGGTATCAAGTGCGGGCGAGCTGCAGAGGTCTTGCGGTTCAGTCTCCTCCCGTAACGCGTAAGGACCTGGTCTTGATTACGGGTGTACACCACTGCCAAGTACAAGACCAAATCGTAGAACTCATCGATAGTAACCTCGATATCTAGGTCAAAGTATTTTCCATGGTCCGGCAAAACTCCATTTCGCTGAGGCAAATTCCTAGGGTGTATCTCCGGCGGGATTCACTGCTCTAAGATTCCAGGAGCCATTTCGCAGTATGGACGCGATTTTCCTGGCTACCTGATGAAGACAGGTCTCCTTGTCCGATGCCCTACTCTCCAACTGTGTGTGATCTAAACCAATGAGATATCGCACTACGGCCACGCGATCTCCTCTACTCCTACTAAGCGCTGTGGACCGCGAGACCGATATTCTCGGGGGCGAGTAGCGGGTTGGCGCGCGCCTCAACGAGGTAGTGGATGAGCTCGAGGTGCCCTTCGGCTGGTACCATCGAGAGGGCCGAAATATGCCCCCAATTGGTATGGAATAGGCCATGCTCTCATTCGCGGAATTCGACGACATACGTTAAGATCGGTGGTCCTGTCTCCGCAGTTCTCACACAGATATCAAACGGTGTCTAGGCTCCCCTTCTTGGCAACGCAGTGCAGGGGTGTCTACCCGTCGCGGTCTTGACAATCGGAGTCGCGCCGGCGTGAACTAAGGCCTTGACGATATCGGCGTGTCCCTGTCTGCAAGATCCATCGAGCCCAGATGGAAAGAGGACATCCAATAGCGTGGAGGTGCGGAGAAACTCCTGCACGGCTTCGACGTCTCCCTTTTCGGCCAGCGAGCTGAGCTTTGGGGAGATAGGTTGATTCTGCTCGATCAATCAGTGATTGAACATTGACGCCAATTTAATGCATCACTGAATCGTACATTCTACCGTGTTTCTGGGCGCTTGCTCGCTAGTGCCCGAACTTAGGGTGTAGCCAGATTCATCGAGATTCAAAGGGGACGCGAAGAACCCTGATGCTATTTCGCTGAAAAAAGGGGAGGGGGGGGGCGAATATGGATCGACATTCTCTGCCAAGACCCTTTCCGAGTGGGCTACGGTCCATTTTCAGCTCCTAATTACTTCACCACGCTTTTAACCTCATCTGAATCCATCGTGGTATAAACAAATACCATGGTCCCGCCAAATCGTGTAGTCTTTAGAGACCTACGACTTGACATTTCTTTTCCATTCATCTCCCCCCGCCCCTTCCAAGCCCCGGCACGTGGAGGGAGTCTGCGCAGATCATCGCGGCCAGTTGACAGTGCCTGGCGTGGTGCGCGTACGGACGGGATTTCACACGTGCTACAGGACGGAAATAAACAATGGTATCTTCATGACGGGATAACTCTCCGAATTCTCAGTCTGTGGTCGGTAGTTTATGGGAAGTGAATGACAGATCGTGTGTCGATGTAGCGATTCTGATAGGTATACAGATGGATGCAAAAGTACTGTATGAGCGACGAATCCATCAACGGAGGGCTTCGCCGCGCAAATAGGAAACTTCGCGGACAATTGGTTTCCAATAATTCAACAATATAAGCGATTCAACGTGGCCAGATGGTTAATATGAGCCGCACAACGGTGATGGAAGACTCCCGTTCAGTACAAAGTAACACGAGAGCTCCGAGAGATGTTGTACCATGTGATTATACACCGCTGTACTGGGTTCCTTGTGTTCATTTTGGCACACAGGCTTTTCTTATGTTGTTAGGACGATGTGCAACTATAGACATTCATTCAATACCTTGATATTTTTCAAGAATCAAGGAATCTAGCAAAAATGGAAGGATCAGTCTCGTCGATGGACCATGTCAGCTAGGTCAAGAGGTAACAATGCGTACTCGACAAGCACAACAAAACCAGATTTATTAAAGTGAGATTATATTTCCTTTTGCACTCAAGATCCAGACGAGGCATGTTGAGCTAGAGGGTGGTATGCTATTGTTAGGAGAAGAGCAGAACCACTTTCAAGTACCTATAGGAAGCGGAGGAAGGAGAAAAGGGTGATATAGCAGACTCGGACATCTTCACCTTAAAAGCGCCTAAGTCCCCTCGTCTGCCTTGGGTATCCGTTTTGTGCTAGTTGATTCAGCCGCGTACCCGTCTTGAGCCGTGCAATTAGAGTTACTGGATGTAGATAAATGATCTATTAAGCAGAAACACTTTCATTCTGAACGTTAGTTGCTGAAAAGGTCACGCGTGTATTATCTCCACGGAGAGGGGCAACCTAGGATACCGCAGCCTGAACTGGTCGAGGCATCAGTGGACACAAAGGTAATGAACTGACCTTGGCCGCTTCACGTTACAAGTCACAGCGCTTCCTTGGTCTTCAATCTCGCCCATAGAGGCAGCCCGCCAACTCCTCGTCGCGTAGAGGGTTGCTCGCTGGTAAACAACACAAACACATCATCTCGCTGCTTCACCATTCGAAAAACTTAACGCGGACAGCTTCGCAGCTCTAAAGAAAACATGTGATAAAACAGCTATTCAAAGGATTTAGTAGTAAGTCGTCCCACCATTAATTGTTCAAACTCAACCGTACAACTAACCCCCAGTAGAAAAAAGCACTAGAACACAGCAGGGCAGTTAAAAATCCTGTATCAACACCCTCAGATAACTAATACCCTGAAGCCCTTAATTATCTTTTAAAACATCGGCATACTAAAAAAAACTTCAAATAACTGGCTGAATTAATAATAATAAATATTTAGCGTCGTAGATTATCTATAATCCGCTTCCTAGGTAGCATTCATGCCTTCAAGCTTCTAGAGCCACAGCGGCCTCTGCAATATAAATAACTAAGAAAACGTACAATACCATTCATCTCTCAATGATATCAAGAGTATATCCTATCCAACCAGATCCAGGGGTAGGTAGTTCAACAGACCACTTGGACTTTGAGCAAAGAAAAAGCGAGCGGCTTAAACTAGCTTAAGCAACCCCCTTCGAGCAATGAAAGGCATTAATGGCACTTCGGGATGATCATTAGATATAAAATTATTAATAAACGTTTAGCTAAAATGTTAAATAAATGTAGGTATTATATTAGCAGGCAAGAAAGCCTTAACTGGTTGTAAATATTAAGTGTAAAATAGAAACGTTTCTTAACAAGTATAATATGTCTTACTTATAGTTCTATTAAACGCACTCTACAAAGTAAGAAGCTTTAGTCCGTATTAAATTAAGTATTACAACCGCAATGTATAGTTTTCTCAGTAACTCTAAACCGTTTTGCCTCTTTTCCCACATGTAGGGCCACACCTCCCCCCCCCGGGACCCTATAGCCAACAAGCTGTTGCCAAGTTATTTCACTCCGTTTTAACATATTATATATAAAAATATAACGACAGTTTTTTATCAATTCAAGGCAGAACAAACTACCTATATTAGCAAAAAGTTTCACTGATCTAGCTCTATTTCCAAAAAGGCGAGGTCACGTTAAAACTTATTCATAGAGGTCGCAAGTAGAATAGAAAGCTTTGATTTTCGGATCCCAAAACTTCCATTCCTGGAGGCTTCCGTGCCAATTCTTCAACCTTTGTATGCAAAATACGGTGCGTGAGTAAAATAATGTGAAATATATACTTGTAGCTGCCGGTGTTCTTCGGGCAGCGTCAGGGAGTATATGAATATCTCTCACAATGTGTCACGGAACTACATTGAAACAGGGCCGAGGACTGGGATTACGCGGCACGGGCCAGGGCCCTTGCCGCATATATATTAGGACAACAGAACCAGCTAGCCTGGGAAGAACTTCCCCCTTTGTGCAATAACAATAGGTCAACACTGGAACTACGAGCAGTACGAACTGTGACACAATGGCATATAATAGTAGTGTGACTAGTACTACTAGAGAACATGCATGGTCGGACGGTGTGCAACTGCGGATATAAGCAATCTGGCCTCTCTCTTAGGGATCGGCTTGGGGGATTTGTCTGAGACAGAGCCATGTCGGCCCACCGCTTCGACAGAAGCATTGCTAACAATGAAACCATTGGTTACGGTGCATCTAAGCATTCTCCTCATTCGGTATCATTTCATTTACCGTGGGCCTTCCTCTACAACACATAAATAGGATTTGAGTCAGCTCTGGCGGAAGATCGTTCGGGTTAGTTGAGAATTGAGGATGGGACTTGGCCATCGTTTCTATTCAAAATAGCTCGGCTCTGCTCAAAGTGGGGATAAACTCTTTAGCAAATCCAGCTAAGATAATCGTACAATCCCCCTATTCAAAAATTAAGTGAGGCGCTCCGTGCACCGTGTTCCGGTTCCAGGCCTTCTATATCCTTCTCACAGGGGGAAGAGTTGTGTCCGGTGTTGTCAGAGCCAGTTCCAATATGTTTGTTGTTAATACTGCCATGTGCAAATGACAACTATGTTGCGATATAAGAAGCTCTGTCGAAGCCGTTTTTAACTATAATTCTATGATTCAAGCTCGTAATTCCGTTCTCGCTGATTCTCTCGAGGAAGATAGTCTCCGGCTAGCCAAAAGGCGCTTCGATACGGAGGTCTGGAATGACAAGTAATAAGGGAACTCGATCTCAAAAGTCCAGATGTCTCTCTATTTAGAGCCTCCTGTAGCCTACGAATAGCTTGCCAAAATTGTTGAGTGCTCTTATGTGAGGGACAAGTCCGCATGCTGAAAATGAGGTTTTAGATTGAATGCTTCGTCGAACCACATATTCTAACCAAATTGAGCCGTTGAAAAAGCCTTCGTATGGATTCATGTGGAAGATTTTTTTGGAGTCGTGAATATGGTTTAGCGTTGGTTATTATTATCTTTAGTCATAACATGGAGCTTCATTCAACATTATTTATTATCCAGGCATGTTTGTCCAATTATGCAACTTAGACGCGTTAGCTTCGTTGTCGGCATCCTGGTGAGTCTTCAAGCTGACTCGAGCACACGTCAGATTGTGAGTGATATTCTAAATCTGTTCGTAGGACTACGGCGTTAACTGTATCACCGATTTCTGCGCTCGGATCAAGGGAGCATTCCCAGCATCTGACCGATTATCACACTAACACACCAACCTAAGCCATCTCTCTCTGCGTTCAGTATTTGCGGTATTCTCGAGTGATGAAACTGGCTTAACAGTAACGGCTTCCCTTTGGCGTTATGTGACAAGGGGAACAAAGAGAGTATTTTGTCTATTGCAGAGAGCTCGTCAGTATCTAGTTCTAGGCTCTTTGCGCAACGCATGCTCACTCTCCCCTATTATACCCATTATGACAGCCGCGCTCTGGCTTATCTCTGTCTCACGCTTCCATAACGAATAAGGTAACATCGAAATTTCAACCTTAGAGACTTCATTCGAAAAAAAGAAAAAAGAAATCTATTATCGGGGGGCTTTGATGTATGAGTAAGGGGGAGAGAGTAAATAGTCAATCATGAAGCTATGAAAAACCTACACGCGAAGAATCTTAGTCCAAGGTTACAGCGCCGATCTTCAATGGCCTTACTGAAGCAGGAAAGTGGTCGAACAACGATAAGGAGTTGTACTTGGTCCTTACTCCTGTGGATAGGGGGGAATCATAAGGAATTCTGTCGGTTTAATGGAATGCAATGGAACTTTTGCGATTAAAACAGCTAATTAATTAATAAATACATGAATAAGTGTAGCCAAAGCAATAGCCACGATACGAAGGTTAATCAACAGAAGTTATAGATAGGCTTGTATGGCCTGACGTAGCTGTATAGGACGATCCCAATATCCCTTCTAGCCGTCGCCATACTCCTTACATCCCACACGCACCGCTTTAGTACTTGATTAGAAGAATACATGGCTCACTCTAGGACAAATGCCACAATTTTTCAGGCAATAATGTTATTGTACAGCAAGCAGCGAGTACCCCAGTCTTGACACATATAGCCTCTCTAGTTGACAGGTTATATGTTCTCGATTTGAACTATATCCTTGAAAGCCAGAGCTCAAATTTCCCTTTTAATTCCAGAGCCCAATTTTCCGTTATCCATATCCAACACTGTTTCATGGCCATGTTCCGTTATGATGTGTTCGGTGGATAGTGGATTCAATTAATCTTGCGCGAGCTTACGGTCGCTGGCGCCAGGGATTCTGGTGCTTAGGTCACCGAGAGGAAGGCTGATCGGCATATCGACTGAGGCGAACATAAGGCTGAACAGAATCCACCAGCTAGCAGCAGTGCAGACGAAAGAAAAGCCTCCGGCACCCTAATATCGCCCAAGAAGGTCAGCAACAAGTCCACACCGGGAAATTGACAGAGAAGTCAGTCAACAACGTACCTGAAGCAGCTTTCCGGCATATGCAGCATTTCCCGTGTAGTCTAGAGCCAGAGCCCAATACGCTCCCGTGATCAAACTGAAGGTGAGAAGAAGGGTGAAGAAGACGATGACGAAGGCAAGGTTGGTTCGGATAGAGCAGATCGTGTACATGAGACACAGGATACCCATGGAAAGTGTAACAAAACCTACGATAAGAATCCAACTAGTCAGCTCCTCGTTGCACATCTACTTGCCACAATAGATAGGGTAAATTTGGGGTCAAACGTACCGAAACTGGCGTTAAAACCCGTAGTCGTCAGTCCTTCGCTGAGCGAGGCGGCATCCGGGGGTGCATAGGCGCCATACGCATTCAGCTGGGGAAGCAACAAGCCTCCGTAACTCAGCCAGAAGGCACCGAACGAGACGAAGACGACCGATGGGAACGTGTTGCCTAGGAAGAACTCGAGAAGACCTCCCAGTGTCATGAGAACACCGCCGAAATAGAGGAAGAACGGACTGGGTGGATTCTATTAGGTCTTCGATACAATTGGCGAATCGTAGGGGATCTCCGGCGTGCTGGAGCATCATGATGTATACTTACATGCTAGCCGCACCACCACCGCCAGCGCCTCGCCATCCCAGGAGATCGCATGCAAGAGGACCGATAGAAATGACGTGGCCGGCCAACCCGCTACGATGTGTTAGTTAAAGTGTCCAATGCCGTTGATGGATAGGTTAGGGAGAGCTGATCACTAACATTGCGGTTGGGTTTCCGAAAGTCTGCCTCAAATTTCCCTTCACATGGTTCTGGGGTGACAGGTATAGTTTCTCAAACAGAGCTGGCGAGATAGAGATACTCCCTGCCGTTTGGATTTTCTTGATGGCGGAGTCGGGACTCATGCCATCGTGAAGATGTTCATGTTTGGTGCCGTTGGTGTCGATTGAACTGCCGTTCTCCATCTTGTCTGAAGGTAGTCTGATACAGTTGACTCAAATCCGGGGTTTAGTCTGTAACACGGTGGGCAGAAGATTCACACGGGAAGTTTCGAGTGCATCGTAGGATATAAATAGGGCGTATGTTATACATGTAAGTAGAAGGTTGGACCTCCATCATTCTGCATTCCCTTTCCCCGGAGGAAGTAGTGCGTGGAGTACGTGTGTTGATGCATCCTAGACGGAGATCAACAGAGATCGATGAACTGGGGAAAGGTCTAGTCCAGGTTAGTCCGGCGTAGCACGGAGAGCTAGTTGTTAGTGGGAACATCATTCGACACAGCTTCCCCAACGTGTTAGATGATGACAGGGCTAGTAATGCGGAGAAACGATTTGAGACTAAGTCCTGGGTCTGGGGTAGACTTGGACTCGTTGTCAGGCTGTCCATCTCTTCAGCATCTCACTCTATCTGTCACGGCCGGGGGCTGAAGTCATATGATGTGGGGATCAAAGGGGGAGCGGTCAACTTCTGGACTAGTGACGCTGGCGCTATCTGACGCTACGAGAAATTGTGGATGTTAGCTTCCTTTCGGCCGATACAACAAAGGAACGGTCTAACCACTTTTCGACCTTGAATATCCCTGCTTCCAGGCTGTTCGTGAAGAGATTTACACTAGGATGTACACTAGGTAGATGGGACGTCTGCTTAGTTAATACCCCATCTTAGCGCCGGCGCTACCGTACCAGGCCCACGGTTCACCTATCAGGAGAAATAAGCATCCCTCAGCAATTCGTATATGCGTATGTAGACATGACTATCTGGAGCTAATTGCATATGTGCGAGGATTGCCCGCACTCTGCGTTGAAAGAAAACAGCGTCATAATACCGATAATATCTGAATCTGTTTCCTCTCCTCCGTGCGTATTTCATGGAGGGTTGAATGCCTCCAAGCTTGTGCGTCGTTGTCCCTCCTGCTATGGACCCCTACTATTCATATCAGCCTTTGAAGTAATGGTGTAGCACAAGCTCTCAAGCCGCCCAGACAGATGAATGCAAGGACCTTGAGTCACATTAGCGAACACCATAGAAGCTAGGCATACTGGACAATGGATACATAGCTAGGTGGTATACATGACCATAATCCGGGGGACCCGGCATTCCCAATCAGGTAAGTGGTATCACAGCTTCGATCACTGCATCGGCTTGAGCACTTTCTAAACTGACCACAATTAAATATAGCTGTTTGTATAACCTTTGAAATTAGTTATGGAGGGGGGTTTTTTTTTAATAATATAGCAAAATTGGTGTTGCACCTTATTGTAGACGTTTTTTCTTTCAAGGTAGGTATTTGATATATTAGTGTAGACAGGTCAGAGTGCTATAATAGGTTTTGCTTGATTTGGTATAGCGCATATAGACGCTGACATAGAACACGTTTTCAACAGAGTAGATTCACAGAAAAAAATACCTCTCTAGGGTGAAACTCGCTGCGGAGATGGCTCGTCTTGGCGGGCATACTGCTCTTAGTGTTTAATGCTGACCATGGGCTAGTGTAACTCGTTACAATTTGGCGATGAAGAAAGGGGGGAACAGCGATAATTATTCAATCAAATCGGTAACAGCTTAATAGGAACGACTCAAAAATCCCGATGGTGTTGCCAAAGGGTCTTCTTACCTTGGGGTTGGTATTAGAAGTCCAATCAACCAATTTGTTTCCAGCCACGTCGATACAAGGCACTTCGCAGCTTGGCTTCCTATCTCCATATTTCAGAAAGCCAGGGATTAACTCAAACTTGGATGGAGTCTTTGGCAGGCCTGAGCAGGAGTAGTCCCTGCTCTCGAGCGAGCGACACAAGCCAATCCCCCTCGTTGGTTGCAGTTGGGTGCTCTCTCATAGCCCTGATGATAAGGCAGAAATTTCGTGGTTACTTTCTAGCCTTCATCCTTCTATCCTCTAGATCCAGCATATCAAGTTGACGAGATATATTCTAAGCGTAACCGAGGGGGCAGGTGCGGGCGCCGCGGCGATAATTGGAGCTCGGGAACATTCGCATGCCTTTTGGTTGGAGGTGCAACAATGCAACAGGATCTTGGGCGAGCAGTGAATGCGTCAAAGGGAGTCGTTGGGATACTGCGCGACATCTCCAATCGGACCGCCCAGGTCCATCGAGTCTAGGTATACGTCTCGTCGCGGGATGATCCTTGGGACAAGAGACATCGGGAGCGAGCATAGCACGATGGCCTCTCCGGGTGAAACCGTATACCTATAGTTGCTGGTTTCTCCTCGTATGCAATGCGACTGTCATGCGGATTGACGCCCGGACCTAGGTAGCCCAAGGTCATCGGCATTGATTATCGGGTGTCGGTTTTTCAGGTTGGAGTAGGTCTACTCAGCCCACGAAAATGTAGCTCCGTGGCCAGTCCAGTCAGACCCATGTGGGAAGGTCTCGTGGTGTTTTGTTAACTTGCAAACCGTCGAACGAAGTGGTTCGATACTGCCGAATATGCTCATTCAACCCGGTGCCATGCATGACTGATAGTGGGATCCATGGGGCGATCTCGTTTGCCCAGGCTCTGTGCACGCCGAGCGCATAGCCAATATAGGACACTTTGCGAGTTGAAAGTGAGAGATGAGGCTTCTAGTAGAGTCTTTAGGGTAAGATTAGTGAATTCGTTAGCTTCCCCAAGCCAAATGATGACACGCCGACTAGCTGATAGACTGTACCCATAATCATGACCTAGCTTGATAATGCCACGAAGTCTGAATAGATTAGATCAATATATGACAAAAAGGAAAAGTTGGAGAACATTGGGGACATTTCTACGGTCGGCATCGTTTTAAACTTCACTTTATAGGCATATGTTTCTAGTATTCCAAGCCAGGCCTGTTATAATGAACCATCTACTATACGAGCAGCGGATCATTGGGCAAAATCTCAAAGAGGGCCTGAAAAAGCCCCTGTTGCACCTTAAAAGCCAGCCCATTGGAGCAAATCAATTTTGGGTCTGCTATGTTCCCCCATCTGTAGTCCAGAGTAAGCACGGTCCTCACATGTGGCCACATCAGAGGTCTTCAGTTTGCAATTAAACCGGCCACCTTATATACCCTTCAGTTTTAGGGCGTGTATTGAGGTAGAGTTATTCATAGGTGCCCCAGGATAACGATCTTCTCGTGCACCTAAGTTGATCTCATTAGTTACGAAATATCTACGAAAGGGAAAGTTGGCTACTTGCTTCAGCTGTCCCATTAGAACTTGAATCTGGAACAAGGTATTTCCGGCTGTTGTGCTTTTACTTAATAGCAATAATCATAACCTACACCTGTAGCGACTTCACTAATGTAAGATAGTACGCTTGTATGTCCCCCCCGCCAAAGGACAATTTGGCACGAAGCTCACGGCCTCAGGGGGCGAGACTAGGCCGATGGGCCCAGATACCTCATCTTATGAATGCGGCAAGCGCACCACACTATGAGCGTATAATGGTCGTGCGAATCATATACAACAGGCCTTATAATGGAAATTCTAGTCTAACCTTCTGGATACATAAATAGCACGGAACCACGGGTCAAGGGGAAACGAAAGATTATTAAGATCATTAGGGTGGGCGGATGAGTGGAAGCTCATAATCTAATAGTCATCCCCCAGGGGTATATCGAACTTGTACAAGCACGGCGGGACAGTTATTTCACTGTATATTCTACTATACGGAGGTCAATAGGGTACGAAAATTATTCTATGCAGATCTTAGAGCCATTTGACGTGTTCCATGAGGTTTCAGAATGCAGAAAGATGGCAAACTTTGCGGTTTTCAGAACGTTTTTAGCTGGATAAGGACATGTCGTATTGCCTTTGACAAAAGTGGACAGGCTGAAGAGCCGAAACTTTCGCATGTTTTGCACCGTCTTTGAGCCGTGAAAGTAGTACTTGCCACGGGGAATTTGCCCTCGTGTGAGCCAGGACTATTAATATATGGTCTGCACCGTCAGACCTGCTAGGCTCGCCAATGTCCTCATAATCTGAAAAGTAGATTGAATTTAATTTTTATATACGATTTCGTGTCATCTACCGGCGTAGATATCTTATTGCAATCAGGATGTAGACTTATGGCTATAGCTCTCAGGAGTACAACCAATCGGTTTAACTGCCTTACCGTGTAGCTGCGCTTTCTCAGCAATTAGCCGAGACACTCATCTCTCAGCTACATACTGTTTTCTATCTAGCCGGTATGCCCATTGTTTGGGGAGAGGGGGGTTCATAAATGCGAGGCCTTTTCTCGTTCGTGCTAACATTACTATCTAGGCCCTCCGTATCTAACAATGCTGCCAAACTTGCCCTTCGGTTTGGCCCATTGGGCAACGTTGCTCTTGGGAACGGTGTACTCTATTGGACTACCTATCTCGCGAAGTGGCTTACATATTCGATCCCTCTATGGCGCGTCGACCCTACGATCTTCTTACGACTATGTAATTGTGGGAGCAGGGACTTCCGGCTTAACAGTTGCAGATCGATTATCAGCAGACGGGAAATGTGAGATCTCAGAAAGTTATGAGGACTACTGGGCTTTACTTAACGCTAAGAACTAGCAACGGTTCTAGTTATCGAAAATGGCAACGTTGGTACGTGGAATGCTAATTTTCTACATGTATTCAAAGTTGTAACTAGCTTACACTCGTGCCCAGTCGACTCTCCTAGAATCAGCCAAGTCTACTCGGGACTCGCAGCAATGGGATCATCCTGGTCGTACCAGATCAACTCAGTCCCCCAGTCAAACTTGAACAACAGGTCGGCTACCGTCGTCGTCGGGAAATTGGTTGGCGGAAGCTCTGCCATAAACGCTATGATGACTATCCGAGGGACATCTGACGATTACGATCGGTGGGGAAGCTTCTTCGGCAAAGACTCGACATGGTCATGGGAAGGGTTGTTGCCATATTTCAAGAAGGTGCGTTTGCCTAAGCCCTGTGTCTATTAATTTGTCTCAATGGATAAGGCTATCACCTTTTCCCCGCCTCTTGATGAAGTAGCCAAGTCTGTCAACATCACTTGGGATACCTCGTACTGGGGTAACAGTTCCAGCGTTCATACGTCGTGGCCGCGTTTCCAATGGCCCGCTCTAGGTTCGTGGTAGATAAAACCCAATGTCAAATTCATTGCTCACATGAAGCGAAGAGACACAGTTTGAGGCGTTCAGAGACATACCAGGGGTTGAATTCCCACCAGACAGTGGTTCAGGGAAAGCCGGTGTATACTGGTTCCCAACCTTTATGGACCCGGAAAAGGTAGAAAGATCCTACGCTAGAACTGCTCATTTTGATGGCATCAACGGGACCAACTTTGAAGTACTCACCGAGTCAAAAGTTACTAGGATTCTACTGGATTATGGAGTGGCCACTGGCGTCTCATTCGAGCAGAAGGCGGAGAATGGCACCGCTATCATCACTGTCAAGGCAAACAAGGAAGTCATCATAGCGGCCGGCGCAATCCACTCACCACAGCTACTTCAGCAAAGTGGCATTGGACCCCGTGTGCTTTTGGAGTCTGCTGGAATAGACCCTGTTGTCGACCTTCCAGGTGTTGGTCAGAATTTCCAGGACCACCCCATGGTCTTCACAAGCATTGTTCGTAAGTCTGCTTTTCCATGTTCGAACTCGAGTGGAAGTATATACTCACGAAGTAATATTAGTTCAAAATTTCAGCGTCCATCCAAACCCGACAGACATGTACTCGAACCAGAACTTTTCTGCCTGGGCCCAAGAGATTTGGAGGGCTAACAAAACTGGTATGCCAAACCCCACCAAGAACGACAGAGATTTTAGGATTTAGGACTTATTAAAATTTTGAGGTCCCTATTCCTTGGGTGTTGGCAACGCCGCTGCCTGGCTCGGTATGCCGGTCATTGCCCCCAACACCTTCGAGGAAATTGCCTCGAAGCTCGAAAATTTAGACTACTCCACGTCATTACCCAGCAGCACACATCCAACTGTTCTTGCGGGTAAGTAGATGTGGTCTGAATGGCCGCTCACGACGCTCGTAAAGGGTCGACACCTACAAGAAGTTGACAGCTTCCATTCCCAAAGTCTATTCCTCGCACTGCTAATACGTGTATTTTACATAGGGTACAAAGCGCAGATGAAGAACATGGCCGCCGCTATCCGATCCCCAAACACGGCATTCTACAACCACGTGTTAACAGGGGGCGCGTCGTCAGGCACAATCGTAGACCTGCATCCACTAAGCCGCGGCACCGTGAACATCAACACGGCAGACCCATTCGGGAGCGAGCCAGTAGTGGATTATCGCGCGCTCACAAACCCCGTGGACCTGGACATCATGGTGGAGATCCTGCGCTTCACGAAGCGCTATTACTTCGAGACGCGACTGCGGGACCTCGGGCCGCGCCAGCTCCAACCGCCCGACTACGTCAAAGAGCCGGACGATTTGAAGAGCTTCTTGCGCCAGAATGTCAATCCTTCGTACTTCCACCCTGTCGGAACGTGCGCCATGATGCCCCGCGAGCTGGGGGGCGTTGTCGATGAGCGGCTCAAGGTCTATGGTGTTAAGGGACTTCGCGTTGTTGATGCGAGCATCATGCCGGTTCTAGTCGGCGCCAATACGTGCCAGACTACTTATGCCATTGCTGAGAAGGTGAGTTGGAATCGCGAGGCGTGTTTGTGTTTTGATGCTAACGATTTGAGCTTGTAGGCTGCGGATTTGATCAAGGCCGACGCCTGAAGTAATAGGCGGGCCAGGGAGTTAAGACCTACCCTATACTTGGATGGAGATCTTATAAATACAATTGATGTCCGGACTCACCAGTTCATTTCAGCTCGCTGGAGACCCAACAATTTGCGCGCGTATATGTACATAGGTAGGAAATATAGGGGGTTTTCTATCCTCTGCTGGTGTAGGTGCAATGTGATGTCTGCTGCTTCCGAGGTCGTAGTCAAGTGGCAGTGTTTGAGCTGTGGAGAGGAAAGGTTCACGGAAGAGCAGCTGAATTTCGCCAAATGACGTTAACACTAGGTATCAATTAGATCATGCATTTTCAAAATTAAAACTATCAAGGGCTAGAGATATCCAAAAAAGAGAAAAGGGAGAGAATCAAACCGTGCCCGTCATATCGCCGGGCCCACAACTTCCGCTTTTGACTGAACCCAACTTTGAGCAGTTGAAGTTATCATTTAAGGCTTCAATAGTGACGCTGCCTGAAACGAGCTTTCAAGCTGGAAAAACAAAAATGCTCTGACCAACCTCCTCCCTCCCCCGGGGAGCTAACATAGTTTTAACAAATTCCTTCAGGGAATTTATGCAACATCGACTTCGTTGTCTATAAATCCGTGAGTGTATATATCACTCACAGTTGTTAAGTGAGGGAAGGATGAGCATGGTATTTGTATTGTTAGTAAAGAATAGATTACCAATGTGGAGAGCTTGTTGGTCTTGGTTGTACTATTCCGGTTGCCCCATATTGAAAGACTTCCTCTAATATGGATTAAGCCATCGTAGGCAATATGAACACACGAACATTCTTACTTGAAGTGAGCTTTGAAATTTTCCTCGATTGTCTCTACTCGGGGGAGTGGAATTTCCACACCTCCTAGGATTGGAGGCGTTACCGAATATTGCAGAAACATGGCATTCGTGACGTGAAGGGGAATTGTTGACTTATCGTTAGTACTAACAGGGTCAACTGTGTTGATGTAGGTTGTATTTATCAAGATACCGAGAAGAGGTTCGCCAGGCTATAGACGCAATCACCTTCCCACACAATACTCAAAAGACAGGCAAGTTTTAGACTATCAAGCGGTAGGCAGCTATTGAGTTCTACTAAGCCGGCGTTCCGCGAAGCGAAACTAGGGGCTAGAGGCTATCCAAAATTCATAACATTGGACAGTGCCAGGTTCGCGAAGCAAGCTGTCACAGAACAGAACTGCAGCACTGTACCGTAAAACTACTAGCAAAAGTGGAACATAGTCAAGTCGGACGCTTGACCTGTCTACAGCTATTATATACGCACCGTAACACAAGTCGAATCCTGAATTGTAAAGATAGGTATTAGGCTTATTTCGTAGGTTATACTGTGATAAATGTAGGAGCCATATTCTGTCTATTGGCAAGATTAGCCCGCATGATCGTCAATAAACTCCAATGCTTGGGCACCTGTTCCGTCTATGCGGCCCCTGGTCTTGTGACATTATCAGGAGAATTCCAATCCTCTGTGAGGGGGCCCGATAGAACACAGGTATGGAGAGATTGAGGAGCTATGCGGCCGTTTCGTAGGACTTCGGGAATGATCTCGACACCTCGATTTCCCACTACACGTCTGCCCATTCAAGTTCTTTCACTAGCGCAAGGGGGGAAAATGCTTGGTACTTGATGGCAATTTTTGTAGGCAGGGGTCGTGTAGCCGTGGATATGAACTGAAGCCCCTATTTCAAGAACGAGAGACGCATCTCTGCCCCCAAAGCTACTCCCTACTTGATCTCCAACATCTGTTTCAAGCTCGCTTCGGCAGCCCGATACCACCGGCCCCTCTCCTCTAGGTCGTCCTCAACACCGCCTAGGGCAGCCTCCTTGCGCCTCCTCGCTTCCTTTGCCGCAGCCATGCTATTCTGCCGTTTCGTCTCCAAGGGCTGCAACTCAGCGCTCAGTCGTTCGAGCTCCTTCTTCTTGCGTGGGACTTGGGTCTGCAATTGCTCTAATTGGCGATCCAGATCGTCCCTCTGCCGCTTCTTGGCTTCCACTAGCTGCAGCGTTTTCGCCAGTGGTAGGTTCAATTCGGGATTTGCGTTCAGTTCCGATGCCTGAGCTTTCCTCAGCTGCGCGACGGCACCTTCGAGTTCTGAAAGCTTGCCCGGCAGCTCCTCTAGTTTAGCAGTCTCGGTCTTGATCCTCTCGTACTTCTTGCTCAGATCCCTGGCCTTCGCCTCGAGCTCGGTAACCATGTCGGCAACCTCAGTCTTCAGAGCCTTGAGGGTCGCTTTTGCTGCCACGTTCTGCTTCTCGAGGTCGACATTCTCCTGGGGGCTGACAATCAATGGCGGGTCACCGACAATGGCACGGATGAATTTCTCCTTGGTGACTTGCTCAACATAGCTGAAGCGTAGCTTGGCGAAGAGTTCTCGGTAGTGTGTGAGGTCTGCTTCTAGTGATGCGGGCGTAGTCGCGTCAAGTGAAGAGTTTGAGATATCTGATGTTCGTTGGGATTGCTCCTGCAGCTGCGCAATCTCGGCGGAAATGGGCTCGCTCAGCTTCAAGATGGTGATTTCTTGGTTCGCAACGAGCGCTTGAAGCTCTGCCAAGATTTGCTCAGGGCTACGTGTTGCCATGATTTACTTGACTGTGACGTTTTTTCAAGTACAAATTGTCATGTATGGCTTGGGGAGACGTATATCCCAACTAAGTTGTTAGCAGAAATTCGACAAGATTCGCTCCTTGGGTCGTGATTCTTTGTAGTACAACTAGGTAGGTCCCTACCCAAATATTCACCAATTCTTTAAGTGGTTGCTTACAGCAGACATGGTCGCGTTATGGGGCGTGTCTTTGGAGGCTAGACCTTGTTTATCTTTGTCCTCAAAAGGAAAGGCGCCATTGATTTAAAGTGCAGTGGGGTTCTGTCGAGACGGAAATCTAGGTGAGACCAAGGTACGCCCGCTACAGGTACTTTGTATACTGTACGTGCCCAAGTCATTCGCTATTAAGGCGCTATTAAGGCGGTGAACTGCTGCATTAGGTACCTACACAGGTAGGGGGCGTCTTAGACACTTATTCACTATCAATGTCGCAAACTAGGTACCCACTTCGACTCATTTCCAACATCTCAGCGATTTCCACAGCACCCCGCTGACGCAACTGCAGAGAACCCGCCTCGATGTGCAGAGCGTGCGGGAGGAGCGCTCCCTTCCATACTGTCGTTTTTCTATCTGCCCAATTGCCCCATCAGCAACCTCCAATATGCCGCCTTCTCACGAGATCTTGACGGATGATTACGTGGCCGAGCTGTTGGCGAAAGAAGCCAACGACTGCTCGTTGAAGTACTCGGCCATGGGATTGGATGCCTTCAAATCAAACAAGTGAGTCGCAACGCCCGACTTGTTGAGATGGCACAAATTTCTTAGCTACAACCACTACTCTTCCTACTCTTCCTCCGCCGCGGCCTTTGCTGTTGCGACGCATTGCTAATGGCCGCTACGATAGACGCCCGCCAAACCAACCGAAACCGAACACACGCTTCCTCAATAACATCATCCGAGATACCAACAGCCACAACCGAGCGCTTCTCGCCAAGGAAAACGCCGAGTCCCAGGCAAGGCTGCGCGACCTCGAGGAAGCCGATCGCCGCAAGCGAGACGAAGACGACCGCAGAGAACGACGGTCCAAGCCGGGTCCGGGCGACACTCGAAAGCGCATGCTTGGGGATATTGCTGCTATCCTAGGCGGCCCGTCGAAGAGGCACAGACCCAACGAGAGTGACACCAAAGCCGCGGGTGTCGCGCCAGACCCGGGTGAGCTCGATTGTGCAAATGACCGTGCTCGAACGGGCAAGCCTCGAGAAACAAGACATCGGGACAACGACGCCAAGTCGAAGAGCAGGAGTAGGAGTAGGAGAGACGATGACCACGCTGATTCCCGTCACCGTCACCGTCACCGCCATTCCCATCGACGCGAGGAAAGACGTCGCGATCGCAGATCTAGCTCTGGCGAAAGGCGGGAAGATCGACATCGAGAACGTAAAGAACGGCCTTCTCGAGAAAAGGACGACCGCCCTCGACATCATCGTCGTTTAGGCAGAGAGGATACACACAAACCTGCCCCCTCTTCAAGTAAAGATACCGATTCCGACTCTGATCCACTCGACGATATTATTGGCCCTGCGCCTCCTTCTAAATCCACTGTTCGTCGCCGAGGCCGCGGCCATAACGCTGCTATGTCCGGTATTGACAGTCGTTTTGCCGCCGACTACGACCCTACAATTGACGTCACCCCTGACCCCGAAGAAGACGGGGACGGCGATTGGGATAATGCGGTGGAAGCGTTCCGAGACAGACAAAAATGGAAACAACAAGGAGCGGAGCGACTGCGCTCTGCGGGCTTCACTGAAGATCAGGTACGGAAGTGGGAGAAAGGAGATAGGAAAGACGAGTCGGACGTGCAATGGAATAAGGCCGGCGGTGTACGAGAATGGGATCGTGGGAAAGTTGTTGATGCGGATGGTGATCTGTCCCCGGAGATCGAGTTTGGTCGACTAAAAGGCACATGAATGGGCCGAGGAGATTAGCAAAGGGGTTATCCCCTTTTTTTTCGGGCTCGTTTTTGCTCCCTTTTTGTACTTTTTTTTTCTTTGTCGGAGTGAGCCATTTCCAATGGTGTTGGGTTTAGCATCGTGTTTCGCTTGCATCTTACGGCGTTCCAAATGCATCTCCAGCGATACGGAGTTTGGTAGCTCGAGAACGAGGTATGTCTCAAACTTGCGTCTGTCATATACACTGTTGTTGCTCGCCTATTGGATTACATCGACGTTCCCGTCTCACGCTTATCGCTATGCACGCTCAGTCTATCTACGAGTTCCTATGAAACACTTGCCCCTATCAATCGCCAAAAAGCCGCCACAGACCAAAATTCGATCCTGAGCTGGCTGGCGACGAAGCAAACAATCTTTGCAGGCCGTAATCAGGCGAAGATATACGCACAGGCGAGGCATTAATGGGGCTCGCCACCGCCGGAGGCGTTGCAAATAAATCTGCTAACCCGTAATCTGGAGACAATCCCGGAGATGAAACCGGGGATGAAATGGGGGATGAAATGCGGCATGGTGAGATTGAGCGGCTTCTCCGATCTGGCGGTGATGCGTGAAGGCCTCGGGGGCCCATACTCGAGCTCGAGAACGACCTATATGCCCCTGGAATGGAGACGCTCTGCCCTCGACTTCTACTACGTCCTCGATCCCCCGGGCTTGGGTTGCGGGACGACGGGGGCGTCACTGGCCTTGATCCGGCTGTGAGCAATTTATGGCTTCGCCAGCTCAGCCTTCTCTGTCCTAAGCCGCCATCTAAAGTAGACGGGTCGCTAGACTCGGATAGAAAGGGGCCCATGAATCTGCGAGCGATGACAGAAATTGCGGAGGCCGAGCTATGATGAGAGAATCTTTGAGGATGTATCCCCCCTACTGCTGGGGCCATCGTAGAGAATTCGTCGGTCGGTCTTTGTGGACTTGGGGCGCCCGAACCCGGAGCGGACTCTACTGTTGCAGTGAATCGTCTTGTGCTTCTAGGATTCGACAACCTAGAATGCCATGAATTGGCCGGCGATCTGCCACCATGCATAAAGTACGGCAGTGGCTGCCTCGTACTCTCCACTCGTTTTCTGCCCCGAGACAGGTGGGGTGATTGACCACTTAACACTCTGCTTTCTCTTCCTTGCTGCTGGGCGCCAGCGGGTTCTCTTGTAGGTGTCGAATGGCCGACACCCACATTTGGCGGAGCTGATTGCCCGGGCGAGTTTCCCGCTGGTAAGGTGAATCTCAGCAAATTCCCTAATTTTCTCCGCAAAGACGCAAAGAAGTCTCGCATGGCATATCTCGACCGTCGTTTTTGGCGCCGATGGTGCTGTTCGCCCGAGCGACGGTGATGCTTCTTATGACGCTGTTTACCTTGTTTGTGGCGAGGATGGGATCCACGCTGACTTTCCGTAAGAGGTTGATCATCATGCGGTTGATCGTGATGCTGTCCTTCTTGCACAGGTGTCCGGCTCAGTGGTGGCGCCGAGCTTGCTCGTCTTGAGGGAGATTTTGATGACTCTTTGGTCCCGGGACCTTTCGTTCTCTTAGGGGAGTCCATCTTCTCGTCACCACCTTTTTGTTTTGCCGCTGCCTCCTTCATCCTCCGTGCCGCCCTTTTCTCGCGTTTCTTCTCAGCCTCCTGCTCACGCTTCTCTCTTTCCGCTTTTGCCCTAATCATCCCAAAAAAGGAATATGGGGGCGAGGCGGGGCGTGGGGGGTAAAATGGAGCGGGCTGCGGCCGAGGTGGCGGGATGGGCTCGTCCTGTTCCCACGTTACGCTAGGCGGCCGCGGGCGTGGCCGCCGTCGGCGCCGTCGTCTGGCATTTGCTGCGGCTGGTGACGATGACGGCCGGCGCTTTAATCCTGGGGCCGGAGGAGCCGAGGGCATCGCACCCTCCCGTGCGTTGGAGTCCGGGGGAGGAGTCGGCGGCCGATATCCGAGATTGGTGGCCGTAAGAGCCTCGTTACGCTCTTCGCCCTGCTTTCGCAGTGCGTCTGCGATTATAGTTGGGATGGTTTGCCCATGCTGTCCGCTTGATGGAATGTAAAATGGTATATCTCTGGTATTCACCGGTCGGCGAGGGCGGGAACGTGAATGGGAGCGGAGCCGAGGCGGGGGTACAGTACGGGAGTGAAGCCGGACAGAACTACTTCTGGCTCTCCTTGCCGGCCTACTTCGGCTGCGCCCTTGGCGGCTATGAGGCGATACCGCGGGTCTGGACTGGTGAGAAGGACGGTGCGGATGGTGGTGCGGCTTGCCCTGTCTCGATTGCTTATGGGACATAGTTGCGAATCTACCGGACCATCGAGACGTGCACGCAGCTTGCCAGCACTGGCCTACAGAGGAGAAATGGAGGAGTGGGTAACGGCTAGATATTGGAAGACAAATATATTTTATAATCTACGCTCTCAATCATTGTGTACAGCCATTCCTTGCCTTTCACCTCCCACGTCGCGCACCATCTAGTCAGCTGCTTCCGCGTCGTAGCGAAAGAAGATGATATCGATACCATCTGTATGGATGGAGGGCGATGTAAACAACCCTTCAGCCCTCGACGTATTGACGACGGATCGCCGCCGGCCATTAATATACGACATATACACTCGCTGGCATAAACAAGACGCGTCACAGTCGAATGAGAGGCGGCCTTGGTGCTGCACTTCACGTCTCTCCTGACTTGGGACTCCCGACGCACGTGTAGGCAAGTGATTCGCCCCGTCTCCGACAGCCGAATCGGAGGTCCCGTCGTCCCGTGCGACTCGACGCGGCGGAGAGAGAAGAAAAACACGTCGTCGGTCGCATGTAGACAGACGTAAGGTGGTTTCAGCCTAGCTCCTCTGCCGGCCGGGACTGGGCAGCAAAGCAAAACGCCTCGCTCGCTCGCCAGAAGGGAGCGGGTGAATGAGTGAATGACAGGTGCCCACACACGGATAACGGGACTGGGCTGTGTAGGTGCAGTACAGTAGGTAGGTACCTAGGTAGTATGCAATGCAAGATGTCGTGTATGTATGTCATTATGATAGGTATGGTAGGTATTTATGCTATAGGTACCTACTGTACTGTACTGTACGCTACTACCTATGGTAGGGGTACCTAGAATAGATAAAACAAAACCAACCTTTCCCAGAAATATATATACAAAAAGCCTGATCGGGGACTTTAGGTATTACCTGCATCTACAGTAGATAGATAGATGGATAGATGGATAGGTAGGCTTTGACGTCAGGAACGTCTCTCATGACGAGCCAAGCCTGGTGCCGTCCATCCATCCATCCATATCCCTTCCAGCTGCCATCTATCTCAATCTTGTCCAACACGTGGGCGGCCGGTATTGACTTGGGGACCCGCTTTTTTCAATGCCGGTTCTTTAATGCGGTTGTGTCGATACCGATCTCTTAAGTACTTGCTTACTTCCAGTTGCCGAGTTGTCTGTCTGCCTAGTCTGACAAGGATGGCAAGAGTTAGGTATGTGTAGGTAGATGGCTCGCTTAGGTAATGGATAGGTAGTCGAGATACTCACTATGTGGTCTTGAATGTAGAGATGCACAAACAAAACGCCTCAGTGACCTAGGTAGACTAGGTACCTTCGTCTTAAGTAGTCACGCACTTCATTGGTCTTTTAGTCTGCTAGACTAGTCTGGCGGTATGATATAAACAAATAGGAATCAGTCAGTCTCTCCGCGCAACAACAAGTCACGCTTGTTTATCGAGATAGGCCTAATGATCTGGTAAGTAGTATAGGACAAAAGAGAAGTGTCAAAGTGGTGGGTAATATTGATGTTGTACCTACAAGGAATGAATGTATAGGACAGGGGTGCCGGTCCAGATCTTCAGTGGGTTGGCTGACCACTACCTCCTCCCTAGCTGTATAATATAAATGGAAATAGTAGGCAACCGTTACATCCAAGAAGAACATATCTTCATCAACAAATATTCCAATGGTCTGGTGGTCTAGTGGTATGATTCTCGCTTAGGGTTCACCCTAAAGCAAATATGCGAGAGGTCCCGGGTTCAATCCCCGGCCAGACCCTTCTTTTTCTCCTGCTCTATTAGTATTAGATGGCTGTCTTGGGAACGAAGCCATGCAGGCTAACTTTTTATTTATTTATATCTCATGTAATTAATTTCGTTTGCTCAATAACAAGTGGCCGTAATGCAGTCAGTTGTGGCGATAAGCTAATGGAAGGCACCCAATCGAGCTAGTCCCCTCGGTGCAGCAATCAATGTTAGGCTAGAGAAATATCCACCGCTTCAGAGGATACTTAGTGTAAGACCCCTTTTTACCACGCCAGGTCAAATGCCTAAAGGATGTTAAAAAAAAAGGGGGAATTTTTCACGTCGATGCTATAGCTGTAGTAACATCTTCTTTCAAGTAATTTTTTTTAAGTTATAATATAGCACTGTAAGAGCATCGATTTTTATCTCGATAGGGTTTCGCTACACAACGTTTAGCTAAAGAACTCGTGCTTCTCTTGCTTGGTAGTTGTGGTACTCCTCCCCGAGCAGGGAGTTGATAAAGGTTATCATCCCTAGACGGTGCCGTTGCTGGAACACCGGGGTTTGGACCCGAGTCATTGTATGTTAGATTCCGGTCGTTTCTGTCATCCGTTTCCCGGAGGGCGATCTCGACCGAGTCGTCGGCGTCACGGCGCGCTCCGGCTGGCTTGGCGGAGTCTATGTTTTTAGTATTTGTGATGAAGTGCTGGTGAGTGCAGTTAACTTTTAAGAATTTGTGAAAGCTTTTCGAGCTTGGAGTGCTTGTTTGCTCATGCTGCTCAGATTTACTGCTGCGGCCTATGTACAGATAGATAGATATATACCTTCCATAGAGTTAAGCCTGGCCGTAGTTAGTCCTGCAAAGTTTATTGCCTCAAACTCTTAGTCAATTTCAGTAAGTAATAGACCAATCGCAAATTAGCACTTAGTAAACCAGACAGAATCAATATTCGGCATCTCAAACACAGCTAACGAATCAAGCAAATTGGACGGGAAAAGGTTGACTGGGGTAGGCGCACGGAAGCCTGCGGAGCCGGCCGGTTCGGGGCACGAACTGCACCGGAGAAACTGCTCTCGGGGCGTGAGATAACTCGGCCAGCATCTAACTTCTAGAAATCGTTTTCGGGGATGCTTTTTTTATGGAGTCATGGTTTTAGCAATCAGAAACAGCTTCATTCAGATAGACTAGGATGTCAGCACCATAGGCTTCTTGTACTTCCGGCTCGCTGAGTTAAAAGGAGGAAGGGGAAGGGAGGGGTTTAAAAAAGAATTTGGCCAACGAGGGAATCGAACCCCCATTGCCTAACGATGCAGAGTAAGGATATGGACGCTGTGACGCTAAGTAATGATACTAGGTAGAGGTGCTTCGCTAGGCCGTACCAACTCGGCCATTGGTTTTGGTTTGTTCTTTGTGGGATGGAAGGTTAATTGGTTATCTATACTTCCGTACACTACTGTTGGGTATAAAGTTTACGCCATGACCGGCCCGGTCTCGAGGGGGAAATCCGTTGCTGACGAACCTAATCGAGGTCGAATGTTCTCCGGAGGCTCACGAGACCGAGCAAGCCAGGGGTCGGAAATAAATGACACAGGTTTTGCGAGAACGGGCGGAAAGAATACACCTCAAGTTAATATAGACGATATAACTCGAGACCCAACAAATAAAGCAGTGTGAAGGCTCATCTGATTTCTCCCTCATAATCCCCGTCCCACCGGTCTGGTGCAAGCCGCTTATGTCAGGCTTAGCACACTCCGTCGTCGGTGGCTCATTCTCACTAGTGGGCGGTTGCGGCCGCTGCGCAAGCTCTAACTTGTCAAGGCGGCGGTTGTAGTGAAGGAGGAGTCGCACTACGGTCACGATGTGTCCAATCCCGAAAAGACTAGAATAGATACCGATCGATCCTGGCTAACGCGCTAGATGATAGGGTAGGATTTGATGCAGAGGTATTTGTTCTATTGTTCGTCCCGTTGCAGGTATGGTTGTGAATCTGGCCGTTAATTTGTTGAGATACCTACTAGCTTCGAGCAGTCGACATCTGCATTCCAAGCTTCGAATCACCACACTCCCTTCAGCAAGTTCCAGAGCTGGAAATATGTTGGAGCCACCGGATCTGTCTTTAGCGTCAATGTAGTCCTTCCCTAGATCATAGAAAAATGCTTACGTATCAATATATCCCCGCATGTGTATGTTTGTTTATGCACTGTTGAGCATAATACGGATCCTGAGGGTTTTCAGGGGGAGAAGGGGGATGGAGGAGGCATAAAGTGTTGAAGCGGCCTCTTCCCAAACCAAAGCATTAATGTAGCATAACAAGACAAGAGCCAATTAGTTGTCTTGAAATTGTAGCCTGCTTCTACTTTGCATATGATATGATATGCTTGACGGGCTTTATTGACCTTGGCGCAGTATGCTGGCATGCAGCACTCCCCAAGGAGGACAGTGCCACAATAGCCCAACGGACGCGACACTCCGCCTGGCTATCCAGAGCATCTAAAAGGTGTCGTATAATATGTAGAAGGGTACTATTGCAGTCCTTGCAGAATAGTTGCTTGGTGGATGAATTTAATTAACCAGCTGAGTGTATTTCTCGGATCTTAGCCTGCTTGATTGAAATGGTCAACAAACGAAGCGAAAAGAAATCGTCACGGTGTATGTCGTTTAATGATACGCCTTTTGTCAATTGACGATTAATAATCCTGTCACAAAGAATTTTCTCTCTAGTATGGAGTGGATAATTATACAACATGGGCGGATGCGTATTGCTTTGCATAAGGGGAGAGTGAATTATATTGGATATCTACTCGTCTAGTTCCTGATCTATCTACTATACACCATGATTATGTGCTGTTCTTATACTTTGGCGAATACCTCCTCTTTAAATACTAGTTTGAACATATATATATATATTTCTACTACAAGACCGTCTTCATTAGTTCGCCCAACTGGCGGCGTCTACAAGGTGACGTTCAAGCGTATGTAAGTTCTACGAAAGAACTCTTCAATAAACACATCTGCACCTTGAGGTTCAATATGCCCAGGCCCAAACGTAGACCTTCACTGAACTTATTTTATTATCTTTCACGCTCGCTTTCGGTACGGGCTTCTCCTCTGTAGTTCTAAACCGATGTAACTAACCCAAATAGCAGGATCTTCCTTTGTTTTATTGGGTTTCTAGTTAATACTGCAGTGGCTCGGCGTCTCGGAGCATTGTGGGTGTGTCTGCAGAGGGTAGTAGGCTCAGAGCTCGCACATCTGAATGTCCAACCATAACTGTACCTTGACCTGTTGATTTTAGGTTAAAACGTCTTCAATTACATACGGTCCCACTTAGCATACCTGTTGGCTGTAGGTGACGGTTCGGAATCCTCTCTCCCAAAAAAACAAATTAAATTTGTCCCCAAGGCCGCTTTACTTTGGCATTTACTTCTATGAGGACATCGTATGCAACTAGAAAACCATCATTGTCACGGAACATAACTACAGCAACATACCATAATACCACCAAAAGTAGAACGCAGTCGAGTCGGACGCTTGACCTGTCTGCAGCTATTGTGTCCGTACCTTGACAATCATTGATATTGCCAGTAAGTCCACCGTGGATAACAGACACTCACAAGATGAGGTCTATTGCGTTGTAGTACAGTAGAGTACCTACCAGGCCAATTCCTACAGCATCGGCCCCGCATCCTGCTATCTTAACTTGATTACCCAAAGGGCAATGGCTAGCTCGCTAATTAAGGTAATATGTTCACGATGTTAGATCGCTTAAATCCGATCTCTACCTGGGTTCTGCCTTGGTATGTCGGAGTTGAACTTCCTAAAGTCTTGGCAATCCTCGGAGATTATCACTCACACGCAAACAATAATCACACCGCCAATAGAATCGCGCGTTTCTTCCAGATTGGGCTTGTTTGATTCCTAAGGGGACAGGGGAGGAGCTCCACGTGCAGGAGGAACGGAACCAGCAAAGGATGAAAGTCGCATACTTGATACCTCTTGACCGTACTATGAAGATCAATCAAACAGTCAAATAGAATAGAAAAAGAAAAAAAGAAAAAAAAGAAAACACCATATACTGTTGCAATTAGAACCCTTCAATATCTAGACTCTCTTGATTTTTCTCCTATATTTAGCAGTTTAGCTTGTCTTGAAAGCAGTAAAGATTGCGCGATGTGTGTGTAGTGTGCGCGTTATCTTTGTTAGTCCGACTACTCCACGGACATGGCAGTAGAACCATCGCCAACCCTGTCAATCCTGCGTCGTATAATCGTGATGCAGAAATTAGACGAGAGTGTGACTCTTCCGGCGAACTACCAACGTCACTGGTGCCAAACGGGGACTGATCCCTCGAGAATATGAGACTCATAGCGCGTCGAAAGTGTCTATAAAAAGGCAGAGGAAGTCCTGCGTTGCCGGGAAAGAAGAGTCAAAACAAATCAGCCATCGGGATCAGCCAACCATACTCGTCGACAGGATAACTCAGACTCAAAAAGACCAACCCCCCAACTTCAAGACGTAAAGATTCTACAGAATGCCTCTCACCAGCGACATCGTCATCGATTACTCTCGCTTCGACCCGGGCAACACAACCGAGGACACGAAGAAGTACAGCGTCTTTCTCGAGGAGGCAACCAACTCGGTGCCGCGATGGTACGATGTAGGGGCGCCATGCTTCCGCGAGATGATGGAAGCGGGGGAATTCGGGGGCCTTAAACCAGGTAGGTTTTGCGAACCCAACTCCCTCTTTCCCCCCTCCCGAGTCCTTTGTCCCTCCCACCCATGATAGATAGGAGTAGCCGGTTCAACCGCCCACGAGACAAACACAACTAACATTTTCTTCCCTCCCCCCCCCTTCAAGTCACGCTTCCCGAAGCCGAGGAATTCAGCGTCCCGTCCCGCGAGCCGGGCCGCGCCATCCCCGTGCGCATGTACAAGCCCGACAACGGGGCGCCGAGCAAGGGGATCCTGCTGCACATGCACGGGGGCGGATATACGCTCGGGAGCCATAGGCAGTGAGTACCTACTTACTACTCAACTCCTCCTCCTAGCCCTCCGCAGCGGCGGCAGCGGAAAAAAAGAGGCATGGGACCCGGATTTTCTAACTCTTGATCTTTCAAAAACCACCAGCGCCGACGGCCTTCTCAAATTCTACGCCAACACCTGCCAGATCACGGCCATGTCCGTCGGGTACCGTCTGGCGCCGGAGCATCCGTGGCCGGCGGGGCGCGAGGACTGCATCGACGTCGCCGAGCACCTCGTGGACGGCGGCGGCGGCAGCAGCAGCAGCAGCAATGCGCTGCTGTTCCTGGCGGGCGAATCCGGGGGCGCGAACCTAGCCGTGCTGACGGCGTTCGCGCTGATGCGGTCGCGGCCGGGGCACGCGCTGAAGGGGCTGGTGTTGCCGTACGGGAACTACTCGGTGGCGCTGGGATTGCCGTCGATGGCGTCGTACGAGCGGCCGGTGGTGCTCAACCGGGAGATCATGGGGCGCTTCGCCGAGGTGTACACGCCCGGGTGGACGACCGAGGCGCGGCAGAGCCCGCTGGTGTCGCCGCTGTTCGAGGACCTGCGGGCGCTCGCGTCGTCGTCGTCGCCGTCGGCGGCGCCGGGCGGCAGGCTCCCGCCCGCGCTGTTCCTCTGCGGCACCGACGACCCCCTTCTCGACGACACCCTGCTCATGGGGGTCAAGTGGCTCGCGAGCGGGAGCGAGGCCGTCGTCAAGATATTCCCGGGCGCCCCGCACGTGTTCAACGTGCCGGACCTCGATGTCGGCAAGGAGAGCTTCGCCTACGAGGCCGAATTTCTTCTGGGGAAAATCAACGAGTGAATTGTGGAACTAGGTGTATATATTGGAGTGGAGTGAGCTGGGCGTAGGTAGCGAAAAAAAAAAAAAAAAAAAAAAAAAAAAAGGGCCGGGGGGAGGGGGGGGGGGTTTGCATGGCCACCTTGTGTATGTTTAGCTAGTCTCTCTGGATAGGACATCATCACCACTCCTTTTTTGTAGATATTGCGTTGAGTACAATTGCACATTATTTTGATCAGCTAGTGCCCCAATTGAAAGGTATAGTTATTGTTCTTGGAAGTGTAGGTTTGGCCCATCTCCTTGTATACAGGCAAGGGGAGTATTGTATTTGACTTAGTCATATTATCCACTTCAATATATAAAGGCACACAGTTTAGGTTGAAATTGATCCTAGTTGCTGAAACACCGTCACTTTAGCCTTGTTTATTTCCAGTTTTGCTTATATAAAAATACCGCCCTTGTCAGGTCCGCAGCTTTACTCTATGACAAATAAGTCCCGGTATCACGGGAGGGTGGGTACATTGGTCCCTGAAGCCGCGGGTGTTGATTACCATAAATAGTGTCGGTAAGTGTGCGATGAGCTATATTACACATTAGGGTTTTATACGTTTGTGCTTACCGTGCTGGTAGTGAGGTTGCTTATTTTGTCTAGCAGCTATGATTACTATTATAAAGGAAGTTTGCAAGTAAGAACTAAGGGTCTATTGTTTACATCAAAAAGCAATGGTTAAAAAAACTCCCAAGCAGTATTAAAAGTAAGGAAGAAGAAAAAAAACACTCTTATAAATAGCACTGTAGCAATAATTGTAAAAATGACAGTTCACAAAAAGAGATTTGTAGTAATAATAGCACCGGAGTTTTGAAATTGAATAAATATCCCATCTTTTATAACCGACCTCTTCATCTATACACATGCTGTCTAAGATGCTGTCCAGATACCGTTTTGTTTCTCTTAGTTCCTAAACCACCCCAGGTCAATCAAGTACATAACAATAACAAACACCTCCAGCTGAAGAGAGAAAGAAAAAAACATACCGAACGCCGTGAGATGCAACATGTAAACTCTAAACAAAGCCTTTCAGCACAGCAGCTTCAGCATTAAGAATGGATGAGCCAGCAGCTCCAATAACAGCTGACACGGATATTAGTGGACGTCATGTTGATTTTAGGAGGACTGGCTGGAATGGAACGCACTGTTATGGCTCAAGGCAACAAATTTAATATCAAAGATACCGCTCTCGTCCTCCCTCACGCGTCCAACGCTAACCGTATACCCGCGGCTCAGGTCGCGATCTAACCTAGGCTGCGGGCGATCGGGCTCGTCGAAGACCATGATGCTGGGTCGCGGCGCACTAGGACATCCGAGCGTCTCGGCTTCGCTCACATAGTCCCTCAGGGCAGCCTTGACATCCTCAACTTTAGGCTGGGGACGGTTCTTGAAGCGCAGGGAGACACAGGCGGTGTGGCCGTCGAGGACGGGAACCCTGTTGCAGGCAGCGGAGACGCGGAGTTGGTCCTGCTCAACGAAGGCCGTGGCCTCGCTATTTATGGAGCCCAGGATCTTGCGGGCCTCGGTCTCCAGCTTGTCCTCCTCGCCGCTGATGAAGGGCACCACGTTGTCGATGATGTCCATGCTGCTGACGCCCGGGTAGCCGGCGCCGGAGACGGCTTGCATGGTGACCACGCTGACGGTGTCGACGGGGCCGAAGCGAGCCTGCAGCGCGGCGAAGGGGATGACGAGGCCGATGACGGCACAGTTGGAGTTGCAGACTAAGAAGCCTCGCTCGAGGTTGTGGTGTTTCCGCTGGTGGGGGATGAGGTCGAGATGGGGGAGGTTGACGGTTGGGACGACGAGCGGCACGAGGGGGTCCCGACGGTAGTTCTTTGCGTTGGAGAAGACGGCGAGATTGGCCTTGAGGAACTCCATTTCTGATGGGCCATGCATGGTGAGTCTCGTGGGATCACACTGCACGGAGGTCGAGGCTTACCTATCTCGCCGGCGACGTCCGAGTCCAGCCCGCTGAAGACGACGTCGCAGTCGGCGAACTCGCTGGCCGCGCACTCGCGAACGACAAGCTCGCCGACAGGCCCCATGGGGGACGCCTGCTTCCACCTCACGGCATCCTTGTACTTCTTGCCGGCCGACCTCGAAGACGCCCCGACGGCGTGGAGGACGAAGTGGGGGTGCTGCGATAGCAACAGGATGAAGCGCTGTCCGACCGAACCCGTGGCCCCGAGCACACCTAAATAGAACGAGCGTGTTAACGAGGTCTGGAAGAACGGTGCCAGACTATCGCGGTGAGAGGGCGCTTCTTACCGCACTTCTTGGTAGGGAATTGAGCTGGCATGATCGCTGTAGGCTCAATTGGCGAGGATGATGTGTCAGTGCGACGAGACAGGCTCGGAAGAAATGATGACTGAAATCTCTTATATGTCGGTTGAGTCAACGGTGACGGCGCATCGGGAGTTTTCTCGGAGAGCGTTCTGCCTCTGCTGCAGCCCCGCTGTGGAAGCTTCTCCGAAACCCTCGTGTTCCCCGCCATCCGTTATCGGATCAAATACCGCGGACCTGCATATGTAGAGGCAACTCACCGTGCAGGCCCACTCACATCGTCTAGACCACCTTGGAATCCTTGGTTCCCTAACCCCGGGCATCAGGGGGTCCTGTACCATTCCCGAATCCTGGCGGCGACCTCTCCAGGTGAGCCAGGTCAAGGCAGATGCCGTTACCAAGTCATTCCGTGCTACAGCATCTTATGATAATCATGGTTTGTCTTGAATACCATGCACTCTAATAGGTCACATGTGGCCTTGGTAGGTATATACACCGATTGACCCAAGCTCAAAAAGACACCAATACGAAAGAAGACAAGGTAGTCGCCAAGGTCACCTCTTTCGTCCATAAAAATACCTGAAACTCCTCACCCGGGAAACTGCGCAAAATTAAAAAAAAACCCATGAAATTTTATTGTCCTCTTAGTCCATGGACGGAATGTCCTCAAACTCGCCATAACCGAGCCAATGTCATGTTTTCTATTTCGAAGATTAGTGAAGCTCAAGTCGTAAACGCACCAAATTTAACGAAACCAATCAGGGTCGTATGTCTGATACGGTTTCGGTGGGACGGCAGTGAGGGAAAAGCGGAATATACTCACGTAGGCTCTGGCAGGGACAGCTCCCATCAAAGGGCGTCGGGCCAGGCTTGAAAACCCCCGGATTTGGTTGGCTGCTGAGCCAGAGGCAAAGTGTGACTTCAAGTTTTCCGAAGCGACCTGAGCTGCTTTGTGAAGCCGCGACTCGAGGTTGGAATCCCCAAGCATGGCTCGACCGTGCAGCGTGAAGTCTTTCATAAGCTTGTTGAGCTGCTCCCCTGGCTCAATGCCGTACCAAAACATAACATCGTTGCCCCTGACAAGACTGCCATCCGCTTTGTCAAAAAACCAGGTGAGGTTTTCGTCATCAGCCTTGACCGTCCAGACTAAGGCGGGGTATTCCTTCTGGATGGCGGCGAAAAGGTTATCAGCAACGTTGGTCAACCAGCCAGACTTGGTAATCGTCAAGGTCGCAAGCGTGGCGTAGGGCTCTTCTGCCGACGACTCGAGAACAACGGCAAGAGCTTTCATAGGTTCGTCGAAGAAAGCCTGGAATTTGCGCTCTTTCAAAAATTCGAGGTATCGATCGACTGTGGCTCGAGCATCCCGTACTTCACGATCCCGAACGAGGACCTCCTTAAGCTTGTCAACATCGGCGAAATCGGAGACACTAGTGGCAGTCATGAGCTTGTCTCCTCTACGAATGAGGGTACCGGCTCCCGAATCCGTGAACAACTCCTTCTGCAGGTCGGCAGGGTGTATAATAGCAACGCTAGAGGATCGAGGAAGGTTTTCTAGTAACTCCTTAATCTCCCTAATCTTGAGGCGAGTTCCAAACCTGCACCAAGGCTGTGACATGATATGCTCGAACTCTTCATCTAGGTTGATGGCAGATATCTTCTGCATATCACCGTCAAAGAGGCCACCCTTCTCACTAAGATAGACAACTTTCAGAGGCTCGAGCTTACGAGCAAGCTCTCCAGCTGCCACATCGGCATTTACGTTGAGGACTTGGCCCTCGGTGGTTTCTGCCATAGAAGTGAGGATCGGGAGATAGCCATTTTGAATGGCGGTCTGGATAGGCTCCTCATTAACGTCAGTTATTTTGCCCACAAACTTCCACTTGTCCTTATTCAGATAGTCTGCGGTGAAGACACTTGATGTGATGGGCCGGGCACGGACGCCCATCTGTTCCAGCCGCTGGACGAGCTTCAGATTTTCAGCCAGAAACAGTCGTCTCGCAATGCCTAGGGTCTTTCCGTCTGTGATGCGAATACCTTCCTCAAATTCGGGCTCGACGCCAGCGTCTTCAAGCAACTTGTTAAGCTGAGGACCAGCACCGTGGACGATGATGGGGAACAGGCCAACGTGGTACAGGAACGAAAGCGACGAGCACAGCTCATCCAGATAGTCGGTCAAGATGGCACCTCCAACCTTGATGACAGCAAACTGCTGTGAAGAGACGGACGAGAAATGGGAGAGGTATTGTTGAACTTCTCGCTTAGAGCCGACATTGTTCAATACCTGGATAACGGCGGCGCGTGTGGCCGAGTCATTGGCGTTTGATCGGGTCGAGTAGGCAGCCCGACGAGCAGCGACCACTGCCGGGCGGCTGAGACGAGTCGATCGAGGGGCAACACGACGAGTCCCGGCTCGGAAAGCCACTCGGGCAGCTCGGATACAGATCATCGTGACTGGGCGCAAATGGTAGCGTAGATGTAGCGGCGTGAAGGGGAGCAGACCGAGGTAACAAGTGCTCCAAAGCTAGGCCGGCGTGCTCTGGTCTATCTATAGCCGCGGGAAGCTGTGGAGAGAGCGTAGCTTGGAGGGCTCCAAGTCCGTCGGGCTCGGGCTCAGCAGTTAGACTCGTCAAATCTCTGTGAGGCTTCGAATGGAGGAGGAGGGGTTCCTAGCTCCTAGCAATCCGCTATGCACTCCAAGAGTTAATGGGCGGCAGGCACACCAATGGGGAAGGTAATTATAGATTGCCTGCGATAATTAATAGGGATCGCGCTATCCTCTGCTCACATCGTAGGAGTCACGGAAGAGGAGCCAATTGGTTGCGAGGTGGCAGCAGGAAGGCCGTCTTAAGAAGAACGAAGATGCATTTCCAGGTGCTGGACACTCAAAAAACTGCGCCGAAAATCGCAGGAGAACCGGTACACAGCTGGCGGGTTGACGCCCGAGCTAGCCTTCGAGGAGCTTAAGTAGGTACATCCAGGGCGCATCCAGGGACCCAGAGTTGGGTAGTGGAGGCCGCTTCACTGTGCTTCCATGTGTCCAGCAGCACTTATATCGATATCTACCTAGGTAGGTACCTACCAAGGTCTACCTAATACATATACAGTGTGTATTCTCCACGCTAATTCCAGGTCCACTTTACCGTGTACGGTATGGTTTTTTCATAGCACCGCGTTTATGCAATAGTGATGCCACTCGGACTGTAGAGACCCACGCACTTTTCCATATCGGGCACAACCCGTTGGAACCTTTCTCTCGGCTCCCTCGTGACTACTTATGCAGAACAGGAAGATGTTGGAGGTGATCCCAAGTTAGTAGGGTTTCCAAGAAACTGAAAGGTCGGGCATTTTACACCTAACCACTATGCAATTGCACTAAGATGAGCAGGTGTTTTCTTCGATATCTATTAAGTACCTAGGTAACTTCCGAATTGTAATTACCTGGCCAGCTATGTGAATGCAGAGGGTTGAAAAGTTGGTCTGAAAGCATCGCCCAAGTGAACATGGGTATAATCGCATGTTGTCTCGTCAAAATGGACAATCGCCTCCCCCGACGCTTCGTAGGTCACCTTGGCTGTTGGCGGAGTAGGTACTTGGTGCAAAAAAATAAAGACGACCTGAAATCATCCATCTCAGTTCTTTCTTAGCCAGAAAGTTGCGTAGGTGTTGCGCTAGAGTTAAAGCTAATAGTATATACCTACATGTACATACCTCGTGTGCGTGAATCTACCTGGTAGCACCTGTACCTAGGTAGGTACACAAGGTAGTACCGCATACATAGAGTTGCATCCAACCAATGGTTCCAAGCTTTCATGGCATACACCTTTTGCTTTAACACACCTTTTGCTTTAACACACCTGAGGCATCGCTCTTCGTATCTCAACATGCAAAGCTAAGAACCGGGAGGCCGAAGAGGACTGAGGAGACATCCCAAAATTAATATTGTAGATTGCTCAACAGTACGCGGCAGAGTAGGGACGACAAACAATCATCAAGAGGTCGTGAGATATATCGATTAATGGTTGGGGAAAACGCCATGTCGTAGTACATACAAGTTGATTCTCTCCAGCCTTCCCGTTAGCACTTGGCCCTGGCAGTAGAAGCCTCCCGCTCCATAAAGGCTAAAGATCCGGTAGAAACCAAAGACAAAACTCCTCTGTGTTGTGCTTTCTGGCCGACTGGCCAGTCATAGCCTATCAGATTCAATTCATCATCATAGCAATCAAAACAATCCAGCAAACCCAGCTTCTCTGGGCACTATACCCAAGTCGTATGGCGACTCTACAATGCATTCTTTACCGGCCGCCGCCGAGGATGACTGTTTGCGCGTCATGTTAGAACTGTAGCGCGCCACAGGGAATATCAAAGCCTGGTATCTTACCAGAGGGAACGATAATGATAACGAGAAGAATGACAATGCCTATGATTATGCACATTCTCATCTTCATGTCCTTCCACCACATCTGCTTGCGCACTCGGTTGGCGCCTCGACGGAAGCCTTGAGCGGATACGGCGAGGTTGTCGGTCTTATCTTGAAGGGCATCGAGACGTTCGCCACGCTGGGACACTTTGTTGATGTTTTCTCGCATAACACCGACGGTGTCATCAATTTGCTACAAAAGGAAGTTAGTTCCTGCTAAAGCGCGTCTTTTAATGAACCCTCCTGTTCCTGGGCTGCACGGATTCTTTGGTATCGCAGGCTGGAAAAATCCATCATTCCACACTCAATGGAGGCCCCTATTAGCGGGCATAGGAGTTATTGCATTAGCAGATCCACCTAAAGCAGCCAAAAATGCGTGTTTATGCGACCGGAATGACCCTGAACCCAAGCTTGGGGCATCCTTGAAGTTTCTTTTGCCGTTTGATCTTATCCGTCGCATTATCGAAGGTATCGAATCAAGACTCGGAATGGCGAAGGGAATAATCACGATTTGGAGGGGATGTCTTTTTCTCCCTATACCCCTAGGCGCTTCGGGTGCCGTCGCTCGAGACAGGGTCGCTTGTCGTATCATCGAAATCCAGGCAGCCCAGGAAGAGACTTATCAAATATTGAAACACCTCATCAATGAAAACAACTTACGGCTTGCAGAGCCTGAGTCCTGGCGTTGCCGCCCTGCTGCTGCTGAGGAGCGCCGCCTTGGCCGCTGGGGATGTACGGATCGTAGGGAGCGTCTTGACCGGACATGATGACTACGGAGAATGCGGTCGGTCTTGAGCGGAACTGGTGTTTTGTTTGTATGTTTGGTATGAACAATATGTTGAATCAACACCACAAATCCGTGTTGTCGCGCAGATAGTCAGGGCGAAAGCGAAAGTGAAATGGACGGAATATTAGCTGGTGGTGGCGAGATGAAGGTGGTAGGTTGACAGGAAGGTGATGAAATAGGTAGGTTGGGGTTTGCAGAGCGAGTTTACACTCCAGCAAAGAAGGCGTTGCCATTCTGAGACAGCTGAGTAGGGGTTGGTTCCAGGGGCTCCACGCAACCCGAGTTCCAGCCCTCTACTTATACGGTACGGTCTAGGTACCTGTCTATACTCGCGTCGGCAGTGCTCGTCAGGTGCAAAGAGGACCAGCGCAATAAAAGAAGCGGTTCGAAGAAGAAAGACACTTCTACTATGTATAGCATGTATTATAATCGTATATTATAATCACATAGGTAGATACCTGTCCAGAATTGACGATATATCGCTGGACACAACCTCATAGTTATACACACATTCAGCAAGTTCAGAGCTACCTAGGTAGGCTGCGCAGGTGACCAGGTGGGAGACGAGTAGTATAGTGCCTAGACTGACTGAGCTAGGAATAGTGTAGATACCCTGCAGTGCAATTTCGTGTCCAGGTAACTGCCTAGGTACATCCATGTGACCTGACCTGTCTACTCCTAACGGTAGGTAGTAGACCTACCTATGCTGCTTCAAGGGACTCTCGGCCCCCCGCCGTCACCTGCATCCATCCTGGGCGGTTACGCAGCTGGTGAGGCTGTGCTTGGATTTGACTACCACGTCGTGACTATTGCTCCTGTCCAGTCATTGTAGCGACCTCAATCTCAATGGCGATTTTCAGTACTAGTCCCGATATAGGCAAAGGCTGGCTATCATAGAAATTTACTACCTACCGAGGTGTACTACTTATACCTAGAGGTACCTATTCCATCCAAGCATCGTTGTTATCAATAATTCTGCTGCCTGGTAGGTATGTCCATGTGCTGTTTATACTACCTAGGTACAGTACTACCTACCTTATGTACCTAGTAGTACATAGGTACTTAGGTATTTCGGCATAGCATGCGTAACACATTCTATCTGCGATGAACCATATAGGTACCTAATTATTCTACGCATAGCTATAACCCGCCATGCTGTGTTTAATACGTGATACCACAGTCGAGCGACTCGTTCAACATAGAAAAATGCCATAGAAGGTGAGGACCCATCTCGGCCGAAGAACATGAAAGCACGCCATCTCCCTTCTCATCTACTATCTCCCCATACTTGTATAAGTACTTACTGACCGAGATAGAGATGCTCGACCTTGATCGAATGCGGAGTAGGGTAACAGGTAGGTACTTAATCAACAACATGCATGAATTGCCGTTGTACTTCTACAGCTTAATATGAGCCCCGGATCATCTTCAGCAATTAGGTATTTGATCTCAGATCAAGCTAGGCGAGGCGCCTATACTATCTCTCCATATAACCTTCATCACATGACTTTCACCGGGATACGAAGACACTGGTTCAATTTTGCCATGGGGATCGCAGAGAGAAACCCCCATCCGATGCTTTACTGGCAGTCCAGCCCCTGGACGGATGTGTACCGGCCCTCGTTTCATCGTCGCGGATCATCAGGCGGGCGAAAATCCCCCAAGACAGCGAGCGCATTTGCCGCCTAGCTCGCCCAGTGCTAAACACCATGTTCGATTTCTGCAAGGCATGTGAACGTGTATCAAACAAACTTCCGCTAAACAAAACGGATAGACGGCTATGCCCGACATCAAGTTCGATTATGTCGCATTAGCGCTACAAATGGGCCACTAATGTGAGGCCCACCACCCACGCGAGACCCATCTGAGGCCATCATACGAACGCATATCAAGAAAGAAAACAGAACAGCATAGTAGAATTCCTTGCTTTTGTATCCGTGAGTAGGCAAATGAGCGATGGTTTTAACCGGCTTCGCCCGCTACTTCTACGCAGCACCATCATACAATCATCCTACATGGATAACAGCATATACTAGACAGCGACAGTCCCCGCCACTCACTTCATCGATGTCCGTCTAGATGCGGATTTTCGCCAATGTTTTTTGCCTTAGCCCCAAAGCTTCGCGCGGACAATAATAAGTAGGCATCGGCTGAAGCGTCACAAGTGGGTGAAATGGCGGACCGTGGCAATACAGCGAAACATGCTAACCAAGCTGGCCATTCCCTCTGTGTGTTTAACCCCGTATCACCGTGATCTAGGCACTAGACGATGGTTTATACTCGCCTCAAAAGCTAACTGTGGGTGATTGGATACATTCCTATTCAGTGTCGAATGATCTGCATGTGGCTCAATTCGAGAACCACATAGATTCCAACCCTGACTTGTTAACGCTCTCTTAGAGGTGTTTGATGAGGGGTTTGATTTGATCACACCTAGTGCTCACTCTTATTTTGACCGAGTCCCTAAACAACTTTGTTCCGTTTTGAAAACGAAGGCCTCTTAGTATCGAAACTTTCGTCGCTTGCCACCCGCTCTGCGCCGTCTATACAGCTGCTCGTGTGGTCATACTATATAGCAGTTATTTTCCACGAGTCCTTCCTGCCCCAGACACACCATCGGACCTCTTCAACTTTCGAGAACAGGATGAACGACCTGCTCTCTGCTATTGCTACATGCAGTGTACCTGAGCTAGTTGTGCCTACCCTCTATTAGCACAAGGCTTATTAGACTAGTCAACCTAAATACATCGGACCGTCCCTCCTGCTTTCCGAAACGCGGGATACAGGAATGAGTGTGCACTGATCAGAATATTTTTGGTTCCGAGTGAACTCAGCTCAGGCCCAGGACTACTATCTGATCATTAAACCTACTATGTCAGCAGCTTTCAAGTGCGAATCCATTCGCCCCCTTGCTTCGCAGTCTAGGACCACCATCTTTTCGGATATCATCACATTGATACTGGTTTTCGGCCATGTCAAGTTTCCTGCGCAGAGCTGCGGCTGTCGCCGTCTCGCTCCTCCTTGCCGGCGACCTAATCCTCGCCTATGAACTTAATGTTCAATCAACTGGTTAGTCATCATATTTTCGATGGTAGAAGAATAAGATTATAGCTAACATGCGGTCGCTCCACAGATTCAATCAAAAATGTGGCCCAACAATTGGCGGCAGATCTGATGTCAATGTACAATGGCAACCAGCCGGGACAAACGCCTGGACTCCTGCCACAGCCGTACTACTGTGAGGGGAATCCGAGATCAAGACATACGATGACGCTGACTGTCTCTCGCAGGGTGGGAAGCCGGTGCTTTGATGGGCTCTCTGATTGACTACTGGTACTACACAGGCGATACAACGTATAATGACATTGCTCAAAAGGGGATGCTACACCAAGTCGGGCCGTATAACGATTTCATGCCCCCAAATCAGACACTGACCGAGGGCAACGATGACCAGGGGTTTTGGGGCATGGCAGCCATGTCAGCTGCCGAATACAACTTTCAGAATCCTGCAGACAGCCAACCACAGTGGTTGGCATTAGCCCAAGCAGTTTTTAACACGCAAGCAGCACGATGGGACACGCAACACTGTAATGGCGGTTTACGCTGGCAAATATTTACATGGAACAACGGCTTCAATTATAAGAATTCCATATCACAAGCATGCTTCTTCAACCTTGCTGCGCGACTTGCTCTCTACACGGGGAATAGTACGTATGCAGATTGGGCCACCCGGATTTGGGATTGGATGGCCGGGGTCAATTTTATCGACGAGACTTACAGGATCTACGATGGCGCCACCGTCGAGCATAACTGCACGGATATCACGCCGTACGAGTTCTCTTACAATGTCGGTGCATTCCTGCTTGGGGCCGCCGCCATGGTTGAATACTCAAACAAGGGTGGGGGCACGGAAGACGTCGCGCTGTGGCACGAGCGTGTAGACGGACTTTTGAATAGCACAGAGTTAATTTTCTTCTTTGGAGACGATATCAACGACAGGGTGATGATCGAGATTGCATGCGAACCCGTGAACCTCTGCGACGTGGACCAGAACTCGTTCAAAGCGTATCTGAGCAGATGGATGGCCGCGACGACGAAGTGGGCCCCCTGGACCTTCGACCGCATCAAGAAACTGTTACAAAACTCGGCGCAGGCGGCAGTGAAACAATGCACGGGAGGCGACAACGGGCGCATGTGCGGGATGAAATGGGCCAACAACAGCGGTCAGTGGGACGGGACGACGGGCGTTGGGCAACAGATGGCTGCCATGGAGGTAGTACTCGCCAACATGATCGAGCAAGCGAAGAAGCCTGTCACGGATAGTACTGGCGGGACTAGCGCCGGCAATCCCACCGCCGGCGGTAGCGACAGCGGACGCATCGACCCGGTGAAGTGGCACCACGGGCCCATTAATGCCGGGGACCGGGCGGGCGCCGCCTTCGTGACCTTTGTCGTCCTCGCGGCTCTGCTTGCAGCGCTTGTCTTCATGTTCGCGGACGAGATGAAGACGGCCGGCGAAAACTGGGATACCTTCCGGCTTACGGTATCTTCCCCACTCGGTGCCGAAGGGGATCAAGCCGCCACCACGGTGGTCATGGCAATAGCTCCAGGAGATGGAAGCGCCACACCGGAAGCGAGAAACAAGCCTATCGCGACCACGGAGAGCTCTAGTCTGAGCCCCGGCGAAAATACCCCGATGAAGACTGCGGGCGGCAAGAGGCCGCCGACGGAGCGGATGCCGAGACGAAAACCACGCTCAAGCTCGTCGACAGCATCGTCGCTCTCGCTGCCGAATGCCGCCGCTAATCCCGCGGCATCAAACTTGCCGTCTACCCATCACAATCCCTCATTAGCATCAGGACGGCGTGTCCAGGGCCGGCGGAAAACCCCCCACTAGTATCGGCAGGGATTTCTTTGGGATTCCGAATATAGTCGTCCCTGAGCGGATGGCTTACTCACAGGTCGTCATGGGGAAAAACTTGGAGTTAGAATTGGTTTGGTGGCTTAGGCGTCCTGGCGCAGATCGCATTGGCAACACGGTTCCAAAAGATGGCTGGTGCTCTCGAGTCGGGACATTGTGTCACTGGATGCATTAGTGGATATCCTTACTTATTTGATTATCAAACCTACCAAGTCTAGTTGGTCTTTTGAGCTTCCTAGGAATACGAAGTGTTTTCGCTAAGGTGTCGTTCAAGGTGAGAACTGTACAGAGGGTGAGGACGATGTGATGATGATGCCGTGATGAAAAAGAACAGCCACGGCCAGTCTGATTCTAGACATATCAGAAGAGAGAGTAATGCCTTGAGTATGCCAGTGCTGACAGGATTCGAGACTCATCCTCTTATATAAGTGACTCAACAGTCGAGCTGTGGGAGTGTTTGACACGATCATATTGGTGTTTTAGAAGTTGATTAGTTGCTCTCTGATATCAATCTACTTCTAAACAATATTACAACGCTCAACTTCATCCTTCCATATATGTGTAATTGAACCACCTTCACCGTTATAATATTCCAAGACTGCGTCCAATCCAAGTTCTGCCCCCGAATATCTCGCGCTCCCAATTTTCTCGTACTTGACCCTTGCCCATCGTCGCGCAGGGGCCGCATCGCGCTCATATTCTGGGCCAGCTGGATAATCAACCAACTGAGATGCTGATGAGAGCGGCTCCCAACATAGCTTTACGCTTTCGAAGCAGGAATCCATCATTCTGTAATTTCCGTAAGAGTTAATATTCGTCGTATCTGAGCGCGATTTCCTTGAGCTTCGCCACATTCTCTATCCCATAGCATACCAGGGGGGTTTGGTCCCTCGAGGCATCATTCATGGAGATGCAAAGAAGCCCTCAGCACCGTTGCTGTCCGAGGGTCTTCCAGGCGTTTTCAGTCTCGACAGAAACCGAACGGACGGCCTCGTCATCCCTCGCATTCCCCCAACCGCGATGGTCCACCTGTCTTGACGCATAGTTCCAGGCGCATTTCCTGGTCACACGTCAGATATTCCGCGTGAATTTCTCATCAGCGCCCGAAACAATACGGTTTAGAGGTGTCTTAGTTCTGTTTACGCTTTTGCCGCTCCTTATTCGAGCCCAATAACTGCCATAGGGTTAGGAACCCAATAGTCGTTGGTCAAGAACGAAAGTTGTGAAAGTTTTCGCGATTAGTGGGCAGTACGAACTCAGGATATCAGGAAAATCATTTTTGAGGTGATGGCGCTATGGAAGCTGATAATTATGAGTATACAAAGGGTTTCCCAAACGCTTCTTCATCAAGGCTAAAAATCGCTCTCTAAATACTACTTCGTAGCGCTCGGTCTCCGTAATACACCTCAAATCCGCTGGCCGCATCCCATTCTCACGGTATACCGCCGTAGACTTTCGCATTCGCCAAGTACTTCTGAGCTTCCTTGTTGGCTTTGATCCGAGCTTTCTTCTCAGCCTTCTCGGCTTTCTTCTCGGCTTTCCTCTCGGCTTTCTCAACTTGCTTGCCAGCTTTAATCTCAGCTTTGATCTCGGCCTCAGTCTTCGCTTGCTTTTCGGCTTCAATCTGAGCTTGCCGCTCGGCTTCAAGTTGAGCCTGCTTTTCAGCTTCAATTTGGGCCTGCTTTTCAGCTTCAACTTGAGCCTGCTTTTCAGCTTCAATCTGAGCTTGCCTGTCAGCTTCTTTTCGAGCTTTCCGTTCAGCTTTCTTCCGAGCTCTCTTCTCAGCGTTCCGAACTCGCCTCTGGGCTTTAATCTTAGCTTGCCTCTCGGCTTCAATCCGGGCTTGCTTTTCGGCCTCAATTCGAACTTTCTCTTCGGCTTCTAGCCTAGCTATTAGCTCGGCTTTAAACGTTGGCCAATTCTCAGCTTCGATCTTAGCTTGCTTCTCGGCTGCAATCCGGGCTTGCTGTTCAGCCTCGGTCCTTTCGGCTTCGATCCGAGCCTTCTTCTCAGCTTCAATCTTAGCTTGCCTCTCGGCCTTAATACGAGCTTGCTTCTCGGCTTCAATCCGTTCGGCTTCGATCCTAGCCTTCTTCTCAGCTTTAGCCTTAGCTAGCCTCTCAGCCGCAATACGAGCTTGCTTCTCGGCTTCCATCCGTTCGGCTTCCATCCGAGCCTTATGCTCAGCTTTAGCCTTAGCTAGCCTCTCAGTCACAATACGAACTTGCTTCTCGGCTTCAATCTTAGCTTGCTTCTCGGCTTCAATCTTAGCTTGCCTTTCGGCTTCAATCCAAGCTTTCTTTTCAGCTTCCAGCTTAGCTTTTATCTCAGCTCTAATCTTGGCTTGCCTCTCAGCTTCAATCCGGGCTTGCTTTTCGGCTTCAATCCGAGCTTTCTCTGCAGCTTCCAGGTTAGCTATTAGCTCGGCTCTAATCTTAGCTTGCTTCTCGGCTTCAATCCGAGCTTTCTCTTCGGCTTCAATCCGAGCTTTCTCTTCGGCTTCTATCTTAGCTTTCCTCTCAGCCTCATCTAGATTTCTCATGACAGCTTCATAGTCAGCTTGCCTGAGAAGTGCAATCTGAGCTTGCTTAACAGTTTCAACATTGATCCTTGTCATAATATCGTCGTCCAATTCGGGAAGGATTTTAAATGGTGCTTTTTCAAAATAAGCCATTGTCGTGTCTTCGGATTGCTGCAGAACGAACGCGACAAAATCAGGCTTCAAGAAATTATTTTTTTTGCCTCCCGCCCAACGTCCCTTGTGCTTGAGGGCCGCGCCTACGAACAAGCAGGCGAGGTCGACCCATAGCTTCGCCTCAGTTAAATTGACACTCCACGTTGCTAGATTATACTCAACTATTTGAGAAGCTGTTAGTGCTGCTTTCATAAAAGCGCAGGCCGAACACAGGTATTCTTGAGAAACACAACCTTGGGGATTCTGAATTGAGAAGAGAAAAAGGAAAGGGGGTGTTTTTTGATCCTTCTTTTTTTTTTTTTTTTTTTCTCCGAAGTCTCAGGGAAAGTGTAACGTACCCATACCGGTAACCAGATGTTGCGGGTAAGGCTTCCTTTGTCGGTTTAAGCGGATGAGCGGCCAGAAGTTCCAAGGTCTTTGGTGACCGTTGTTCTGATTGTTTTGCTCGTCAACATTCATTACCTCAGCGATGTCCCTGAGCTTTTTTGCTGATTCAATCTTGGCTATTAATTCCGCCGGCTTCTGTGGCAACCACATGAGAGAAGGCGCCTCTTTAGTGACAAATCTGTCCCAACATCCCCAGGCAACGGAAGCGAAAGCCATGCTGTGCTGGATGATGGTCTTTGCGAGGGTCTTTAGCTCTTCTAGACTCAAGACTGGGTCGGCTCTAACATGCACCTTAGTCCCCTAGAAGGGCAACGGTCCGAAACAGCGCATTTCTTCAACGGCATGGAAAATCCGATACAATATGGGGACCCACGAATCGCGTCTGTAGTAAGCGAGTTTCGGAGAAACAATATCGAAACACTCTAACCGGCACGATGGGAGAAGTCAACGGAGGGGAAAAAACGCCATATAATATATATCGTATTTCGGTTCAACTTGACTTACTCTCATCATCGCGATTTTCCGTGATGCACCATGACTTGAAATCGTTCTTGCGTTTCCTCTTTATCTCGACACCCGGAATTCCAACGCCCTTCAGAGCATTTTCGACTTTCATCAGCTTTATCTTCCAGCGCCGTTGGTCGGTCCTCTAGGAGACACCCGGCTCGTTGAAAGATATCGCGAGCTCTATTACAAATACTAAAGATCGTTGGTTGGGGGGATGTGCTGGTTTAGAGCCGAAGGAAAAAGCTAGCGGTGATCGAGGTTGAGAACTCTGGATGGTTGGCCATCCCTGAGAGGTGAGAGTTGACCTCCATTCCTGGGAAGTTCGGTCTGGCGGCTCTGGTGCGCAAGTCGCGGTGAACGGCCATCCGTTGGAAGCCGGGTTTGATGGCTGTGCTTCGAAAGCCGGGCCTGCCGTTGGGTGGTTGGTGTCCATGCTCGCCAGATGTATAAAAAAGATTAAAACGTTGTATTTCGAATAACTGTGATAAAGTAGGTATGCGAGTGAGGACCGGAACGACTGGAATAGAGAGGATTAATTTTTTGAAATGGGGTTTCGAACGACAGCTCAGCGGCCAATGGACATTTAGGGACCACATAATATAGGTACCTAGACTAGCAAGAGCAAGTCAACACTGGCCCATCCCTTCTATTAGGCAACCGACTCCGGAATAATCAGCCACCTTCTGATAATATTGTATTGCCGCCGCCTTGGTACGAATCCGCACCTGCTCCAGTTGTACAATCGACAGTAGCCATCCTGGCGGCCGTCCAGCAGACGTTAGTTCATATTCCTTTGGGGGTGCTTGTTTCTGACACCGCAAATCTAGAGGCGCAAGAACTTACCTAGTTAATTCGTTGGCTCTATAACCTAATTATTACCGATGTACGCAATGCAGAGAGCATAGTAGGTACTTTGGAACTCATTCGTCATCTCTTCGGGAATCGGCTTCACCTCGAATGTCGAACTCTAAGTGCCCAGAACAGCATTCCCTGATAAAAAACCTGACATGTATGGAAATTAGCTCACTGGTGTCATTCTAGCCCGCTCATCGCGGTTTCTGTATTGACCTTCGTGGGTTAAGGCAGAGCTCGCCTGCTCACCAAAAAACAGCCCGTGATGTCCTTTACGGGCGTGGACTGGCACACGAAAATTATTGTCAATTCAGAGGAGATCACAAAAGCAATCATCTCACTTGCTGGTTAAGACCTGATCGCGCATAAACGCCCACTTGGATCCATTTGGCCATTCGCCCGCTGTCAGTAGATACTGCGGATAAGTAAACATAATCTTGTCACACATCGAGCAAGCTACATGATCGAATTTCTAACCCGGTAGGCACTTGAGCTATCATCAGGACCCCCTTGACCTCTCGATCTTTACACCCTATACGCTCAGCTTTAGATATGCTCCAGGGGTTGATGGAGTTGTGAGGATAGCACGGTCAGGGCTATAAGGAGTAAAAGGGGCAACCTAGATCAGGGATTCGGGAATGAGTGCACCTAATGCAACACCCTTACATCAATACTGGCAGATATCTATTATACATTTCAGAAATTTCATTGCGTTCATCTCTATCTGTCTATTTATCCCTCCTTTTCATCAGCGACTGTTCAATAATGAACTCAATGCATTTTATCCTAGCAGGTGGAGGGTACCTGTTTCTGACCCCTAATTTCTCGGCCCTCTAGCTAGTTCATCGGTGTGTTACCGCTCCGCAAGAGCGCCGAAACATAGACACGATGGCCTAAATAGGCGACACCGCGTTGGCTATGTGCAGAGAAAGCTGTACTACTCTGTCACTAGATAGTGCCCTAGGCTACAGAAAGATGCGTGTACAACTGGCTTAGCTCCACGGGGCTATCTGATGTTTCGGAATACTGGACGAACAGGTTATTTACGTGTGTTTGCGACATTCAGTGCTGTTTCAAGCGACTCACCTTCTTTTCTGTTCTTTTTCTCTTTTCGCGGGCGAGCAGCGGGAGATGTGTTGGATTCTAGTGGCTACCACTACTCGATGGTGGTTGCGATGACGAGTGGTCGCGGCGAATGACGGCAGAGTTTGGACTATTCACCCTCCATCACTGTGCATCCATGTCGACCTTTACCGCGGCGTATTACACTGCCGCCACTCGACCTTCGCCTCTGGGTGACCAAGGGCCGAGTCTACTCCGAGACATGAAAAACAAGACCACACGAGTACGCAGAAGATTACACAATGTATGATATTAAAACGAGCCGCAGATCGTCCGAATAGTTCATCTGACACGAGAGTTGCCGACTGAGCACGGAGACGAAATTGTACCGGCATAGACTGTTTGTTCGCGCCTTGACCCAAGCCCGCTTCGCCTCGCACCTGTGCCACCCAACCGAGTCGACGTAGCACACAGAACATTTGCCGGGTGCCCACCCCATCTACAAATGGCCCTATCAGATCAGCGTATTTGGCGGATGGGCGAGGACAACGGGTCGCAGCAGCTTCGTGCCATCGTCTGCCGCCGATGCGAGTCAATGCTAGTGCTCTGTCGTGGGGGCAATGGCATTGGTTGTCAGGATGAGATATCATCACATCAGGAATCTCGCCGAATCAATAGGCAATAAAACACCTTACGGTAAGTCGCCTAGACATAGCAAATGGCATCCGCCGCGAGTAAGTAAACAACGTTCATGATGTCTTGAATGCGGGCTACCAAAACGGTAGGAGTTACAAGGTCCCCTTGTGTCAGGATCATGTCAGGAAGAAAGTGAGTGTTCTCAGATCGAATTCCAAGTCTTCATACCTTGGGTACATACGAAAGATGCGTAAAGTAAAGCTATGGACGAAGTAGGTATTGCACCCAGCATTAGATGTGTATGTGTGGTGAGGACAACTATCATAGTAGGTACTAATACAGTTGAGGTAGGTTGGGGATGCATATATCCATGTCTGAGCTAACATAGCCATTAGAGGTAGTTAATACCTTAGGTACTCAACTAATTGATGCAGGTGGTACTGGTCGGTAGATGAATACTTAATACCTACTTAGATACCTGTGTCTGTAATATGTTGACCCGACCTACGGGCAACCCATCCGACACCTACATCCCTAAAGCGGCAGTCGTGATGCATCTCTGCAGATTTCGTAGCAACACCTTTGGCACCTTACCCACCTCCCGCCTTTCCTTCTTTCTAGGGTACCTTACCCAGACCATTTGACCGAGGCCCTGTGCCTTCCATTCTTTCGAAGCATCCATTCTGCCTTCTATCTACCTAGGTAGCTCAATCGTATGATCAGTGCCTGCCTGCCTGGGCACTCTATGCCTACTTCCATCTGCATACCTGCTTCTAGATTTCCATGCATGATATTCTCCCTGTGATGTTCCCTCCTCCGAGGCGTGCCAGATCTCTTCCAACTCTCTCCTCGCGTATACATATAGCCACCCGAGCGCCCTGTGTCTCCCAACAACCTCCACTTGACCCCGTCTCACAAGAACTCGTCAGGTCTCATTTAGGTCTCATCCGTTCCTCCCAATCTACCACCTGAGCTAGACAGCGGCTGTACAATAAGGTACCACTGCCTCCCTTCTCCTCCCGGCTTACTCTAGTTCTTATGCAACAAATTCCACTATTTTACTATTTACCTGGCACCAGCCTCTAGAGCGGCCACTTCCAGTCCACATTGTCCAAATTCACATTGGCATCCGCCTCAGCTAACAGAGTAATTGTGCTGGAAGTGATATCGTTGTCTTATCACGGGACAGGTTCAAGTTCACGAGTCGAAGCGAATTGATTCACGAGGCTTGTCGAGGTGTTCATGCTGGACCCCTTTCCTTCAGTCCACCAACAGGCACCAGACAGATATCCAAAGAACCACAAGAATCAATCGTTACAATGGCCCCGGCCCCTACTGACCTGCCTCACTACGACGGTGCCTCGCCACTTGACGGGGGAGACAACCCGGCCAGTCTGGGAGGTGGCGACACTAAGTTCTCACTCACCGGCCTTGAGATTGGTCTCATTGTGGGCGTCCTTTCCCTCGCTATAGTCAGTCTCGTCTGGTTATTCTTCTGGAGATCTCGCAGAAACCGCACCTTCAGGCAACCACACGCGCCTTCGACCACTGCCGCCCGAGGCCACGATGAAGAACTCACCGACGCGAGCGGCTTGCGTATCCCGACTCCCATCTCGAAGGACGATCGGGCCAGCACTGCCGATAACGATGAACTCTCCTCAATTGAGCGACCGCCCCGTTCCCAACGCCGCCCGATGACGAACTGGTCTCACTAGCTCCAGTCGCCCCAGGTTAACTGATGTAGGTCAACCCTCGCTGCGATTATTTCAATACAAACTGAATTCGGGAATTATCGAGTACACTAACTCGGCTGTTTCATTAGTTGAGGAGTGCGAGATACCGGCCCGCATCTACTTTAACTCGACATGTCCAATTACAACGCCGGCATGGGTCTCTACAGTTGCTTCGAACTTCACGACTAGCTCTTTTCCATGTATTGAACGACAGTTGCTACCACGGGTGTTTTGATCTTATCAATTGAGGGAAGCTTTGGAGAATTGGTATTGGCTCTGTCTGCCACGGCCGTTCGTCGATATCAACAAGGCAGAGTCAGTTTGCAATGCAATATTATCAGGGAGAGGAGCTCCATACAGTATTTTGGCGTTTGGTGCATTTACTCGGATGGGAAAATATGCCTACCATATTTGGTGAGGCTAACAAATCGGGTTTAGTGGGATCTGTTCTGTCTGTATGTACTACTGATTATAGAATGGACAACATTGTACCTGATTTGTTCTCGGGCAGGGTTTCTACACATCCAAGTAGTCCTACAGTGGTTTCTGTCAGCAGGTTACTTCAAGGGCTATGATGACATTAGCCCAACGGGTATCACTCCAGTTGAGACAATGATTTCGCCGCTTCACCGTTTCATAACCTAGAGCTCAGGCACTATATGCGCACTGCATCGGTCGATGGGTTACACAACCGTCGAAAGATTATCGATTTGGTGCGGGGAAAGCAAACACAATCAAGGTCTAGACTCGTGTAATTCTCTGTTGCAGCCCTTTTCCGGCTTGTTGAGTCAACCCAACAAAGTTGCCTCTCGCCAACGATGCAATAGGGGTTCAATCAACTCCTTGATGATATCAAGATTCTGCCCAACCGCCATCAACTAACAGGAAACATCGCTTTTCTCTGAATCGTGTCATACAACCCCGCAGTTTAGAAGCATTATGCTATTTGAGATACATACGCGACTTGCCGTTACACACAAGCAGTCTAGAGATACGTCTAAAGCGATGAAGTCTGGCTAAACCACTAGTCAGGTACATGCTCTCTCCTCCGCCGGCGCGGCAGCGTACGCCCATGACTCATCAATCTTCATGTGTTAGAGGGCCGCAGAGGTCCTCGTATGCGCATTGCCTCACGTTTGACGCGTAGGTGCAGAAGTTCCATGAAACTCCTTTGATTTACAAATCGTCTGCGCATGTTTTCCGGCCTTTGGATGTTGCTAGGCACCAGCATGACTACATCATCAAGCAGTGGCCCGTCTTCGTCCTAGTTCTGTCTGTGGGATTCGGAGACATCCGGGAGATCTTTTTGGCTTGATTTGCCGAGTTGGCCCTCGCATTGCATATACTCATGGGGCCCGGTCAATGGATAGATGCGTCGTGGTGTCTCAGGATACCAAGTATTTTGTTTGCAAGAGTTGCCTTCTCGGCCCTGTCCGGTCCCATCAGGTGGCTATGTCTGAGTCACTTCCTCACTGGAACCAGCTGGAAAGGAGAGTTTTCTCAACCCAAGACTACGGGTCCTGCTCTCTTCACCTCTGTTCATGTCTACAATAGGAGGCTCATCCCACCCCCTTGCTGGTTTTCCTTCCTCTTCCCTTCTTCATCACTCACACAACAAGCACTTCCCGTGCTGGCCGCCGATATAAATGCCGCCTCATATTGGACAGCCGTCCATTCCTTTGAGTATCTTCTCGTTGCTTGCCGTGGCTGATCGAAGCCTTTCGAAGACATCTGAGCAGCAGCACAGCATTCTTCCCCTGGGTAAGCGAGGTGACCTGTAGCCTGGTCATGTCTGTCATCAATACACGAGAAGAGATCCGGCTTCTGGCTTTGATCAATGATTTGGAGATTTCCGGGCTCGTGGTATCTATACTCATGTTAATTGGCAAGAATGCAGTCCGCAAGTTGACTCACTGTCCTGAGGGACTTTCCCGGAATTCGAAGCAGGACTGGTTCTCGGCGTTATGCTACTAGTTGTCAGTCGGTATTCTTATGCATAGCCATCGCGCGGCCTGTTAATATATATCCTTTACTAGCCTCCTTTACTAGCCAATGTTTCAATTCTGGAAGGAGTCATGTTTCGAGATATCAGAGGTATCGACTCAGGTACGTTCGGTAAAGTAGCCCGATCCAGAAGCCCGATCGTTGCAGTCTTTCTTCTCTTTCGAGTTCCTACAGTGCCGGGACTCTCTGCATGTTGTTTTCTTTCCACTTCTGCATAATTACTAAACTGTCATTCTGAATTTGTATTCATAACAGGAAACCTCCGAGCCATTCCTTCTTGGAGCTCTTGGCTTCATCGGTCTACTTTGTCGACGTCCCGAGTTCACCGGAGACGAGGCATCTCTGGTTCTTTTCTCGGCCGCATTCCTCCGCTGCGATGCAACTAGCGTGGAAACCGGGTACTCCCCGGTCCTCACCTAGCATGCAGAATACGGTTGCAGTAAAAGTGCTAGATTCTGCAACACTCGCACAGGGTGCATTAGCCATATGAACCCATGCTTCATACCTGGGCGTTGCGAGATATTTGACGCTCAGAAGACATGATGAGCATGAAAAAACCGTAGCCTTCGACATTCGGCCGTAGCGGAGAACTGCTCGTTGGCGGCGACGTAGTAGCAGCGAAGCCCTCCGCCCCCCGAGTTGCCAGAGGACCATACTTCTGAATCCAACGGCCAGAAGGAGAAATCTACGACCAGGTAATCCGATGATACCGGCATCTGTGAAGCCGCAGGAATGCCGGGCAGGCAGCAAATCTGGCCAACTTTCTCTCCTCCTTTGCGCGGTCATACAGTCCCATGGTTCGCATTCGCAGACGTGCAAAAGTTACGTCTCGAAGGGTGTGTGGGCTTGGCGGGGGCTGGAGAAATTTGAGCGGCAACCGCTCGGTCTCGCTCCGCAGCTCCTCGAGCCGATCGAACCGGTCGAAGAATCGTGTAAGCTTGTGTCCGCCACGGACAATGAGATACATCGTATAGACGCACGACCAATCGCAAGTCTAGCCATCAGGCTGTATGAGAAAGGGTCCAGTATAGGCCTTCAAAGGTCTGCGATGGTTGTCCGCCTGAAGGATAGCACCCCGGACTCGCTTCAGCCTATCAAAACACCTTACCGCTACGGTGGATTCTGGATCGAGATTCCAGGCCGTGGACAGAAACGGGACCATGACTTCATCGCACTGTTCAAGGCTTACACCAAGCTTCTACCGTTGATCAGGGACCTGCATTGCACATCTCCTTTGCCGGTGTCTGGACTCTGGTCTATTGTATTTGAGTTCGCTGTCGAGAAATCGACAACTGGCGAAGTCAGCGAATTGGAACAGCCGATAACCAACGCTGACGTCTATTTTGGAGACGCTGTTCCCTTCGAATTCTCTTCCAGATGGGGCGAGCAATGATACAAAACCTATCGCCCTGCCTGAGAAGGAGCTGCATTCGCTGCTTCAAGCTGGCGCGCCAGATGTTGGAATACACCATGTTTCGCCACGGGTCGGAAGCTATCGCTCAAAAGCTGCTAAACAATGTGTGCGTTATCCTAGGTAGGCATACCCCAGACACCCCATATCCTAGGCGGTCAAGGACACCATGGTTTAGAGAAGGGGAGGACACGGTCATTACATGATATTGGGTTGGGGGATTGAGAGATGGGGTGGGGATGAGAAATCCTGGAACTATTGACGACGAGCATCCATTAAGGGAGGAGAAGATGTTGTGACTGTTGTTGGAATGCCTGGTATATATACTTCAATCAACACTGCTATTTACCTTTTAGGGATATTCGAGTAGTATCATTCTCCTGTGACTTGAATAAGGAAATAGCGCAACATCCTCTAGAAACTTCTATCGATGAATTGTGCTTAAATGTAACAACTACCTACCTAGCTTATAGATTTGCCAATCCATATGCGATGAACACTATCTAAAAGTGAGTGGTTTCGTCGTGTCTCATTTCACGATCGAAAATATGTCCTCAGCTCGGTAGAGCGACTCCTGGTCGCACCCTTTCATCAATTTAGATATGCCCAACAACGGACAATATCGATATGGGGAACATGAAGCATCTGATCCCCCAAGATCTTACACCAATCCTCTACCGATGTCTCATTCAGCATAGCGTGATGAATGAATACATGTAGGTACATTGATCTGTGTCATCAAGAAAGCCAAGCAAAGCGTGTGGGGACGCGGGGCAAATTTCCACGAGCAGGATTTACCCCTCTGTCCCTCCCAAGCTGTCTCTGCTACTCGCATCTCATTTCGGAGGGAAAAAAAAATCATTGCCGTTGTAATACGTAGGGTAAATTAAAGCCAATGTATTGGATAGGTACCAATCTGTTTAATAGGAGCTCTGATTTGTTTGTTGAGACTCGAGACAGGATGCAGTCAAATAGAATTAGAGCTTAAGATTCCATTATCCGGGCAAGATAACAGATGGAAAAATGCCCCTCGCCCCGAGTTGTGCATTAGGCCGCAACGGTGGGGCCCCACTTGCAACTAGCCCCCATTGGGACTCCGTTTTTCTGCAGCGAAACCCAAAAACTTAAGGAAGATTTCAAGACGGGCAGCCAGTCAAGTGAGTCACGTACCGCCCCAATGCGACTACCGCTTTTGCAATCGCCCAGGACACTCCCGTCTCGTCTTTGCCGGCTCGCCACGGGCTCTCGTGCATTTTCCCAACGACATCCAAAGCCCCTCACCCTCGCTGCCAGCATCGTCACCACGAGCCACCGCAGATTCTGCCAACAGCCACAGCCGCATACCCTCACCCCGACTCCCCTCAGCAGCAGCATTCCTCAGAATCCCCCCGGCAACAGCAGCGCACCCGCAAGTACCTGCGACGACATGGAGAGGGAGAGGGCCGACAAGTCATCCGTCAAGGTGCCCAAGGGCACGCGCGACTGGGTCGGCGCAGACATCAAGATTCGAGACCGTATCTTCAAGGCGGCCGAGGACGCCTTCTCTCGCCACGGAGGCGTGGCCCTAGACACACCCGTCTTCGAACTGAAGAGCATTCTTTCGGGCAAGTATGGAGTGAGTCGGCCACCGCCGTCTCCGGGACGGCTTCTTGTCGCGTGACAGCCGCAAAACTAATGCAGTATCATGTTTCAGGAAGACTCAAAGTTGATATACGAACTCGCGGACCAGGGCGGCGTACGTCTCTAGCCCGACCCATTCTGCTGCTGTGCATGCGAACCAATACTTACCGCAGGCAGGAGGATCTTGCGCTTCGATACGATTTGACGGTAAGCATTCTCGTGACTCGAACAAGCTGTGGTTTTGTCTGCGCTGTTGACTGACTCTTGGTTGCGTGTAGGTTCCCTTTGCGAGGTGGCTTGCCATGAACAGTACGCAACAGATCAAGCGTTACCACATCGCCAAAGTGTACAGACGAGACCAACCTGTCCGTTAAGCCAAACCTCCCTAGTCTCCACTACCATTGGCATTCCTGCGTGCCCCAAGTCGATTCATATAACTCTGGTCAAACAAAATACTAGGGTTGGCGGATGGAGTTTTTGTCCACTGGGCACATAGCCTGTAGTCGCGAGAATGGGTCGACTTGGGATACCGGGGAATGGCATGTGGTAGATGACGAGGAAGCGCGCTATTACTGACGGTCCTTCTACACAGGCTATCGCGAGGGGTCGTATGCGTGAGTTTTACCAATGCGACTTTGATATCGCTGGCGAGTATGATCCAATGATACCCGATGCCGAAATTCTACGAATCGTATACGAAGTGTTCTCTTCACTCGGTTTAGCCAAAGACGTCACCGTCAAGATCAATCACCGCAAGATCCTCGACGTATGTTGGCTTCGAACCGTCTAATTGCTACTCCGTTCATTCCATTAGGCTAATGGCTAATATAGGGTCTGTTCGCGGTCGCCGGTGTACCTGAAGATAAAATTAGAACAATCAGTTCCGCAGTCGACAAGTTAGATAAGATGAGTCCCGAGGAGGTCAAGAAGGAAATGACGGAAAAGGGCCTCGAGGGCAGTGTTGCCGACGAGATCCTCGAGTGGACCAAGTACAACGGCGACATACCCAAAATTATAGAACTTCTAACGAAGGACGAGAAGATGTTCGCGAACGAGAAGATCAAGAAAGGAATAGAAGAGATGAGCCTGCTCCACAGTTATCTAGATGCCTATCAGATTGCGGACCAGGTATCATTCGACCTAGCGCTGGCTCGCGGTCTCGATTATTATACGGGTATGGAAACATGGGGAGGCTGGCGAAGACGGACTCCTCCATTGCTAATACTTTGCCAGGGTTGATTTACGAAGCGGTTATCGAACTTACTGCCAAGGATCGCTCGGCCGAGACGAGGGTGGGTAGTATTGCGGCCGGCGGGCGCTATGATAACCTAGTCGGCATGTACGGCCGTAAACAGATCCCATGCATCGGTATATCGTTCGGTGTTGACCGTATTTTCACAATACTTAAGGCACGCTACGAGAAGGAGAAGCAACGCGTACGTGGTAGTGACGTCTATGTTATGGTTTTCGGCGGCAAGAATGGTCTCCTTCCAGAGCGTATGGGAATCGCGCGTCTGCTCTGGGATGCTGGTCTCAGCGCTGAGTTTTCACCGAAGGTGAAGCCCCGCTTGCCACAGCAGTTCAAGGCCGCCGAGACAGCTGGCATTCCCCTTGCCGTGATCGTTGGGGAAGATGAGTTAAAAGCTGGCAAGGTTAAGGTCAAGGTCATGGGTCTACCTGATGGCCACCCGGAGAAAGAGGGTAAGCTCGTAGAGAAGACAAACCTTGTTGCTGAGTGCAAGAGGTTATTGGCCGACGATGCACAGCAGACCAATGGCGAAAATGGAGCCTCGACCTGATGTGTCTGGATTTTGAGCGTTAAATTCATCCATTTGCTCCTAATCTTAAGGAGCCCGACTTCCACGCCCCGGGGTGCTGAACAAAGACAACGAAAGATAGATGGATGATTAGGGAGTTGATGGAATTCATCTAGATCGGCTGCTGCAATGTACGGTTAATCCACCGTACAAATATCGAGCAACGCTGAACATGACGGAGGGGTGAGGTATGTAATTGGCAAATAAAAGCAAGGTCACCCACCCTACGAGCGTCTGGATCCATCCTCCTCGATAGAGAAAAGGAAGGAAGACAGTGGAGTTTCATGGTCGGATAGCACCCACACGTCTAGGTCGCAAGTGAGGATCACGTTGACTACATAGCTGAAAAACAAATCAAGATGTATTAAGACCATTGCTGTATGTATATTTGCTATCGAATCCTAAGATGTAATTGAAGTGGGTTTCATCTATTAACAAACCCTTCGATTCACGGCGAGTCAAGAAATTCAGACGAAAGTCTTAGTTATCTATCTAGATGACGTCCCATCTAGCCAGCCACCCGACGCTCTGTCCCGCATCACGGACGACGCACAGCCTCGCGGCCGGGTCCCTGGGATTCCGCCCCGTCTGCTCCAGCGCGCGCTGCGCCGATATGCTGGCGATGGCCTCGCCGCGGCCGTCGCGCAGGTTGAAGGCGCCTGCTGTCACGAACCCGATCAGGTCTGTCGCGTCGGGACAGAGCGGGTGGCCGTTCGCGGTCGTGGAGGGAGCGGGATACGCGCGCTGTGGGCCGATGAGGGATTGGGCTAAGGCTTGTATGCGGGCTTCGGGGGTGGTGGCTGTGGCTGTGGCTGGGGTTGTGGAAGTAGAGGATGACTTCTTCTTATTCTTCTTGGTGGATTTCGCGGGCTGTTGCGCGAGCCATTGCTCTCGTAGGTCGGGAGGTAGTTTGTTTTCGCTCTTGCTCTGGGGTGGGGGCGGAGGTGGAGGTGGCTGGGTTGCTGGGACCTCGGCTTGTGAGGATACTGCTATAGGAGGTGGGACTGGCGTAGGTAGCGGGAGTCGGTATACGCGCGCACACGTTGTTACTACGCCCCGGCCGAGCATCTTGATGCTCACGGTGATGGTGGAGTTGGGTGGGAAGGATGGCGGGGGCTGCTGAGTCGAGGAAAGGTTGGTGAAGATGCTTTTCGGGAGGTACGTGATATCTGTTAGGGTTTCGAATTTAGCCTCACGTTTGGGTTCCTTGACTGTCGTCTTCTCCTCCTTGGGCTTGACGACTTCTGGCGCTCCCGGCATTTCGTCGTCTCCGTTATTATCAGCTGGTGCCGTCTCTGCTTCCGTGGGACTTCGGAGACCGAATAACGTCTCGAAATCGCAACTCCAACCGACGCCGACTTCGCCTTTCCGACCGGCGCCGAGATCGACACTCTCCCACTTCACCCGCTTTCCCTTGGGCTTGCGATCCCAAGTCTTCCACCTGGCCTGTCGCTCCTTCGTCTCCCAGGCATTGCCGGCGTTTGTCCCGGGCACGTCGCCGGGGAACCAAGGCTGGCCGCGCTCGAAAGAGAGCTGTCTGATTTCGTCGAGCCCGCCGAAGGTGGGGTTGCCACCGCTGGACAGTGGATAGTGCATCAAGCTGTACCATACCGATTGGACACACTTCCAGGGAAGCAGGATCGTCCAGGTCCCCGGCACTGGCGTCTCGTTTCCGTTCCGCGATGCAAGTAATATGATTGGGATGGGAGGGTCGATAGTGCCTCGTTCAAGAGGGGTGCCTGGTCCGCTTTTCTCTCGTCGACGATTCAGAGATGTCTGGGAAGGAAGCTTGGAGGCTTTGAATCGGTCGTCTCGGTCGAAAAGTTGATACGGCTGGACCACTTCGTCCTCGCGAAATGCAGAAATGGATTCCAAGAGCTGGATCTGCACTTGCTGGTTTGTGGCTGCTGGGGGCTGGACTTTTTGCGGGGGGTATTTGAGGCGTGGGTCAATGATAGAGAATGCTAGCAAGGCCCCTAGGGGCAGGGCTGCCGGATCTCTTAGGCCTAGTAAGGATTCAAACCTCGAGGCGTGCGCTTGTTTCGAACCCGATTCGAAGGCCTTGAGCACACCGAGTAAAGCCTCCGTTGCGTCCGGTCCAGTGATATCTATGCTCCCGATTTCATGCCGTAAATCTTGTAAGTACGGCCGGGGCTTGTACGCTCTAATGAGCCGTAGAAGCTCATCGAATGTCTCAAGGAAAGCAGATGGATGAATGCGGATAAAAATTTGTCTAGGAGGGGTGTCCGTTTCAAGGGCCGCGGACGCTTTCGGGGGGTCCCAGATGACATTGGCTGGGCCGATGAAATAAACTCGGTTCTTGGCTTTTCTGCTCAGATTACCGGCCCAATGTACCGCCCCAGCTCTCCAGCGTACCCCTCTGTCGTTCCATAACGACTCTTGCGTAAGGCCAATATCCTTGAGGATACTCTGGATAATGTTTTCTTTTCCAAATAAACCAATCGTACTCATGTAGCTCATATCCCAGGCCATCGCCCCTTTCTCCCATTGGACCCGGTGAGCTGGCCGATAGTTCTTCTGTGTAGGCGTCAGAGGAATCGAGAATCCCCATAGAGGCTCTGAAGGGGGTGTCATTCTAGCTCGCTTGGCATGCCACAAATGAGTAGGCAGCCACGCCTTGTTCAGCTGTCGTTTTCTATATCTAGACGCGGTGACCGGGAGAGCATTTGGTTCGTTCCTCCGTATCTTTGGCCTGGCGGCACGTGACGCTATAGCATCGCTGTCGGGCCCGAGACTTTTCTTGATCTTCAGTAACCGCTTCCGCCTGGCGAGAATACCCAGCCTCCGCGCCGTCTCAGCACGTAATCTAGCTCTAGATGTCTTGGGCTTCCTTGTCCTTGAGTTGACCGTCGGGGTATTGTCTTCGGCCATCTCTCGCCTAGCCCGTTTATGAAGACGTTTTGGTATCCTCTTGTAATTATGAGCAGCCGTTCTTCGTCTCATGGTGAAAGGCACGCGTTGAAAGGCTCGACTCGAAGCTGATGTCCGGGATCGACGCATGCTCTCGTCCAGGGCGTTGATCTCAAACGCCATGGAATTAACGAAGGACTGCACGTTAAGCTCGCCATCTCGAAGTGCAGCGTGAGGGCTCTGAACCGCTATACTCCGTGAGTCATATATCTTGTTTCGCTTGGCGGCTCGTGGGCCTGGGTGTGAATTGTTGCCCTGGGGTCCTTGTTTCCGCTTGTTCATCTGCCCGGAGTTTGTCGAGGGTGCTGGCGAGGGGGCAGCAGATGAGCCTTGGGGCCGCGAGGGTTTCCCACTCTTGCCCTGTGATGCTTGCTGGGGTGGCATCTTCACTCGTCACCCGCGCCAAGGGGTCCCATAAGCAGAAATTTCAGACGCCGCCGTGATACAGAAATATGAGCTGGGGTTTCTGTGTCAAGCAGAATGCACCTGCAAATGTATCTCGTTGATACGCATGCCGGCGGTGTTGAACCCGTCCTTGCAGTCGGCCAGATGCGTTCTGTCGCAGGAATCGGGAGGTCAACCGAGTCTTTTCTGCGAATGATCTCCTCAACCACAATGGCTTTCAAATAGCCTCCATATGCACCAATAGTTTGGTTTTAACTAGTGGCTGATTTGGCTCGAGGTGCACTTATCATCCAAGGAACTCGGCTCTTGCTTAGTACGATGTGTTTCTCGTGCGTCGTGATGTCGAATATCATATGAGGAAAATGAGATTCATAAGTGGGCGTCTGTCATTGGCCAACAAGAATGGAATGAGTCTCAGGCTCTGACTAAATCGGGGTGCACTCCACTAATTCTGCGCCATGGCTAAATCTCCTATTACCCCACCCAGGGCGTAACCTACCTAGAAGAGACAGCCTTAGGCACCTGTAATGTTGCTAAAATAAATCACCAGTTATGACGTCTTAGCCCAGGTAGTTAGTGCACACCACTGGACAGCCCGAAGCTAAGCCATCCAATGCCCCCAGGCAGATCGGGCAGAATCTGGCAGAATGGTCCCCCAACAAGCCGACTCGGTTGCCTTTTTATTTATTTTTCGCATTCCTATTTCTCTTATTTTGTTCGCCGTGCAGTCTATATGCCACCGCCCTGTCTGATCGCCCGTTTTCTGTCTTATCAGTCGCCACCACTCCCGCCAACCACTACCGACCCGACTACTGTAGGTCGGGATTCCTAGTCCACCCCCATCCCATCCAGACCTCGCTGGCTCGCCTTCCACCCCCCCCCCTCGTCCCGCCCATTCCGGCCCCTTGCGAATACGAATCCAGCAAGTCCTGTAGACTTATCAGCCCCAAATCAAATCAGCTATGACTATGACTGCATGTCGGTGCCATCATATCCGCATTTGCTAGCTGGCATGTGCGCCCCTTCTGCCGCACAGAGTCTGGTCTCGTCGGGTCTAGTCGTCGGATGCGACCATAGCCATCGATAGCGAGCAGAGCCGTCGTAGCAGTTTGTCCTACCATGGCGTCTTTGAGTATGTAAGCCCCAACAGCTCCGGCACTCGCCCCCCCCCTCTCCCTTCTTAGCCTCGAGTTCGTGATCCGAAGAGTCGCATTCCCAAGCGCATTTTCTTTGTCTTCGGCACAGTCGGACTTGCGCTGTTGGCGGGCCTCGTCTCATTCTTGCGCGACCCAGTGCTGTCTCCCCAAAGCCTCTGCCCTTTGTCTCTATCATTGTTCCCCGTCTTGTCTGATGCAGGGCCTACGTCGTTGTCGTGACCATCATGCCATCTTCTGCGTTCTACTATTCCATCGCAAGTTTAAGCTGACATGCGTACCTTTCCCATAGTAAACAAGGCTCGAAAGGTAATGTACCGGCATTCCATCTCTCTCGCTGTTGTGGTCTATCATCGCTAACCGCACATCCGCATATAGCCGAAATTTGAATTACATCTCTGGATATACGACTTAAACAACGTGCCCTTGGTCGGCGGCAAATCTTTCATAAAATGGCACCTCCCCAACAGTATACACGGCGAGCACCGCGGCCGTACGGCCAAGTGCTCCGTCGACAAGATCCACCATCGCGCTACCTATAACTACTCGAAAACCGTACCACTCCGAATCTCCATCGATCGTGCCAACAACTTGACCGAGTGCCCTATCGAGTTCGAGGTTTTGCAGGAGTTCTCCACGGGATCCACGTGCCGGGACGAGAGGATATCGCTGGGCAACGTGAGGTTAAACCTGAGTGAGTACATTGAAGAGAGCGAAAACTTTCCTCGTCGGAGTACCGCATCGCGACTCGCCGGGAGTCCGGAACATGCGCGAGACAAAGCGACGAGCCAGCACGTCCCGCACAGGAGACTTAGTGTGGGCAGATCGGCTAGTGAGGCCGAACGGCCGGGCGCCTCTTTGTCGGCCGGCGCAGCGGTTCAACACCCGGAAGAAAATGACGTGGTGGATGAAGAGGCTGAGGAGGGCATTGTGCGACGGTACCTGATGCAGGACAGCAAAATTAATAGTACACTGAAGATTGGTATCCTAATGGTGCAAGCGGATGGGGAGCGCAACTATGTGGCACCGCCATTGAAGTCGGCCACCATGTTCATGGGTGGTATCTCAAGCATAATCACTGGTGCCAATGAGCTGGTTGATGCGGAAGAAGGTGGCAAGTCCGGTGGCGGCTTACTGAGCATTTACAAGTCTCGCGATGCCGCCGAGGCTCAGGACATGTACCGTCGTGCCCTAGCCGCGAGCTGGGATTGCCATCCCGGAGAATTACACGCCGACGAGTGCATCGAGGATATCTTTGCTGGCGGCAGTGGCTGGCGTGACGGCATAGACAAGGAGTCGACGAGGTTGTACGCCGAGTCACCAAATCCCGACAGGACGAGTAGCAGTGGCAGCCGAAGTCCAAGCACAAGTAGTGATGATGCGCTCGTCGGCACGCTTCGTCCAAGCGACATCCGGCGCATCCAGCACATGCGCGAAAATAGTGGCGCGAGTGACAAGTCCAACGCTACGATTACGCGCCTAGGCGACAACGACTACGGCATACAATCCCCAAATCCGCAGCAAGCAAGACGCAGCCCACAATCGCATCATCGACAGCGGTTTGGTGGACACGGCGGGCGGAATTTGCCACTCATGATTCATAAGGAAGATAGCGACGCGTCGCCCTTCGACGAGAACTCGTCCCTTGGTCTCCTTAGTCGTGCCGGGAGCATGACCAGTCTCGTGCCAACGCTCGGTAGTACGGAGAGCAGCAGCGAGCGAAGCGGCAGGTTGAAATCAGGTGGATTCCGCAGACCAAGGGAAATCGATGAATATGAGCTGAGGGATGATCTCATTGCGTGGAATCTACCGGGGACGACTGCATAGCATTGCATAGCATATACCGGGTGGCATGGAATAGGGTACTACGGCGTTTAGGAAAACTAGCTAGATACATGCCTTGGCGCATCCCCAAATGGCGTGCAAGTCACGAAGGGGGCTGGTGTTTACGGGTGCTTAGGCGATAGGGATAGACTAACATACGCGTGATTTTCTATGTACTATGTATCAATAGACGGGATAGCGAAGCCATGGAGTATGGCGAGACAAGTCGAATTTACAAAATAATTTGAACCGTACGTACATTCGAGTTCTACAGTAGGTAGGATGTCATATATTTTAGGCACCCAAGGCTAGTTAAGTAGTTCCCTGCGTCCTGGAAGCGAAACCATCCGAGACTCCAGCCTGGGCACAACAGTAACATATTTGCCTCCCACTGGTTCAAAAAGGGGGGGGGGGGGGGGGGGGGGGGGAAATCAAGGGTGAATAGTCGCGGTATATGATAATCATTGGCTCTTTTTATCCTCTATGAACGCTCCCACCCTCAAGGCTGTATTCCACCAGCTACTCTATTGTATAAAATGCACCCCTACCATGAAATCAACCAACCAACCCCTGTCACCAGATATATTGAACTTATCCCCACTGTATAAGGATGGTCGGCAGGCCATTTCAAGTCCGTGTAAGTTTCGGCAGATGCGCAGAGTGGATTATTTCGATCCTAATTTTTCGGAGACTGCGTTCTCTTCAAGGTGCCTTCAGAGTCCCCCTCACACCACCTTTGCCGCCAACCTCCCTTGTTGTGATAATGACGCTCAGATCATTGCCGACGGTGATCGTGACTTCGACCTTGCCGCCCTTCTTAACGTCCTTGACAGCGGCCTCGGCGAGAGTGCTGCCGACCTTCCAGATCTTTTCTCTATGCTCTTCTTCCTCTTCTTCCGAGTCGAAGTCGCTGTCCTCGTCCTCGTCATCCTCTTTAGTGCCATTTTCCTTGGACTTAGGTTCGGGTTTGGTAACCTTGATATGGGTACCGCCCTCGACAACCTTGACGAGAACGCTACCGCCGTCCTTGGCCTCGATGTGGATGGTCCGGCGGGCTGGTACAGCTGTCTCGGGGGCAATTATCGGGGTGAATGTCTCCTCTCCATCTTCGGATAACGTGAGAACACCGATGGCGTTTGAAGTATGCTTGACGGTGGTAACGGCTGGGTGAGTGGACTGATCAATGTCGTCAGACTCGTATTCTTGGACCAGAGATGCTTGCAAGGCAGCGCCACGGGCCTGCAGCTCTGAGGGGTTCAACGCGGTGGGGCTTGTTGAAGGGGCGAGAATACTGGTAGTCTCGGGGAAGATGGAGCGCAAGTTGGACGCAATTCTGGGGGTGTGCGAGGTACCACCAGACAGTATAACATCATCGATATCGAGGACATCCAACCCAGCCTTCTTGATAACACCCTCGACCAATCTGTTGAAGCCCTCGAAAACCTTGCGTGCGATAGTCTCGTACCGTAATCTGTTAATAGTCATCTGGAAGTCAATGCCCTCTGCTAAGCTCTCAACGCTAAAGTTGGCATTCGTGCCTATGCTGAGAGCCTTCTTGGTAGCCTCGGATTCAGCCTTCAGCTTTGCTAAGCTCCTGGCGTTCTCGCGTGGGTCAACGTTGGGGTTCTTCTTCATAAATTCCTTGGCAAAGTGGTCCATAAGGACCTTATCCAATTGGGCACCAGCGAATTCGTAGTCGTGAGCAGTCGCAAGAAGGGTGTAAAGCCCCCCTCTTGAGGCAACCACGGCAACATCTGAGCGAGTGCCACCAAGGTCAGCCACTACGACGATCTTGTCCTCCGCTTCCGCTTCGGGTCTCGCATCATAAGCGAGAACCGAGGCAATTGGTTCGTTGACCAGCTGTAGAATTTCTAGGTCGGCCGCCTGTGCAGCTTTAGTCAATGCATCCCTCTGCTTCTCGCCGAAGTTCGTGGGCACGGTCACGACAGCCGAAGTAACCTTCTTTCCCATGTAGTCCGAAGCGGATTGCACAAGTCGTCGCAGATACCGGGTGGAAATTTCAGAAACGGAGAGGGCCGAGGGCTCCCCTTCCGTCTTGTCTTGGATTGTGAAGGAGATAGTTCCGTTCTTATCTTCGGGGTGAGAGGCAGCATGGCAGTGGGTAGGGTCAATCGACTTGAAGCTATTCCCATAGTTAGTAGATAGCTAGAATAGGCGGGCGATTGAGGCCAGCATACTCTTGGCCGAGAAAATCCTTGAAGGCAACAATGGTGTTCTTGGGATTCCGAACTAATAGGGCCTTGGCTTGGTTTCCAGTATATTCTTCTCCGTCTACATACGACAGGACAGTCGGAATCTGACGGTCTGGTGGCACGAGGATTAGCCGGTGCAATGAAGATAAAACGACATGAGCAAACAGATATACAAATAAATAAAAATATTACCTCCATCCTCATTGGCAATAACCACAGGGCTGTCGTCAATAGTGCACGCAATGGAGCTGTATGAGTTGCCAAATGAGATGCCAATGGCACAACGATCACCTGGCGCAACCTCAGCCATGCTTCCTAAATGCCGTGCAATTTTAATGGGCTCTGTGTGTGCGTCGAGAAATACGGGGAGGGTGTTGGCAGCGTCAAGATCCGATTAGCGGGCCAGGATGCAGAACAGAGGAGTGTGGAAGTATGGCGGTTTGGTTTGCCTTCGTAAATTGGCAGCCGAAAAAAAAAGAAAGTTCCCAGCGTGACGGAAACCCTTGCATCTTTGTCATTGTATTCCAGCCACAAATGCCCCTCCAATTATCTAATCAGTGTCAGCCACACAACCCCGTCTCTTTTATCTCTCTAGGTATCAATTGGTTATCTCTTATCTCTTATCTCTTGTCAATCGCGGCCGATTAACATTTGATAGCCCACCCTTGCAAGCCGGGTCATTTACCATTTTCAAGCCCGCCAATTCAAGGGCACATTCCCTCAGCCGGGACCACTCATACTCATTCACACGGCAGCGCCCAGAATCTCTAAATAATGACAGCCCACGCTGATCGCGTCTTTGTTGTGCCGGGAGACGAGATCCCCACATCCCTCATACCATCACACCCCAAACGGGCACTGAAGCTTGGCCCGGGTCTGCGCCATGTGCCGCCGAGCGAGCTGATACCAACTGTGGCTGGCCAGCTCATCACAGACCGCAAGAAGAACTCCATATGGGTCGAGTATACCGGCGGAAGAGTGAGCCTCTAGCCCTCCCATCCCACAGTTTGCCATCGCTGACCCAAGTCCAAAGTATATACCGGCTGTTGGTGATTTGGTGATCTGCACCGTCCAGCGTCCTGGTCCTGATTATTACTTTGTCACTATCACCGACTACACTCCCAACGCCATTCTTCCTCAGTTGGCTTTTGAGATGGCCACCAAGAAGACCAGGCCCCAACTCACCCACGGCGCTCTGGTATATGCCAGAGTGTGTCTGGCCAATCGTCATATGGACCCGGAGCTGGAATGTGTCTCGCCTGCCACTGGCAAGGCAGATGGCCTTGGTCCCCTGGTTGGAGGCATGCTTTACGACATATCTCTCGGAATGTCTCGGCGGTTACTAATGAGGAAATCTGTTGAAGAGGGCAAGGTAGCTGTGCTGGAGGAACTTGGGTCGGCTGGTCTCGCCTTTGAGACCGCTGTGGGCAGAAACGGCAAACTGTGGGTCAACAGTGACAGTGTCAAAACCGTTTTGATAGTTGGCCGAGCCGTGAAGGAGACGGACGATGGCGACCTCAACGTCGAGCAGCAGAAGAAACTTGTACGAAAGCTCGTTAAGGAAATGAGTTGAGGGAATCGGGCTTATGTCGGCAGCCATTCAGTGAGCAGCTTCCAGCGCATTAACAAGCCAGAACGCGACTCCTAACGCGATGGCCCCATCTGCGCGATACCGTCTCGTGTATCGCAACAGGACCAAATGTCCGAGTTCTGTCAACAATGGATTAATTGTAGAGGATGATAACGCCGCCCCACTCGATCACCTACCGTAGATGCACGACCATCATCGCTTCCGCCTCCTAGGTTATGTCGACATGTAAGTTATCAGTGATTTGGAATTGTGTTTATTACCTGCGCGTGGGTATCATTATAAAGTGAACGTTGACCAATTGACTGATAGCAAAATATACATTTTAGGAAACAAACTCCTCGCCTGCATGGTCCCCTTATATTGGTTTGCATGCCCGCTGCTGGCCGCGCCGCGCAATCAGTCCCTCCGGTCTTGACCGGGAAAGCCTTAACACGCCTCACGGTCCTTACGCCGACGTGGCTAAAGTCACACAGGGAATGGCGCCTGGGTAGAATCACGGGAGCTCACAGAAGCACGAGATATCCATGTACCAGCAGGTACATCTGTAGCCCTCCAATTTGGCTAAATACATGTGTTATGACTACCGCTGCTGGCCACTTTAACCAGTTCACTCTTCGTGTGTACGCTTATCTTTGTTCTCCGTTCGACTATGAGATCGACGAAATCCAGACCCCAAGTACAGAACATGGGAATATATCGTCCAGTAATATTGTAATGATTACCAACCTCTGCCAACCCATTATATTGCAAGTTTTTTATTCTTCGCAAAAGGATCAACGCATTTTCCCGCAGGCATTTGTCCGTTGTTGATGTATCTAGTTGAAACAGAGATTTGTTAAGACACTTTGCTCGGATATATATATTCGCGATGGAGGAACGGGGAGCTCTAGCTGCCAGGCCGGTACCTACTCATGGTTGCTAATATCTTCTTGTTTCCCTATTAGTGTGCTTGTCTCCCAGTTTACAATCCGTTTTGGCCATCGACAGATACTCATGATGCAGTTCCTTGCCCTTCTCGCGCTAGTGACAGTCTGCACGGCCGGCCCCATTGTCTCCCGGGCTGCGCTCAAACCATACGTCAAGCCTAAGAGCACGGATTCCAGGGGCCCTTGCCCGATGCTGAACACTTTGGCGAACCATGGATACCTGTACATAACCTCTCCTCATGGCACGATGTACTACCGACCCCAGCTAACCAAAATAATGTCCAGTCCGCACGATGGTCGCAACATCACAACCCAGGATATCGGTAACGCTATTTTTGAGGCTACAAACTGGAGTACCGACTTCGGCATTTTCCCGGCCACGGCCGCACTCACAAACCTTGGAGTGTCCAGCATCATGCTATCCGACCTGAATAGCACACCAGGGGGCGAGCACCCTGCCTCCCTGACGCGCCAGGACGCCAGCTCCGGTGACAGCAACACTCTCGATACTGCGCGCGTATTGCAGCTGCTCGCGGACAGCAAGACCAACTACCTGACAGTCGAATCGGTAGCAACGACCCGCAACCGCCTCGACAAGAGCTCGAACCCGCCTCTGACGGATTTCGAGTTGGGTGTTGCGCAGGGCGAGGCAGCGCTCATGCTGCTGCTCATGCGCGACACGTACAAGGGTATAAGCACGATTCGAGCGCCAAAGGACCGCACAGGTGTTTGGTTGCTAGAGGAGAAGTTTCCTACGGCTCAGGGCTGGCTGCCCGCTGCAGAGGTTGTTCAGATTACAGACCTGGGACCAATCAGCACTGCCATTATTGACTCGCAGGCTGCGCAGGAAGCGAGTTCTTAGAAATCAAGCACAGTTTACCATGGGTAGCAACCGGCTTTTAGCTGGTTTGAATAGATCGCTACCTGGGCATTGCACTGCGGTCATCTGCAGGATAAGCTGGTGACTAACTCTCCCAAGACAATGTTGACACATCTTATTCGGTGGACTACGGCAACTCCAGTTCCCCGTCATGTATGTAATTCTGCCTGCATGCCCAACATCCCCCGCATTCAAGCTCATAGATCGCTTTCTCTTGTCACATCGCTCTAGGCAGACCTCTTATCTAGTGCTCTCTCTATCATCCTATCAAATCATATCGCGTCGCCCTACTGCATCATCAAAGGCCGGGATATTTGAGTGGGTTCGACTCGTGATGGTCCATTAGCCCAGCTTGGCTCCCAGTCTCTAAAAGTCACTGTCAGATTAAAGCGTCCTTCTTGCACTGGCCGTTTTGTCACCAACGTCTTCAAAGAGAGGTAGTGCGGTTATCTTACCGAGAAAGACCACCACCATGTAACCTCTTTTCGGTCATCTCCACGTACGAAGTCAGGCTCTTCCTCTGCTATCTCACGACCGCCTCGGATGTCCGCCCAAGTGAGATGATAATAGAGCCAACCAAAGAAACCCAGATAACAATATCATCCTCCAGCCCTCCTGCTCTTCAAGAGTCGACGTAGTCTTCCAAGCGGTGACCAATAGCGCGCATGCTTAATAACGCCCTGGTAGACCCAAGGGGCTGATGAAATTTCTCACGTTCGCATCGTCAATTCGCCGCTCAGTTGTAGCTCCCAAGATACCCATTTATGCTTCTTGCCGGACCCCTTAGATGGCGGGGATTTTTTCCCGTCTTTCGATTCATTCCCATGGTTGCATGAGACACAGAGAGCTTTGTTATATGAGCCCGCGCTACCATCGCTCCCCGCAAGGGCTAGACGGAAGGCGTACGAGGGTGGTAGAGCATCACACCCGCTGCAAGTTATTTCGAATCGCGCGACGGATATATAATGAGCAAGTAGTGTATCCTGCCCACTCGATGGCGTAGTCTGGTTCGCTGTGAGACTGTTCTGCTAGGGTAGCTACATGCCCAGGTGAGCCACATCCTGACAGGACAGAGCTAAAGTAGGTTTTCTCGAACGTGAAACAAAAGATTAGGGCCGTTGTGCGCAGCGGAGAACACATCGTACAATTGGTACTCATCCGCCCTTCCTCTCCCATCTGACCTCCCGGTCTGCCCTCCGCCTAGCTCACCTACAGGCCCCGATGGCTTCTCAAAATCAAAATACCACAAGAGTTTCGCAATAGTAACACTTGTTTCCAGATACGATATCTTCCTCCCCGGACATGAACGCGGCCCAACAAGGAAATGAATAAAGGCCTTGCTCATAAGGGCATGACACTTGTCGTCACATTCAATCCAACGTTCCGGCCGGAACCGATAGGGATCGGGAAATATTGATTCGTTGTGGTGTAGAGCATAGGTACTAACAGCCACATTGGTGCCCTTTGGGATGATATGGCCGTCGATGTTAATAGGACTTGTATCGGTGTCGTCTGGGTCCTGTTCTCGCCAGAGAGGCCCTATTGTGGGCGGTGCTAATCGGAGGGTCTCGTCAATACAAGCACGCAAGTACCTGCAACTTGACAACTTCGCGCCCTCTTTGATGGAGCTACCAGGATCGAAGGCGGAACGAATTTCTGCCACGACTGCTGCGTAACATTTAGGATAACGAGACAAAAAAACAACAACAAGGCCGACATTACTGTTGCAGGAGGGGTTCCACCTAGGAATGATATCACGTTAGAACAACAAGGCGTTCCAGACGGGAGACCCTACGAAAAGCTTTAACTGACCTGCTGAGACGAAAACCAACGTCTCAGACCAAAGTTCGCTGCTCTCGATGTCTCCCGAACCTTCGTCCAAATTGCCAGCTGCAAACGAGTAAAAGTCAGACATTGAGTAAGTGGCCTAAGCGGTTCTTTGGGCGACCATCATTCCCAGCGTTTTCAATATTCTTTCCCTTGTTTTCCTAGTGATAAACTTCGGCAGGCCGTCAAGGGGTAGAAGTAGTAGATACTGCATAGAGAAGGCTAATGCACGCCCGTCCTTTATCGAAACTAGATAGAAGGTGACAATTAGTATCCGACTTCTAAAGATTGAAAGCATAGCCAAACGCAAGGTGTCCAATAATATCCATCACCATTCTTTGTAAGCGCTCAGTCATGTTAACCACTTGTACGTTCTTAGCCGACTCGTACATCAGGCCGATAAAGATTTCGATTTGCTCGAGAATAATGTATTGGAATTCCCTAAGAGCGCGGCCTTCAATAGGTTGCGTAATAATCTTTCGTTTGCAACAATGCTCGTCAATCTTTAACGTTTATCACGTTGAAAGACTTGTTTCCCGTCATCGCTCAATATGCGCTCGACTTCACCATCCTCGGGTTTTAATAGATATCTCCTCTGGTCAGCTTATCGTAGGGTCATTCAAGAACGGATAGTTAGGAAGTTCACCTTGTACGGCATTCACGGAATTGAACGTCAGTCTTTCGGGACCGGTCCTTATGAAGGGGCCTGGTTGATGGTGAATCAAAGACGAGCCATTTAGTTGCTGTGTCCTCGCGATGAGACTCGCATCGTGTCAACTAACATACCATATTTCCGATGATCTCTGGCGATAATGAGATGCGAGCTTTTCGCCAAGGCCAAGAAGGCACCATACAAGCCGGACAGCTTTGCTATGAACGGACCAGGAAATCGTCGCAGCGGGTGAAGTGTGAAGCAGTAACCGAGGACACAGAGTCTCTGTACGAGCACACATGTATCAGTCGTTTTCTGTGTGCCTATGTTTTTGGTCCATTACTTACCCAGGTCAGGAACAGCGTGACCGCTATCGCGAGTGTGTTTGGGATACGACTTGGCATATTGGAGAGTATCAATACGAACTAGAAAGAAAGGTAAAGGCCGTGTAAGATACAACTGGGCTTCGAGTGAGGATATCTGAGAAGAACGAGAGGTTAAGAAAAGGGAAAATGTCAAGCATCCGGGGTGTCGAGTGAGTTGGGCGACTACATGCGAACACATAATTAAGCAGCTAAGCGTATTGCATGCTAATAAGTAGTGCAAAAGGGACTGGGATACAGGTGTCTGCCTATTGCCTGTTTTCCCATACTGGAACTGGCCAAAGACAATACGCAATCTGTCAAAGAGCGTTCCACTGGGGTCCTGAGAGGGGGGGGGGGGGGGGAGTGGGCGAGCGAAGGCAGCATTCAACTTTGTCGGCTTCGAACTCTCTCTCTCGACCCTGTCTTCCGGAGATACATTGTGTGGATTTCGAAGATCAAGCAGTCGTTCTTTGCAAAATCGGACCCAATCACTAAGCTTCATGTTCCACGAAACGGCGACCTCAAATTTCCGGGAGCAGTTCAAGTGCTCACGATCGAAAGCCCACGGTCGTGGCCCTACGAAGTATTAGAGTTCATTCCGGAGCCTGGACAGATCTTGATGTATGTATTGTAATTGGACATACACTGCTTCAAGGTTGTCCAGACGTCCAATGGTGCTGTTGTCAAATGGCTGTCTCATTGCAGAGCTCGTTCCCTCGTATTGGCCACTTCGTGGGGGAAAACCTGGTGTATTTGACTTACTAAACTGCTTCGGTGAACTTGGCCCCCGTTCCGTTTTTGGTCATACTCTTTTCTTTTTTTCGAGTCAGTAAGAGTAATTATCGCGGGCTTTAACGATATTCACATATCGCTCGTGGCTACGGGCTTCGTGGGCTTCTCTCTCTTCCCTTGTCTCCACGTACCCAGTCGGGACTGTGGATACGTTTGCTTTGTCTGGATGATGTTTCAAAGATAAGGCTCTGAAAGCCTTCTCGATGGTAGCTACATCAGCATTTCTAGGAACTTCAAGCACTTCGTAAAAGTCCATGTTGTTGATGCTGTCCTGAATTGGGATAGATATTGAAGTGGTATGGTTACAGGGATGAATACATGCTTGAGCTACTTAGTAGCTCTGCTCGTATACGATATAAACACTATAAGCGTTGTTTTTTATAGTAGTCTAAAAAAAAGCACTACACTATACAAAATATAGCAATAAAATTATTTTATATTAGTTAACTATTTTATATTTTAACTAATAAATTCTTAAATATACATAACTAGCTATTTCTAATTAATATAAGCCATAAATGGTTAGGCTTGGTCCTAATGGCCTTCCATAGACGAGAGGACGTTGGATTGGGGCTCGTCACCTTGGGGACAAGGAAGATGGATCTGGCGCCGGGCCAGCTGGTCGGGCGTCCAGGACGGCGGCAGCCTGCTAGAAACCCGCCGGCCGAATTAATGATAGGAGCATCAGTACTTGTACATTTACTTTAACTGAAGCCGTCAAGATCGACAGCCCGAAAAGACCAGAGTATATCGATCCACGGTAAAGTGAACTTAGGTCAGGCCGTCACATTTGATCACCGAACCTTTCTCCCGCACCGGCCGGCTAGGACTTGCCTCGCCGTTACATCTCTTCCCAAACGCTCACCGGTGGAGATGAAGTGTATTGTAAAGATGGCATTGGAAAAATGTACCTTGTTAAAACATTGCCCTCTTCTCTATCTTAGCTAAGGGCTGCACTTTAATAGTTTTACTTCTAAATGTCTCTAGTGTCGCATTTTGTTCACATATAATGAATTCTTTCTCTAATATCAAGCGCATATTAGGCCGATATCAGACAGACTTCTCCCCCCCCCCCCCCCCCCCCGGCGCGGTAGACTCCGCCGATGGTGAATAATACTCTAAAGGCCAATAGCCACCGTGTCGACGGCAAGCTCGAAGGTGTCGGTGGGCAAGACGAAGTCCTCGCCGGTCACGATGGTGGTGGTCGTGGCGTCGATCTGGACGTGGTTGAGTTTAAATTGGACCTTCGGATACGACTCCTGATAGGATACGCTGGTCTCCAGGCGGAACATCTCGTCAGACGCGCACTCGGTGTCCCGTTCAATTCCGTACGGGACCCTCTCGCACTGTTGCGGCGGTGTAAGAATTTACGCCGAGATTGTACTTCATGGGGTGGGAGGGGATCGGCCAAGGTAGCTTACAAGCACGTCGAGACCTCGTACGCCCGTCACGTAATTGTCAGGCGCCGTCACCCGGAACGTTGCCTCTTCCTGGCCATCTGGACCTGACACCGTGTACCCTGTCACGGTCCACGGCTGGTTGATAGTGGAGTTCGACGGTGGACTGGGTAGGCAAGAGGCGGCGGCCAAGAGGGATGACCCGAGTGAGGTTATGAATGTCGAAGCGCGCATTCTGAAGAGAAAGGGGGGTTGCGTCGAGAGTTACAACCTTGTCCGCGACTATGGCGGTGGTAAACGCAAGTCACTATGGGAGCCATCATTGCTTCGAGGGCTCTCTTTATATATGCAGGATGAAAATGTTCTAGATTCGAGCGCTTCGATGATGTGTCACCTGCCACGAATACGAGCAAAGGAAAGATAGGGGCCTGGGCATGATGTCTATAATTGGATTTGGACAAGGTCTGTAAGGCACATCATATTTAGCTTTCACCTAAAAAGGAGTGTTCTTATATGGGTGACATGCACGATTGAGGCGTGGTTGACAGAAGGATTTCCCAATACGACGTATATAACAAGGGCTTAGTGAGGGCTTGTAGGTATTGAATTATATGCAATAATCTGGTATGGCCGTCAATGTCCGTATAGTTCCATTCGGAAGCCTTCCGGATACCCTAGATTTACATATACAAGTCTATCGGCCGTCAATATGTCTCATACTCAGCGAAGGCTGAATAGCCTCATCTCAGAGATTCTGGAAACATAGAACAGATGCAGATCCTAGGGCAATTCAGGATCAAGAGATAAGCAGACAAAGCCTAGCATTGGGTGGAGACTAAAGGTAATCAGTTGTAGGGCTACCAAGGGTGCTGCTCTTGGTGGTTCTCCTGCTGTAGTGGTCCCCTAACAGATGCCACGTCTAGCACCTGGTTTCAGGGGTTCTTGTTCTCCTGTCCCCACTATCTTCCCGCCTCAGCCATAACCTGAGCCTTCACAAATACGCGCGCGCGCGCAACGACATTCTTTGCCTTCCGAGACACGCGGCCATCCACTCATACATGCTTCTTCAAGTCTACCAACAGCCCGCTAGTTGTTGTCTCTATCCGACCGCGCAGCGCAGCGTATGCTTTTTGCAGCGACTCAATCAATTACATCACACCCAACGTAAGAATCTTCTTCCATTCGTTTCGCCATCCACATCTTAGCTTTCCTAGCTTAGAACTCCAGAATGGCTACTTGGATTCATATCAGTACATACGGTATGTTTTTGGCACGTATAATAATCCCACTTGATCCTTATATGATGCCAGGGACTATTTACTTCGCTTCATGTCGTTCCGCCATCGATGACGACATGATACAATTGTACTCAAGAGTACTCTTGGGTAAGACAGTAGGTTAGTAATATGGTCCGTTGTTCGGTTACAAGCGTATTCATCAACTCAGAGTCAACATTTGATGTCGTGTACTCGAATATCGCTAGAGAATGGTACCAACAAGAAGACATTGTCAATCCCTTTTATAATAGCCGACGAAATCATATCGAGACCTGCTGGATTTTTGACCTTGATAATGATGTTCTCCGACTTAACAAGGAGAATCGTCACCTTCAGCTTCCCCTTTCCCTTATCCGCGCCCGCTCTGTTACCATTACCGACTTTGAATCTTACGCGCCACCAAGGCTATCAGAACCAGGTTCTCGGCCTTTCCTCGCATCGCCTTACTGGAATTTGCGACGCAAAGGGCTAGATCCGGAGCGCTTGGGACGGCGCCGGGCTTTTGTTGGCAGGGTCCTCAACGATTTCGCATTTCAGTGGAGGCACATTCTTTGCGGCCGGTACAATAACTCAACGTTCCGGAAGTTTGCTTGCGCGATTATTAGGATTGCTACCTTGGACTTCAATGTTGTGGAAGCGACTACTTCACGTCAGGGCTCTGGTGGTTTTCTAGTCTGGCTACACAACCTTCCGGAATGGGATCCACTCAAGGGGGATGTTGTCCCAGTTTCTAGAATATCTATTGTTGTATCTCGCCATATTACCCACGCTATTGCCATTGCCCGTAAACACTTCGCGAAGACGACACCATCAGCCCCATCACAGATCGCTTCAACATTGTCTGACAAATATCAGACGTACTTAATCCTCACAGTACGAGAAGTCATCCTATATCGAATCAAGAACGATTCTGAGATATACACAAAGCCTGAGCGTCTGTTTGACGGATATGAACCTCCCTCCGAGGAAGCGTTGCAGCTCCTCCTCGAAGCTACATATGGCCGTTTTACTGGAACTCTTACTCACCGATTGCCTATCGAGTTGCAAGATCGAATTCTTGATAACGTGTCGGCAGGACCAATTGAGAGGGCTAGAGTTGGCTGTATACTTGAATGTGGTTCCATTTTCGCATGGAAGTGCGGGGGCCGGAACATAGAGAGAGAAGAAGGCTGTCGAAACAGGACACAGTCGACTCCTGTGGAGTCACACATTTGGTTCGGCGACCACCCTAGTGGCGTAGCATACAAGTGAGCTGATTTAGCATCTCGAGGCTGTGGGGGGGGGAAAGATCTCAAAACTACCACATGTCGCGACCACTCTGTTTCATCTACACCACCGTGGAAGCCTACACAAATGGCAGGGGATTCTCTTTAAGGTATTGGCCCCAAAGCATGATATCGTGGACATCTCTGATGAGATGCATCTGGCCTCCAACCTTGCTGCATATACCGCCTTCATACTTGTAGAATTGCACCAGTAACCCGATTTGAATCATTCCATAGCAATTCTTCGACTCGTTCCCATTCCCAGCGAGATGATCCTGAAGCTGGTCTTCGGTGGCCCCCCACGGCTGTCCCATCTTCTTGCTCTCGGTGAGCATGAAGTCATATTGATACAGAGTTCCGCCGGGTCTCTGAGAAACCTTGAGTGTAGAAAAGTCTGGACGACTATTGTCACTCTCGGTCTCCTGGACAACATCAAATCTTTCCCTTTCGGGGAACATGAAACGAAGGATGCTGCCCATGGGTCTTCGATAGAGATGTTCTTTTGAGTCTGGCACCCGCGTTAAAAGTTCAAGGCCAGCCTTGACATTGTCATTTTCGAGATACGACTGAGGAGGGGGAGGATTGGGATCCATGAGAACAGCCCTTCCGGTTCTATCATTATTCCTGTATTGCATAGTTCAGCAAGGGCTAGAATGCCAGCCCCGTGGGTTTTATTTTACCATTATGGCCATGACTTGGAGGAGTCAAGGGTCCAAGTGTCCTATCTAGTAGTTAGTAACCTGGGAGTCATGGGAAGTTCGATAAAGTGACATACGTTTGGGTTATCTCCAAATCCTGGTAGTATAGAGTAGCATATCGCGTTTGTAGCCATATCCAGGTAGTAAACCTGACCGGCTGAATTAGTGTATTGATAGAACCCGCTACCAGTTAGTGGTCCAAGATCATAAAGAGCCATAGTGTTGGTCTAAGTAATATAAAATCTCAACGAGTAATGCTTAGTTGCTAAAAGGAAGCGAGATTCAGGTGATATCTCCTTACATTTATATGTACGCACTTAACAGGCAGTATCTGCCTTGATCGCTGTAAACATAATAAGTGTCAGACCACGCGGATCAATGTCTCGACATATAGGCCAATTCAAAGCCAGGAAGAAATAGAGCTCGGTACGCCGCAAAGCTCCCCGTAGACTTCGTACGCTCAGAGATAAGTACTGTTATCATGTGTGGCCAGAACAGTCGATACTAATTACAACCATAGTTAACCAATCCTTCCAAGATAAGCCAGGAGGTATTCGCGCATCGGGCAGCAAGTTACAGTACCATACCATGTAAAGGCTAACGTCCGAGCCAGATAACTCACCAAGCACGTTCTCTGTTGATATAATCAGCGCTAAAATCAGATTAACAAAATGACTCATCACTTGTTCTATTCTCCCCGTTCTATCCATGTGTCGGTACGGGAGGGTGCGTAGGCGGAGCACGTTCATAATTATCCCGAACCAACTGAGCCATTGGTGTTGAGCTGCAGTACGATATGTATCGTTGACCTCACAGGCTAGAGATCCATCACGGGTTTCATTTGTGCGCAGTCCGTGGCTTGCTAGACGGTTGCATGCAGAATCTTCCGTCCCTTTTCCGCGAAATTGCCACTTCCATTTTCAGAGCCGATGTTTGATTCGTTATTACCAAGAATCCCACATGAAAGCCTGCGAAGCTGAGTCGAAGGAAAGTATATAGACATGATATTCTCCCCACTTCATCCAGCGCGCATATGCGAATTAGAAGAGCAAGCATCCATTCATACCTATGAGAAAAGCCCTGAGTAGTAAGGCGGTATCATCTTAACCCTGTCTCCAAAATGGCTGCTCAGCCTACCATCCCGTATCGGCAAGGCCAGTTCAACCGTATCGGGGGCTGGCTACCAGATGATCCTAGGGTCCATATTGAATGGACTCGAAAATTGATTGCCGAGCTGAAGGAGAGACGCCAATTCCGGGGAATTCGAAGCGCTGACGACCGGGCTGAGTCAGTCCAAGACTTCGACCGGGTTGTCAAAAGCAGTGCTAGATTTCGGATGCTGGCCGCGGCCATGCTCGACGAGGTTCCCAACAAAGAGCCATACTTAACCGATCCGGTGGGGACAGCTACGATCCGAGACTATGAAGAGCTGCTTGACGCCTTCGACCTCATCGTGAAAACCAAGGCGCCGCAGTGGAGCATGTCCGGATATAAAGGCGGCTTGATTGGGTTCCCTTTCAACGCTATCCTTGACTGGCCCATGGCTACCCCAAGCGGGTATGCGTTTTTCCTTGAGCCTCAAATCAACGAAAAGCTCAAAGCCATCCTCAATGCTTGGAGAAGGGATGTCCTCTCAACGGGGAAGTCTCTATATGTCATTACCACTGCGAGCGACAGGTAGCTGAGCGAACAAGCGTTAAAAGTCATTGAGGATGACACCAATATCGACGGTCAGAATCGCTCGTTCATCGAGCTCTTCCAATGCGACCCTAACGGTGACCCGGCGCATTGGGGCTTCACATCGTGGGATGACTTCTTTGTCCGAAAATTCGAGAATATCGACGCTCTTCGACCAGTCCAATTCCCAACCGACACGAAGTGGATCGTGAACTCATGCGAATCCAAACCATTTTCTCGCCAAACAAATGTAAAAGAGTACGACCGCTTTTGGCTTAAGGGTCAGTCGTACTCGGTAGCTGAGATGCTGAACTACGAGTCTCAGTACACCAGTAAATTCGTTGGCGGAACTGTGTATCAGGCCTTTCTGAGCGCGACTTCATACCATCGCTGGAACTCGCCGGTCAGGGGGGACGTCGTATACGCCACGGTTATCGATGGTACTTATTTCTCAGAGCCGACGATAACTGGCTTCACTAGTCCAGACGGACCCGACGTAGCGGCTCCGGATCTGGCCCAGGGCTATATTTGTCACGTCGCAACGCGCGCAGTATTCGTCATTGACACAAAGGACCCAGTCGTTGGTTTGGTGGGAGCCGTTTATGTGGGGATGGCAGATGTGTCGACTTGTGAGATCAGTGAGAAATTTCAAGGAGGCCATCCGGTAGCAGTTGAAAAGGGAGAGGAGATTGGAATGTTCCACCATGGTGGTTCAACTCACTGCCTTCTTTTTGAGAAGAGGGTCAAGTTAGCCTGGGTCAGTGAAGCAAGCCCCGACACTGCCACGAGGAACATCCCGATCCGGTCTGCGCTGGCATATGCCTATGCGTCTGTCTAATCGGCAAACGTCAGAGGGTAATGGAGAGTCGTGTTTCCCAATTCTGCAACATTTTACGGTATAGTAGCGAGTAATTAGGCATAGTCGGAGTATTCTGATAAGCTAATGTATGACAAACAGCGTACTAATCCTAAGATACACTGCATCTCATCTTCTATCAATCAAAGTTCGATTATCAGGGATTCAGATTTCTAGGCTGTTTGCGCCCGAATTCTGTTGTGCTGTTCAAGAGTGCCTAGTCCACACCTTTGAATCACCCGGATACAACAAAAGTGACACTATCCTCATAGGCACACATTCCTCAAGCCTGACAATAACAAGGGTACTCTGACGTGGAGGGGCCTTCAGACAGAGGTCACCAAGAAATGTCACAAAGAATCTAACAATAAGAATTTGGCATCTCTGTTAGATATAAGGGGGGTATGCTTATGTAAGGCAGTAAGCCTCGCCACATGTTTTATAGCAACTCCGGAGTGTGCAGAGGATTTCCCGAGAATAACAACGACATCAAAAATCTCCGATTGGCTACTTGCATAACGTCTGGCACTTAAGTGCTTAGCACAAAGCACGTTGCTGCTGTGATCAAAGCCAATGGGGGCACAATCTGCATGTTTACTTGGTGCTTTCTAAATGTCTGCCTCACCTATGCCTCAATTGCTCAGCCACTGGGCATTGCTTATTACAAGAGCATATTCCACTTTTCTCCTTGTATTCGCATTCATTTGTTCTGGCTTGGTTGATGTCGTGAAACCCTTAAACTCTCCTGCCCTCTCCTCCCTGGCTTCAGTCCCCGGAATTATTGGGCATCATCTAGTCAAGATCTAGGCCAGGTCGACATCATCATTTACGGATTCTCGACCTAGCCGTGTTGCTCCGCCAGCAAGCACAGCAAAACAATTAGGTAGCTGAAATCCATCTTGTAATATCTTGTATCGAAGTGCCACGAATGAGATTCAAGATGCGGTAGATTAGCGAGCGTAGAGCCACCCGTAGCCAAACTTTTCGAGATGAGAGATCCATACCCTTGCACCCACCATCTTGCTTTGCTCACTCATGTACTCCCAGCTAGCGTATACTGAGGCAAGGTTCATTGTGTTCTACTTGGTCTACTAATTCCCCATATACAGCGATTGACCTGTATAGAAATATATCGTTAAGCCTATCCATACTCAAAGTACGTCCCCGCGATGCGCTGTTAAACCGGCTCTTTCCTCTGGTTAACCTCTCATCTATGCGCCGCTCGAACCAATATCATCCACTACAAGCTACAGCCCTTCCTTTGATACCGCTGTCCCATGCCCAAGAGGGCTAAATAATGTGACGGTCAGTACAGTCTTGGCGAGACCTGTAAGGACTTCAGACCTATATGGCGATAAGATAAGAAGTTTATGCACGGACTAACCTATAACTCTGTAGCTACATATATAGAATCTATATTGACCCACTTTGTAAACTCTGATTTTTTTTTTTTTTTTTTTTTTTTTAGCTTTGAGTTTTTGTTTATAGTATTAATAAACTAGCTATAAAAATTTTATTTAATTAATTGTAATACTATTTTAAGCTTACTAATTATTTATTAATAAATATTTAATAAATATATATATTTTTTTTAGTTATATATTGAATATAAAAAATTATATATTTTATAATATAAATTTAATTTTAATACAATTTTAATAAAATTTTTAATTTTTATATTATTTAAAAATTAATAACTTATAAAAAACTTAACTTTAAATATTTTTATTGTATTTTTAGTTTTTAAACAATTAAAACAATTTTAATTTTTAAATACAGCTAGCTTTTTATTATTAAATATTAGACTTTTTTATAAATGTTTTAAGCGAACTAATATTTAAAAAAAAATTTAAAAAGAACAAAAAATTAAGATTTAAAAAAATAAAATTTAAATTAGAACTAAAACAACTTAAAATAAATAATATATTTAGAAATATATTAGTAAATATTATAGCTATATAAGTTTATAATTTTGTATTAGTTTTAATAAAACTTTTTTAATAAATAAAAAAAATAGAACACTAATTTTTTAATATGTTTATTTTAGTACTTTTAAAAAATAATTATAATTTAATAGTAAAAAATATATTTAAAAGTATTAATTTTAAACTTTTTAGTTTTATTATTTTATTTGTTTTTTGTTTTATTAATTTATTTTTTAATGTTTTAAACTTTATTTATATTAAAAAAGCTAAAATATAAAAAATTAATTTTAGCAAGTTTGTAAAAAATAAAGCTTTATTTAATAACTAGGTTTATAAACTAATAAAAAAGCTAAATAAAAATATTATTATATTTTAAATTAAAAATAGCTAGTTTTAATATATTATAAACTAGTTAAAAAAATATACTAAAAAATTAGTAAAAATATATTTTTATTTAATTAAAAAATTATTTAATAATATTATTAAAATAATTTAAGTTTTATTAATAATTTATTATAATTTTAATTAAATAATTATTATTTATAAAATATTTTAAGTTTATATATATAAAACTAATAAAAATATTAATAAATTTATTTTTATATTTAATAATTTAGTTTAAAAATATTAATTGATTAAATTATAAGAAAAATATAAATTATTTATTAATAAAGTTATTAAATTAATATATAATATTAAATAAGTTTATAAAAACTATTAATAAATTAAACTTATTAGTTTAATTAAACAAAAATCTAATTTAAATAATTAAGTTTTTAGTAAACTTATTTATTAATTTTTAGTTAACTTTAAAAGTTTTAAAATATTTATTTTAAAATAATTAAAAAAAATATTAATTATATAAAAAAAAAAGGTTATTAAAATAATAAAATTTGCTTTATTTATAAAAAAAAAAAAATTTATTAATTAACTATTTTAATTAAAAGTTTAAAATTTTAGATATTTAACTAGTAAAAAAAGTTTATAATAAAAATAGCTTTAGTAGTTTATTTAACTTAAAAAATAAATAAAATTAATAAAAAAAATTTTGTTAGTTTTTTTATTTATTTTAATTAAAATATATAACTAGAACAAATTAATTATTTTTAAAATATTTATATAATTATAAATTAATAATATTAAAATAAAAATTTTAGTTTTATATAATATTAAAGCTTATATTTTTTTAATAATTAGCTATAAGTTTATATAATAAATTAAATAATAATTAAAAAAAAAAAATTTTATTTAGTTAAACTTTAGAAGTTTTATAACTATTAAAATAAAATAGTTAATAAAATTTATAAATATTTAATATATATTATAAAAATTAATAATTAATAATTTAAAAACTAAATATTTTAAGTTATTAATTTTAGTTATAATATTATTATTAGTATTAAATAGTTAATAAAACAAAATATTTTAATAAAAACTTAAAAATAATAATTAATTTAGTTAAATAATTTATTATATTAGTTTAATTTTTGCTAATAATTATAATTAAACTTTTTAGTTATAAATAATAAAATATAAACCTAAAAATATAAAAAATACTAATTAATATAATTAAGCGTTAAAAAAATATTATTAAATATTAAAATAATTATTTTTAAAATAACTAAAACTAAAAAAATAAAATAAAAATTTAGAACTTTTAAACTTAAAATAAAAAAAGTTTATATAATAATTTAAAAAAAAAATTTAAGCTATTATTAAAAAAATTATATAAGATTTTTAGAATTATTTCTATTAAAATAAATAAAAATAACTAGCTAAAAAGATTTTAAAAAAGCTTATTATAATTAAGTTTATAATAATTAAAAATAATTATATTAAATTATTTAAAAAAAATTTAAAAATAATTAATATTTTATAAAAAAAAAATTTAGATTAATTAAGTAGTATTATAAAAGATTTTTAATAATAAACTAATTTTATTTTAAAAAATTTTTTTTTTTAAATATATAAAATTAGTGTAAAATTTTTGGTTTTTTTAGCTATTATATTTAGAAAGATTTTTTTTCAAAAAAAAAATTTAAAATTTTATTATTATTATAATTAAGATTTAATATAGTACTAGAATTTAATAATAAAAAAAATATTTTTAAGCTTTATTAATATTAAATATTTATATAGTTTATTTTATTTAAAAAAAAGTTTATAAATAAACTATTAGTTATAAATTTTATTAAATAAAATATAAACTTAAATATTATTTTTATTTTATTTATACTTAAACTTAAATTAATTAAATATAAGTTTATAATTAATTACTAATAAAAAAATATATATTTAAAAAACTAAATTATATTAATTTTAAATATTAGTAATATTATATTTAATTATTATAATATTATTTATTTTATAAAACTAGATATTATTAAAGTTTTTCATTAATTATTATTAATTATAAAATTATATTATTTTATTTTTTTTAAAACTTATAAAAAAATATTTTAATAAAAAGTTTTATTATTTAGTTTAAAAATAAAACTTGTAACGGTTAGTATAGTCTTGGCAAAACCTGCAAGGATTCTAGACCTATATAGCAATAAAATAAAAAGTCTACGTACGGACCAACCTATAATTCTGCAGCTATATACACAGAGTCTATATCTACCTACTTTATAAACTCTGACTTCTTTTTTTTTTTTTTTTTTTTTTTAGTTTAGAGTTTTTGTTTATAATATTAATAAACTAGCTATAAAAACTTTATTTAATTAATTATAATACTACTTTAAGCTTATTAATTATTTATTAATAAACGTTTAATAAATATATTTTTTTTATTTTGTTATAGTTAGCAAAACATAAATAAACTTTTTTTTTTAGTTATATGCTTAATATAAAAAATTATATATTTTATAATATAAACTTGACCTTAATATAACCCTAATAAGACTTTTAACCTTTATGCTATCTAAAGGCTAATAATTTATAAGAAACCTAACTTTAAATATTTTTATTTTTAACTTTAATATAACCCTAATAAAACCTTTGATTTTTATGCTACTTAAAGGTTAATAACCTGCGGGAAATCTAACTTTAAATACTTTTATTTTATTTCTAGTTTTTAAATAATTAAAATAATTTTAACTTTTAAGTATAGCTAGCCCTTTACTATTAAACAATTTTAAAATATTTTTTTTTATAAAAAAAAAAAAAATTTAAGTACTAAATTTTTTTATAAACGTTTTAAACGAACTAATACTTAAAAAAAAATCTAAAAAAAACAAAAAGTTAGAACTTAAAAAAACAAAAAGTTAGAACTTAAAAAAACAAAATTTAAATTAGAACTAAAACAACTTAGAATAAATAACGTACTAAATATTATAGTTATATAGGCCTATAATTTTGCATTAATTCTAGCAGAACTTTTTTAATAAATAAAAAAATAAAGCGCTAATTTTTTAATACGCTTATTTTAGCACTTTTAAAAAATAACTATAATTTAATAATAAAAAATATATTTAAAAGTATTAACTTTAAACTTTTTAGTTTTATGGCTTTATTTATTTTTTATTTTATTAGTTTATTTTTTAGCGCTTTAAACTTTATTTATATTAAAAAAGCTAAAATATAAAAAACTAATTTTAGCAAATTTATAAAAAATAAAACTTTATTTAATAACTAGGTTTATAAACTAGCAAAAAAACTAAATAAAAATATTATTACATTTTAAACTAAAAATAACTAATTTTAGTATATTATAAACTAATTAAAAAAACGTACTAAAAAATTAATAAAAATATATTTTTATTTAATTAAAAAACTATTTAATAATATTACTAAAATAATTTAAGCTTTATTAATAATTTATTATAATTTTAATTAAGCAATTATTATTTATAAAATATTTTAAATTTATATATATAAAACTAATAAAAATATTAATAACTTTATTTTTATATTTAATAGTTTAGCTTAAAAATATTAATTTGCTAAATTATAATAAAAATATAAATTATAAAACTATTTTTTATAAATTATTTATTAATAAAGTTATTAAATTAGTATATAATATTAAACAAGCTTATAAAAATTATTAATAGATTAAACTTATTAATTTAATTAAATAAAAATTTAATTTAAATAACTAAACTTTTAATAAACTTATTTATTAATTTTTAATTAACTTTAAAAGTTTTAAAATATTTATTTTAAAATAATTAAAATAAATATTAATTATAAAAAAAAAAAAAGCCTATTAAAATAATAAAATTTATTTTATTTATAAAAAAAAATATATATATATATTAATTAATTGCTTTAACTAAAAGCTTAAAATTTTAAATATTTAATTAGCAAAAAAAAGCTATAATAAAAATAGCTCTAGTAGTTTATTTAATTTAAAAAACAAATAAAACTAATAAAATTTCTTTTATTAGTTTTTTTATTTATTTTAGCTAAAATATATAGCTAAAACAAATCAATTATTTTTAAAATATTTATTTAATTATAAATTAATAGTATTAAAATAAAAACTATAGTTTTATATAATATTGAAACTTATATTTTTTTAATAATTAATTATAAATATATATAATAAATTAAATAATAAATAAAAATAAAAATAATTTGTTTAGTTAAACTTTAAAAGTTTTATAACTATTAAAGCAAAATAGTTAGTAAATTTTATAAATATTTAATATATACTATAAAAATTAACAATTAATAATTTAAAAACTAAACATTTTAAATTATTAATTTTAATTATAATAGTATTATTAATATTAAATAATTAATAAAATAAAATATTTTAATAAAAACTTAAAAATAATAATTAATCTAGCTAAATAATTTATTTTTATTAGTTTAATTTTTGTTAATAATTATAATTAAACTTTTTAGCTATAAATAATAAAATATAAACCTAAAAATATAAAAAAATATTAATTAGTGTTATAATTAGTTAAGTAAAGCTTTTATAGCTAGTTTATTAATACTATAAACAAAGATTTTAAGTTAAAAAACAAAAAGAAAGAAAAAAGAAATTAGAGTTTATAAAATAAATAGATATAGATTTTATATATATAGCTAAAAAGTTAGGTTGGTCCGTACATAGATTTTTTATTTTATTGTTATATAGGTCTAAAGTTTTTATAAGTTTTGCTAAAACTATACTTAAAACTATATAAACTATACTAACTATTATATTATTATTTTTTAAAACTAAAAGTTTAAATATAGTTTTAATTTAAAATTATTAATAATATTAAGTTTGTATAGTTTTTTTATATTATATTGCTTTATTATTATTTTTATAATTGTTTATAAATTTGTTAGTTATTACTATATATATTTATTTTTATAATTTTATAAAAAGTTTAGAAGTTTTTTTATAAGTTTTATAAAATTAGTTAAGTTTAATTAGTATATTTTTAAAAATTTAAGCTATATATTAAGTATTATTAGAATTATAGCTTTTTTAAGCAACCTAATATTATAACTTTTTATTTTTTTTTATATTTTTAATTGTTTAATTTGTTTAATTTTAAATTTTGTTTTATTATTAATATTTTTAGCTAGAAATAATAATTAGATTTATTAAAATAAAAAGTTATTATTTGCTTTTTATAATTAGTTAATATAAAATAAGTTTTTTATTTTGTAAAAATTAAATAAATTAAAAATATAGCTAAATTTTTATTTTTTTAAAATTTTAAAAAGTTTAATTAATTAAAAGTTTAATTTAGTAGTTAGTATTTATTTTATAAAACTTTTTTTTTTTTTTAAATTTTAAATTTTATTTTAAAATTTATTAAATATTTTTTTTTGTTAGTTTATAGCTTGTATTGTTTTTATATAAAGGTTATTATATTATATATTATTTTTTAAACATTTCAAATTTAGTAGATTAGTTTAAATGTTTATTGCTTAGTATTAGAATTAATAATAGTTTTGCTAATATTTATTATTAAAAAGTTTTATGTTTTAATTTTTATTGTTATTTTTAGTAATAATATATTAATTAATAAATATTATAAAAAATTATATATAAAATCTAAAATAAAAAAATAAAAATTTTAATTATTTTAGTATTTATTAATATAAAAATAGAATTATTAGTTTAGTTTTTAATTAGTTAATTTTATTGTTTTTTAAGTTTAAAAATAATAAATATTATTAAAGCAGTGCTTAATACTTATAAAACTATTAATTATTATTATAAACTTAAAAATAAATACTTTTATATTATTTAATATTTATATATTTAATATACTAAAAAATTTACATAGATTTTTATAATATTATATAGTTAGTAATTTTATAATATTTATTTTTTTACTAAATAAAGTTATAATTAAATAGCTAAACTTATTTATAAATATTTATATATAGTTATAACTTTATTAGTTAAATAATATATTTTTGCTATTTATTACTATATATTGCTATATTATAGCTAATATAAATAATAAATAAATAAAATTAAAAGTTTTGTTTTATAATATTTTATTTTTTTTATAGTTATAATAATTATATATATATTATTTATAATTATATTTTAAATAAAACTAGTAATATTTTTATTTTAATATTTTAATTGTTTTATATTAATTTTAATATATAATAATTAAAAATATATAAATTTTTTAAATTAAAACTATATAAAAAAAAATAGTCCTATTTAAAATAACTTTAAATATATATAGCTTTTTGTTTTTATTTTTTAGATTTTATAACTAGTTTTTTTATTTAATTAAATTTATTAGATTAACTTTTTAAAAAATATTAAATAAAAAATTTATAGTTAATATAAAATTTAATATTTTATTAAATAAAATTAATATTATTTTTTGTTTTTTAGCTTTTTTAGTTTTAATTATAAAAAGCTTAGCTATTTTTTTTAATAAAACATTAGTTATTATATTTTTTTATTTTAATTAGTATTAAAAAATAATATTAAAATTTAATAAAAAGTTAGCTTAATATACTTATTATATTAATAAAATCTATTTATTTAAAAAGTATAACAAAACTTAATAATTAATTATTATAAAAAATTTAGTTTTAAAAAGCTTTAAATAATAATATTTTAAAGTTTATATTATTATTAAAAATTTATAATTTTAAATTAAGTAAGCTTATTTAATTAGTATTATTATTTTAAAAAAATATTTTATAAGTTTTTAGGTTAGATTTTTTTATTACTACTAAATAATTTTTTTTGTTATATTATATAAAATATTTATTTTTATTTATATTAGTTAGCTAGGTTTAAAAAAAATTAAAACAAGTATTTTATAAACTAGTAGTTTTATATATTTAAAAGTTTATTTTTGTTCTAATCTTATTATAAATAGCTTATTTTTTTTTAGTAGTTAATTTAAAAAAGTAGCAATTTTATTAATATAATAAATAAATATACAAATATAATTATAAAACTTAAAAAATAACTAGATTAATTTAGTATTTTTAAAATTATTAAAGTTTTAATTTAAAATTGCTTAAATTTTTACAAAGTTAATTTTGATTTTTATTTTAGTTTTTATAATTATTTTTAAATAATTAATAATAAATATATTAAAATAAGATTTTTTAATATTTTTTTAATATTTAGCTTAATATAAGTAATAAATTATTTTTTTATAATAAGTTTAGTATTATTTTTTAGTTTTAAAATAAATTAAAATATTATTTATATAAATATTTATAAACTTGTTTAAAAGTTTTTAGATTTATATATTAATAAAAGTTTGCTATTAAATAGGTTTTATTTTTAAATTAAATAATAAAACTTTTTATTAAAATATTTTTTTATAAGTTTAAAAAAAAATAAAGTAATATAATTTTATAGTTAATAATAATTAATAAAAAGCTTTAATAATATTTAGTTTTATAAATTAAGTAATATTATAATAATTAAATATAGTATTATTAATATTTAAAACTAATATAATTTAATTTTTTAAATATATATTTTTTTATTAATAATTAATTATAAATTTATATTTAATTAATTTAAGTTTAAATATAAATAAAACAAAAATAATATTTAAGTTTATAATTAATAATTTATTTATAAAAATTTTTTTAAATAAAATAAATTATATAAATATATAATATTAATAAAAACTAAAAATATATTTTTTGCTATTAAGTTTTAATACTATATTAAATCTTAATTATAATAATAATAAAATTTTAGATTTTTTTTAAAAAAATTTTTTTTTTAAATATAATAACTAAAAAAATAAAAAGCTTTATATTAACTTTATATACTAAAGGTTTTTTTTTTTTGAAATAAAATTAGTCTATTATTAAAAATCTTTTATAATATTACTTAATTAATTTAAGTTTATTTTTTTTATAAAATATTAATTATTTTTAAGTTTTTTTTAAGTAGTTTAGTATAGTTATTTTTAGTTATTATAAATTTAATTATAATAAGTTTTTTTAAAGTTTTTTTAGTTAGTTATTTTTATTTATTTTAATAGAAATAATTTTAAAAGTTTTATATAATTTTTTTAATAGTAGCTTAGTTTTTTTTTTTTTTAAAAATTATTATATAGACTTTTTTTGTTTTAAGTTTAGAAGTTTTAAGTTTTTTTTTTATATTTTTAGTTTTAGTTATTTTTAAAATAATTGTTTTATTTTTAAAAAGTTGTTTTAATATTTAATAATATTTTTTTAATATTTAATTATATTAATTTATATTTTTTTATATTTTTAGGTTTATATTTTATTATTTATAACTAAAAAGTTTAATTATAATTATTAATAAAAATTAAACTAATAAAAATAAATTATTTAATTAGATTAATTATTATTTTTAAATTTTTATTAAAATATTTTGTTTTATTAATTATTTAATATTAATAATAATATTATAACTAAAATTAATAATTTAAAATATTTAATTTTTAAATTATTAATTATTAATTTTCATAATATATATTAAATATTTATAGATTTTGCTAATTATTTTATTTTAATAATTATAAAGCTTTTAAAGTTTAATTAATTAAACTATTTTTATTTTTAATTATTATTTAATTTATTATATAAATTTATAGCTAATTATTAAAAAAATATAAGCTTTAATATTATATAAAATTAAAGTTTTTATTTTAATTAAAATAAATAAAAAATTAATAAAAAAAATTTTATTAGTTTTATTTATTTTTTAAGTTAAATAAACTACTAAAACTATTTTTATTATAGCTTTTTTTTGCTAATTAAATATTTAAAATTTTAAACTATTAATTAAAATAATTAATTAATATATATATTTTTTTTATTATAAATAAAATAAGTTTTATTATTTTAATAAGTTTTTTATTTTATTTTATAGTTAATATTTATTTTAAAACTTTTAAAATTAACTAAAAGTTAGTAAGCTAATTTGCTAAAAATTTAATTATTTAAGTTAGATTTTTATTTAATTAAACTAATAGGTTTAATTTATTAATAATTTTTATAAGCTTGCTTAATATTATATACTAATTTAATAATTTTATTAGGAAATAATTTATAAAAAATATTTAAATTTATAAAAACTTTATATAAGTTTTTTTTTAAGTTTATATAAAAATAATTTTATAATTTATATTTTTATTATAATTTAATAAATTAATATTTTTATTTATTTTATATATATAAATTTAAAATATTGTATAAATAATAATTATTTAATTAAAGTTATAATAAGCTATTAATAAAACTTAAATTATTTTAATAATATTATTAAATAGTTTTTTAATTAAATAAAAATATATTTTTATTAATTTTTTAGTACGTTTTTTTAATTAGTTTATAATATATTAAAATTAGTTATTTTTAGTTTAAAATATAATAATATTTTTATTTATTTTTTTTGCTAGTTTATAAACCTAGTTATTAAATAAAGTTTTATTTTTTATAAATTTACTAAAATTAGTTTTTTATATTTTAGCTTTTTTAATATAAATAAAGTTTAAAACGCTAAAAAATAAATAAAGCAATAAAACTAAAAAGTTTAAAGTTAATACTTTTAAATATATTTTTTATTATTAAATTATAGTTATTTTTTAAAAGTACTAAAATAAACATATTAAAAAATTAATGCTTTATTTTTTTTATTTATTAAAAAAGTTTTGCTAGAACTAATATAAAATTATAAGCTTATATAGCTATAATATTTAATACTATATTTTTAAATATATTATTTATTTTAAGTTGTTTTAGTTTTAGTTTAGATTTTATTTTTTTAGGTTTTAATTTTTAATTTTTTTTAAATTTTTTTTTAAATATTAGTTTGTTTAAAGTATTTATAAAAAAGTTTAATGCTTAAATTTTTTTTTTTTATAAAATTTTTTTTTTTAAATTATTTAACAGTAAAAAACTAGCTATATTTAAAAATTAGGGTTATTGTTTGAATGGAGTGTACTGCATATTTCCAAGGCAGCAGTACATGCCTGCAAGGTTGGTGGAATACAGTCTATTCACTATATGCCACACTCTAAAGGAGGGAGAGAAAGGAAGGAATTGGGTAGGTGGTCCCGGACCCCTTGGCCCAGACCCCCCCTTGGCTAGACCCCTTCGTACGAAGGGGTCCGTAAGTGCCCTAGCTAATTGCGTACGATTAATCCAACAGTTATTCTAATTATTTAAAAACTAAAAATAAAATAAAAATATTTAAAATTAGGTTTTTTATAAATTATTAATTTTTAAATAATATAAAAATTAAAAATTTTATTAAAATTATATTAAAGTTAAATTTATATTATAAAATATATAATTCTTTATATTAAATATATAACTAAAAAAATATATATATATATTTATTAAATATTTATTAATAAATAATTAGTAAGCTTAAAGTAATATTATAATTAGTTAAGTAAAGCTTTTATAGTTAGTTTATTAATATTATAAATAAAGATTTTAAATTAAAAAAAAAAAAAAAAAAAGTTAAAGTTTATAAAATAAATAGATATAGATTTTATATATATAGCTAAAAAGTTAGGTTGGTCCGTACATAGACTTTTTATTTTATTGCTATATAGGTTTGGAGTTTTTGCAGGTTTTGCTAAGACTGTACCTAAAACTATACAGACTGTACTAACCATTACAATTAATATAATTAAATATTAAAAAAATATTATTAAATATTAAAATAACTTTTTAAAAATAAAATAATTATTCTAGAAATAACTAAAACTAAAAAAACGTAAAAAAAACTTAAAACTTTTAAACTTAAAACGAAAAAAGTTTATATAATAATTTCTAAAAAAAAAAAAACTAAGCTACTATTAAAAAAATTATATAAAACTTTTAGAATTATTTTTATTAAAATAAATAAAAGTAATTAATTAAAAAAACTTTAAAAAAATTTATTATAATTAAGTTTATAATAATTAAAAATAATTATATTAAATTATTTAAAAAAAATTCAAAAATAATTAATACTTTATAAAAAATTTTTTTTAAATTAATTAAGTAGTACTATAAAAAACGTTTAATAATAAACTAATTTTATTTAAAAAAAAAAAACTTTAAATATATAAAATTAATATAAACTTTTTTGCTTTTTTAATTATTATATTTAAAAAAATTCTTTTTAAAAAAAAAATCTAAAACTTTACTACTATTATAACTAAAATTTAATATAATATTAAAACTTAATAATAAAAAATATATTTTTAAACTTTATTAATATTAAATATAAACTTAAATATTATTTTTATTTTATTTATAGTTAAATTTAAATTAATTAAATATAAGTTTATAATTAATTACTAATAAAAAAATATATATTTAAAAAACTAAATTATATTAGTTTTAAATATTAATAATATTATATTTAATTATTATAATATTATTTATTTTATAAAACTAAATATTATTAAAGCTTTTTATTAATTATTATTAATTATAAAATTATATTATTATTATTTTTTTAAACTTATAAAAGAATATTTTAATAAAAAGTTTTATTATTTAATTTAAAAATAAAACCTATTTAATAATAAGTTTTTATTAATATATAAATTTAAAAACTTTTAAATAAATTTATAAATATTTATATAAATAATATTTTAATTTATTTTAAAACTAAAAAATAGTACTAAACTTATTATAAAAAAAATTTATTATTTATATTAAGCTAAATATTAAAAAAATATTAAAAAGTTTTACTTTAATATATTTATTATTAATTATTTAAAAATAGTTATAAAAACTAAAATAAAAATTAAAATTAATTCTATAAAAATTTAAATAATTCTAAATTAGAATTTTAATAATTTTAAAAATATTAAATTAATCTAGTTATTTTTTAAGTTTTATAATTATATTTATATATTTATTTATTATATTAGTAAAATTACTACTTTTTTAAATTAATTGTAACGGTCAGTACAGTCTTGGCGAGACCCGCAGGGACTCCAGACCCACATGGCGATAAGATAGGAAGTCTGCGCACGGACCAACCTAACTCTGCAGCCACACACACAGAGTCCATATCTACCCACCCTGTAAACTCTGACTTCTTTCCTTCCTTTCTTTCTTCTTTAGCTTAGAGTCTTTGTTTATAGTATTAATAAACTAGCTATGGAAGCTTTACTTGACTAATGATAACATTAATTACTAAAAAAAAAAATTTTATTTATAATAGGACTAGAATAAAAATAAACTTTTAAATATATAAAATTACTAATATATAAAATATTTATTTTAGCTTTTTTTAAACTTGGCTAACTAATATAAATAAAAACAAATATTTTATATAATATAATAAAAAAAATTATTTAGTAGTAATAAAAAAATATAACTTAAAAACTTATAAAATATTTTTTTAAAACAATAATACTAACTAAGCAAACTTACTTAATTTAAAACTATAAATTTTTAGTAATAATATAAATTTTAAAATATTATTACTTAAAGCTTTTTAAAACTAAGTTTTTTATAATAATTAATTATTAAGCTTTATTATATTTTTTAAATAAATAGATTTTATTAATATAACAAATATATTAAGCTAACTTTTTATTAAACTTTAATATTATTTTTTAATACTAACTAAAATAAAAAAATATAATAACTAATATTTTATTAAAAAAAATAGCTAAACTTTTTATAATTAAAACTAAAAAAATTAAAAAAAAATAATAATATTAGTTTTATTTAATAAAATATTAAATTTTATATTAATTATAGATTTTTTATTTAATATTTTTTAAAAAGCTAATTTAGTAAACCTAATTAAACAAAAAAACTAACTATAAAATTTAAAAAATAAAAATAAAAAACTATGTATATTTAAGATTATTTTAAATAAAATAATTTTTTTTTATATAGGTTTAATTTAAAAAATTTATATATTTTTAATTATTATATACTAAAATTAATATAAAATAATTAAAATATTAAAATAAAAATATTATTAGTTTTATTTAAAATATAATTATAAATAATATATATATAATTGTTATAACTATAAAAAAAATAAAATATTACAAAATAAAACTTCTAGTTTTTTTTATTTATTATTTATATTAGCTATAATATAATAATATATAATAATAAATAATAAAAATATATTATTTAATTAATAAAGTTATAACTATATATAAATATTTATAAATAAATTTAATTATTTAATTATAATTTTATTTAATAAAAAAATAAATATTATAAAATTATTAGCTATATAATATTATAAAAATTTATATAGATTTTTTAATATATTAGATATATAAATATTAAATAATATAAAACTATTTATTTTTAAATTTATAATAATAATTAATAGTTTTATAAATACTAAGTACTACTTTAGTAGTATTTATTATTTTTAAACCTAAAAAATAATAAAATTAATTAATTAAGAACTAAACTAATAATTCTATTTTTATATTAATAAATACTAAAATAATTAAAATATTTATTTTTTTATTTTAAACTTTATATATAATTTTTTATAATATTTATTAATTAATGTATTACTACTAAAAATAATAATAAAAATTAAAACATAAAACTTTTTAATAATAAATTTTAATAAAACTATTATAAATTTTAATACTAAACAATAAATATTTAAACTAATTTATTAAACTTAAAACGTTTAAAAAATAATATATAATATAGCAACTCTAACGCAAAAATAATATAAGCTATAAGCTAATAAAAAAAATGTTTAATAGATTTTAAAATAAAAAATAAAATCTTTTTAAAAAAAAAAAAAAGCTTTATAATATAAGTACTAATTACTAGATTAGATTTTTAATTAGTTAGATTTTTTAAAATTTTAAAAAAAAAATTTAGCTATATTTTTAATTTGTTTAATTTTTACAAAATAAAAAACCTATTTTATACTAACTAATTATAAAAAATAAGCAATAACTTTTTATTTTAACAAATTTAATTATTGCTTTTAATTAAAAATATTAATAATAAAACAAAATTTAAAATCAAACAAATCAAACAATTAAAAATATATAAAAAAAATAAAAAGCTATAATTTTAATAATATTTAATATATAGCTTAAAATTTTAAAAATATACTAATTAAACTTAATTAATTTTATAAAATTTATAAAAAAGCTTTTAGATTTTTTATAAAATTATAAAAATAAATATATATAATAATAATTAATAAATTTATAAGTAATTATAAAAATAATAATAAAGCAGTATAATATAAAAAAGCTATATAAATCTAGTATTATTAGTAATTTTAAATTAAAACTATATTTAAATTTTTAGTTTTAAAAAAAAAATATAATAATTAGTATAGTTTTAGCAAAACTTACAAAAACTCTAGACCTATATAGCAATAAAATAAAAAGTTTATATACGGACTAACCTATAATTCTATAGCTATATATATAAAGTTTATATCTACCTATTTTATAAACTCTGATTTTTTTTTTTTTTTTCTTTTTTTTTAGCTTAAAGTTTTCGTTTATAATATTAATAAACTAGCTATAAAAGCTTTACTTAACTAATCGTAACAAAACTTGTTTAGTAATAAGTTTTTATTAATATGTAAATTTAAAAACTTTTAAATAAATTTATAAATATTTATATAAATAATATTTTAATTTATTTTAAAACTAAAAAATAATACTAGGTTTATTATAAAAAAATAATTTATTGTTTATATTAGGCCAAATATTAAAGAAATATTAAAAAAATTTGTTTTAATATATTTATTATTAATTATTTAAAAATAATTATAAAAGCTAAAATAAAAATAAAAATTAATTTTATAAAAATTTAACTAATTTTAAATTAAAATTTTAATAATTTTAAAAATATTAAATTAATCCGGTTATTTTTTAAGTTTTATAATTATATTTATATATTTATTTATTATATTAATAAAATTACTGCTTTTTTAAATTAATTACTAAAAAAAATAAGCTATTTATAATAAAACTAAAATAAAAATAAATTTTTAAATATATAAAACTACTAATATATAAAATATTTATTTTAGTTTTTTTTAGGCCTAGCTAACTAATATAAATAAAAATAAATTTTTTATATAATATAATAAAAAAAGTTATTTAGTAGTAATAAAAAAATATAATTTAAAAACTTATAAAATATTTTTTTAATATAATAATACTAATTAAGCAAGTTTATTTAATTTAAAACTATAAACTTTTAGTAATAATATAAATTTTAAAATACTTTTACTTAAAGCTTTTTAAAACTAAGTTTTTTATAATAATTAATTATTAAGTTTTATTATATTTTTTAAATAAATAGATTTTATTAATATAATAAATATATTAAGCTAACTTTTTATTAAACTTTAATATTAAAAAATAATATTAATTAAAATAAAAAAAATATAGTAGCTAATATTTTATTAAAAAAAATAATTAAACTTTTTATAATTAAAGTTAAAAAAACTAAAAAAAAAATAATAATATTAGTTTTATTTAATAAAATATTAAGTTTTATATTAATTATAGATTTTTTATTTAATATTTTTTAAAAAGTTAATTTAATAAACTTAATTAAATAAAAAAACTAGTTATAAAATCTAAAAAATAAAAATAAAAAGCTATATATATTTAAAGTTATTTTACATAAAACTATTTTTTTATATAACTTTAATTTAAAAAGTTTATATATTTTTAATTATTATATATTAAAATTAATATAAAATAATTAAAATATTAAAATAAAAATATTATTAGTTTTATTTAAAATATAATTATAAATAATATATATATAATTATTATAACTATAAAAAAACAAAATATTATAAAATAAAACTTTTAGTTTTTTTTATTTATTATTTATATTAGCTATAATATAGTAATATATAATAATAAATAATAAAAATATATTATTTAATTAATAAAGTTATAATTATATATAAATATTTATAAATAAGTTTAGCTGTTTAATTATAATTTTATTTAGTAAAAAAATAAATATTATAAAGTTATTAGCTATATAATATTATAAAAGTTTATATAGATTTTTTAATATATTAAATATATAAATATTAAATAATATAGAACTATTTATTTTTAAATTTATAGTAATAATTAATAGTTTTATAAATATTAACTATTATTTTAATAATACTTACTATTTTTAGATCTAAAAAATAATAAAATTAACTAATTAAAAATTAAATTAATAATTTTATTTTTATATTAATAAATATTAAAACAATTAAAATATTTATTTTTTTGTTTTAAACTTTATATATAATTTTTTATAATATTTATTAATTAATATATTACTACTAAAAATAGTAATAAAAATTAAAATATAAAACTTTTTAATAATAAATATTAATAATACTATTATAAATTTTAATACTAAGCAATAAATATTTAAACTAGTTTGTTAAACTTAAAACGTTTAAAAAATAGTATATGATATAGCAACTTTTATATAAAAATAATATAAACTATAAATTAATAAAAAAAAATATTTAATAAATTTTAAAATAAAAAATAAAGTTTTTTTTAAAAAAAAAAGTTTTATAATATAAGTACTAACTATTAGATTAGATTTTTAATTAGTTAGATTTTTTAAAATCTTAAAAAAATAAAAATTTAGCTATATTTTTAATTTGTTTAATTTTTATAAAATAAAAACCCTATTTTATACTAACTAATTATAAAAAATAAGCAATAATTTTTTATTTTAATAAATTTAATTATTGTTTTTAGTTAAAAATATTAATAGTAAAACAAAATTTAAAATTAAATAAATCAAATAATTAAAAATATATAGAAAAAATAAAAAGCTGCAATATTAAGTTGCTTAAAAAAGCTATAATTTTAATAATATTTAGTATATAGCTTAAAATTATAAAAATATATTAATTAAGCTTAATTAATTTTATAAAATTTATAAAAAAAACTTTAAATTTTTTATAAAATTATAAAAATAATAATAAAGTAATATAATATAAAAAAACTATATAAACTTAATATTATTAGTAATTTTAAGTTAAAACTATATTTAAATTTTTAGTTTTAAAAAAAAGTAGTATAATAATTAGTATAGTTTTAGCAAAACTTGCAAAAATTCTAGACTTATATAGTAATAAAATAGAAAGTTTATATATAGACTAACCTATAACTTTGCAGCTATACATATAAAGTCTATATTTATTTACCTTATAAACTCTGACTTCTTTTTTTTTTTTTTTTTTTTTTTTTTTTTTTAGTTTAAAGTCTTTGTCTATAGTATTGATAAACTAGCTATAGAAGCTTTATTCGACTGATCGTAACAAATAATTATATAAACAAGACCTCTATGCTTGGAGCTCTTCCCATTGTGCCACCAATAAAATTTCCTCGCCATAATAGCCCCAAGCCCAATCTCTCTTCTCGCCCTCTTCAGGGTTGCAGCCAAGTTGGCTTGACTGCTTGTCTTTCGGTGCCCTTTCAACCAAACGTGAGTGCTCGTTCTCAAACATTACAACACTCGAAGTGCAAGTAAAACACACTGCAAAACTCTAACACGGGATGTAGAAATTTTGAGTCCCTACAGCCTATGAGGCCTTTTAGCAGTTCACTGCCCGAGGGAATGAGAAAATAGTCTGCAGGGAGATATTATTTGATGCGATTTGTTCATTGATCTCAAGCACCCGCATTGTCTCGTTTGTGGCGATCTTCAACAGTGCTCGACTTTTTGCTATCAAAATTAGTGTAAATAGAAGACAGAGAAGGAAAGGCGATGTTCTCAACATGTCATCAGAAAAACATCACTTCATTACAGCATGCTTAATGTTCAGTTCTCCATTGTTCACTTTCGGCCACTCATTGAGGCAACAGACACCATTTCTGAATACGTAATCACTATTGAAGTGATCTGACCATTGTGAGCTATAGGAGTAAATAATGCCAGCTAGAGCACAACCCAAACGCAGATACCCATTCGAACTGATCACCAACTGCGAGAGCTGCCGCACAAATGTGCGGAGCATGCTGGATCAACAGTCGAAACTCCCAATAAGATCGTGCCCTCTTTCTAACGCATTCCCATATCAGGCACCTAAGCCATCTAGCAAGGAACAACTCTTCCTTACCATCCATGCAACCCGACGGTTAAGCTCAAGCAGACACCCTTCTCATGTCCAGCATCTGGGTTCCTTATAAGCAATTTCCCTCGTCGATTGCAGGGCAGGGAAATAGAAATCAAATATCTGTTGTCGTCAAGATCTCAAGGGGGTAGATGAAAGCAAGATTCCAGTATGCCTCAATCTTGGCGCTCAAGATTCTCTTCCCTTCCCTTTTTTTAAATTGTTTCTTGTGAATTAAGCAACGCACCGCAGTCGTTACTAGGCTGGAGAACCTGCTGTAGCTCCTCTAGTATAACCCCACCGGCCCAATTTCGTTATCTCTTGTGCAAAGCTTGTCAAGCAGCTATGAGAAATCAAAGAGAAGATGGTATTCGGGTTTTAGAAGTGGTGTCCAATCGCCCCAATTCTGCTTGCACTAAAGTTGAAAGAGCTTCAATTGGTGGTATTTTGGCCCGCATCGGCGTCATGAGAGAGGGGATCGAGGTCCTTAGTAGATTCGCCTTTGTACGCTTGCTTCTGCCAGTAAATGGGGACCTTCCCATTCACGATAGCCTGCTGGCGTCTCTTAGGATCTTGAATCATTTCAGGGCGAATATAGCGACAGGTAAGTGCATATCGACGGATCCCAGCAGCTATAACAGCATGCTAGGACAAGAATTAGTTTAATGGTTCATGAGGCCAATAACATCTTTGAACATACCTCGTAATGCTGATGAATTTTGGTACCATGCATGATAACAATGTCTCCATGTTCGAGGACGAACGAAAGCATGACCTGACCCCTCGCAATAGTGTTCTTGAACCCAGACTTCTTCTTTCCGCGGAAACGCATGCAAGCTGGAGAACCAAGGGACAGCGTCGCAACAGTCGGTCCCAATTCCTTTTCTCCATCATCATGGTACTATGAACTCATGAGCCAAATTCATGTGAGATTAACAGACGGACTTACGCTGATCTGTGATTCACCAAAGTAGCCAAGCATAAGCTGTTCATTGAAATCGGTGAAATTATCCGGCATTGAACTCGAGTCGACAGAGAGTCCGTTTTTAGCAACGTGGTCTGCTGTCAGTGCAACCGCTGTTGCGCCACCCCAAGTTAGGCGGCTGAGAGCCTTCATAACGGGATCAGGTGCTGTTTCGAAACCGTTGGATGTCTCCATGACCACGCCAAATTTGTAGTCGGCACCCTGTCTAATATTAAAAAGTATCCCAAGACGTGTTTCTGTAAACATACCATATTACACGAAAAGTGGGAGGTTAGCTCCTCCATATGTGAGCCTGTGACATTGTGTTAGCACAGAAAAGGGGTTGTTAGTCACTTAACTCACCTCGGCAAAATGCAGGGTGACGTCGCAATTCAACATCTCCCATTCGTGTTGCCTCCTGCATCTCTTGAAACAAATCATTTAGACCTCCTTGCCGTTGTAAGGTAGACTCTTTTGGTCGAAATATGGTGACAGAGCCTATGAATTTTGCGTCATCAAGATTCTGAGGGATATTGGGGAGGTAGAAGCTCGTCACGTCATACCCCGCAACGGTATGCTCGACGCGAGGAATCCGATGATCAACCTCGTAAAACTTGGTCTTGTTTCTAAAGGCACGTTGAGTCTCATTACGCACCCATCCCAAGTCGATATCCTTGGGCGGCATCGATAGCTTAAAGCCGCATGCCCTCTCACATGTCCAACCGTCCCAAGAAATTCGGCGAGTTGCGGACTTGCATGTTGGGCATATAATGCCGCCTTTGAATTTTGCCTCCGATCCGAACACCCCTGGGGTCATAATTGGAAGATCAGGCATCAAATTCTGCAATGGGATTCTGGAGGTCCACGTCGTTCTTTCGTTAAGAAAGTTCTCGTTGTACTGAAGGCGATTGATATCAACATCAAGGCCAGAGAAGTGGAAGAATTCTGGGCAAGTCTTCTCTAGACAGCACCATCCATCCTTGAAAATCTCCTTGCTTTCTGTATTGCATAATCGACATGCAACGGTGCGGCAGTGGAACTGGCCGACGGCCCACATGTGGTTTCTTTCTTCGTCCCGTGGCATCCACCAAGACACAGAATCCAAATCGATCTTTTCTAGTCGGACCACATATTGAATGAAGCTTGTCCCATCGCGTTGGGTGGGCTGGCGTTCTGACCATATCTCTGTGACGAAAAACCAATCTAGAACATTGTAATGATATTCTAGTTTTACTTGCAAGAGGTTGTTGGCATAGTGGCCTGACAGGGTTAGCAAATTCAAATATGTGGTGTAGCTGGGTTATTGGCTTCCTCACCTCTCTCTCCAGGTTGCTTTCCAATCACAACCCCAACTGGTTGTCTGATTTCCATTGCGTTCTTGAGACACACGTAATTCCTGCAATCGTTCTTTTGATTCTGGGTTCGGATATGTTTGCCGTCGGCGTCAATCTGCAAGCCACCTCCACTGCCATCCAGCCATCAGTAAGATAATTATGTTTGTTAAGGAAAGCTTGTTGGTTGGACCCATACACTGTAGTGACAATCACCTGACTTCGGAGAACGTCCCGAGGAGTTGTCTTCCCATTGAGAAGCATGCCGGTGGCAACCATATTTGTCGATTGGATACCTCCCTGATGTGCTTTCCAGAAGTGAATGCTGTCGCATAATGCAGCACGGATATTAGAGTACATGGGTGGTTGGCCAGCGGGGAGGGCAAGGGGTGCTGTCGACGGGGTAGTCTTCACGGGTTCACGGGCATTGTCACCAACGACAATGATACCAGTGTCCTTAGTAGCATCAGGCTCTGCCTCCTCCTTCTTCTGAGGCTGAGCCGTTAAGCGGATGACCTGAGCCTTCTGCTTCTTCCGCAATAAGACACCGATGTCCTGGGTGTTGGAAGCTTTTCGCTTCCCAGCACGGTTGCTGAAGGGAGCAGCAACCGAACGGCGACCGGCAGAAATCATTGCGTCAGGGTATATAGATTTCTGACCTAGGATGAGCCGTTCTGTTGAAATATATCTAAAGAGAGTGTGTGAAGGAGATAGTATGTATATCAACCTGCCAGTTGCTGCTTGTAAGAAATAGACCTACGTAGGTAACCATATGTAAGTGATATTGAAGTAGATAAGAAAAGAGTGTTATCATATAATAAAAATTAACACGAGAGCAGCCTTGCGCAGCGCATTTGAGGAGGGAGGGGGGATGAATGTGAAGGGTAAAGAATGTAGGTAATGGCTATGTTATAAAAAACAAGAGTGGGAAGATAGGATAGGAGGATATGGTTTGTTTGTGAGGACGCAGTGACCAACAACATGTTTGTGTCTCCAATCAGCTAATAGATGATAGCAACAAAATTTGCGCCTGTGATAATGTGGATTTAGTAATACATACTCTTATGTATATGATTCAGTCGGACGTTTCACGTTCTTCAGTCAGTGGCACAGCCAACTTGGATGACTTAAATAGCTAGATTAATATGGTCGGCAAGCCCGCGAAATTCTTCAGAAAACTGTGCAGTTGTGTTATTGCTGTGAACGAAAAGCGTCACTGGGGAGGATGAGGATTAACAGTGTTATGAATGAAGGCGGAGGTTAGGGAATCTCTTTGATTGCTGTTAATGTGTGCGGAGGAAGGTGCAACAAAGTTACTTACGTACCAGAAGAAACGGGCCAAGTGATAGAAGTGAAGGTTGAGTGGCAGCTGGTGCACACAGTTGCGTTCTGTGCGTGCAATGGTCAAAATATCAACACCTTGAGTGAGATAGATGTTAACAACGGTAGATTAAAGATAGTGGCCTCAGGGTCGGCAAATCTATCGTTGTGTCAAACCGCGAGGAGTTGAGAAAGAGCGGTGCGATGAATAGAACTCGTGGTCGGGGTAGGTTGAGCAGTGCATGTATCCGATCAGGAACAGGATGGAGAGCATGAGGCAAACAGGACAAAACTAAAACAAACCGAAGCGAGATACTTACTTGATTGCGACCGAAGATTGCCAGAGTCGGAAGTGACTAGGATGGATGATGATGGAGATGTGGAGGAAGGATAATAATAAGGGCACGAAATGGTCCGTGCCGAGTCGACTCTCCAAGGGTGGGAGATGGACAGGGTAGTTCGGATGGATGTCTATGGGAAGGGGGGTTGAAGAAAAAAGATGCAGAGAGCAAGAAGGTGCTGGCTCTGCAATCCGGCGCACGCCAAGGGATGCAAGTTGTGCTTCGGCTCTCAAGAGAGAGTAGGAGAGATAGATAGGTAATATATGGATGAATGGTCTTTGTGATAAATTGCACGTAGATTGGATGAAGTGGGAATACCTATCAAGAGAAAGAGAGAGAAGAAGAGGAAGAATATGGTAAATGTGGGATCGAGGCGCTTTGACCTAGTTGATATGATGCTGATGGAGTGAATGCGCCGAAGGGCAAACAATTCCCTGCTAGCTGGTATTAGGAGAATGCCCAGTCAAGGTAATGCAAACTCATGGAAGTTCAGATATGGAAGAGGGGAGGGGAGGGGGGATGAAAAAGAACACAAGGGGAAAATGGATCTTTCCTGCCTAGTAGGGAGTTGGTCGTGGGAACTGGGTGTGTGTGTTGAGGGAAATACGAAGGTTTAAATGCACACCTACCGAGGGTAGCTGCCTGATGAGGAGTCGTAGCTGTCCCCTAGGTATGATTGCTTCGGCGAATCAGGTCATGTCTCGGGGGGCATTATTTGGGAAGGAAGAGTGACGGAGTGAAGCTAAGGCAGGTCCCTTCTTGCCTCGAATGGGGATAGAGGTGCAGATGGAAAAGGAGGGTAAACCTACCAGGAATGGAGCGTACGTCTCTGGCCTTACTAAGTTATATTTGGTTCGTCCAGGGAAAAGCCACACTGCCAGTTGACGTACTGCACAGCTACGATGTGTCGTAACGAGCGCGGATGGTAGTCGCCGACGATGCCAGAAGAATAGGTGGTTGAAGGGATAGTTGAAGGTAGTAATATTGAGTCGTTGGTGATGTAAGAAGGAAGTCTAAGAAGAGAGAATTTTATTTGAGTGCAGCTGAACTTATAGTCGCCATAAGATCCTCAGAAACCCGCGCGGAATGTTGGCCTGGTGCTGCGTGGAAAGGTGAAGCAGAGGGGATGAAGCACCCACATTTAGACACAAACAGATAGCGGTTAGGTATTGGGCAGACATGCGTTTGCTTGATCATCTGGGTAGGGAAACAGTTTAGTTAATGATGGACTCTCAAGTGAATGTGATTCTGTGTGGCACAAGATAAGGCGCGAGAGACCCGTCTTGTAATTAGGACTTGTGCTTTGGCCACCGAAAGACGAGCCGCAATGGCATTACCAGAGCCGTGCTGTGTGCACCGGTATACCGAAGCAGTAGAGACGGGACCAGTGGGTAGCAGCGGGGATTGGATTTGCTACATTAGATTACTTCACTACTCTGCATTCCCTGCTCATACCATTTGACGGAGTGAAAAGAATCCTACAAGTCGTCTACCAACAATTTGGACTCAGCTGGTGAGCAAACAGTGGGCTACAATATTCTACTTCAGTGAGATGATAGCAGTCCCGCTTGACTCGGCGAGGGTAACCGTACATAGAAGGGAACTGCGAGGTGCAAAGTATGCCGAATAGCAGTGACCAATCTGAACTGACTGAGCATGAAGCTAACTGGAAGCAATGGGAAGGGCCGCAGCACTTCGTGATGGAAGTAGATGACGGACAGCCCTGTAAATATACTCGGCCAGAGCCCGGAGGAAGGAATTGAGCCAGACTATATTGAAGTGGTGTGAGTGGGTTACAGGGAGTACTACATGCTTGAGCCACTTGGTGGCTTTGCTCGTATGAGATAAAAACACCATGAGTGTTGTTCTTCATGACAGCCCGAAAAAGGGACACCACACTACGGGAGACACGGCAATAAAAACTGATTTTTCTCATTTACGTACTCTTGATCAACAGATTCCCCAAGAGATCAAAGTGATTACTATGCTAGGAAGTGTAGGTTCGGCCTATCTCCTAGTATAGGGGGGCTGCTATTGTCAGAGTGGGTTAGGTCCAGAGTGAATAGAGTCTCATTTGCAGCTGGGAAGCAGGTAGGTAGTTAGGGCTCAATAGAGTGGTCAATTGATTCCTGAACCTTCCTAAATATCTAGGGGGGAACACCAATATATATACAGAATACTAATATACCCACTCCCTAGGGTAGTATAATATATATCCCTGACAGCTATATTGTGACGAAGCGTGAACAGCTATTTACAGTTGCCCACTTCAATATCCATGTGGATCTTGAAAATATCCAATGCCGCAGCCAACTTAGACCGTCCATCAGCGGCACTAGGAAACGCAATAGGGGTACTATGTCACTGGTATTAGCACAGACTTGGAGACGTAGGTGGAAGGTTAATGAAGCTATCCCTACTGCCCATTCAACGTACCTTAGGCTAGCAGCCCGAATTCCCAGATTGATCAAGCTGGACGGGAAACCTGTAGGGTGTTCCGTCGACTCTCACTCGACATAATCTTGACGAGATGCATCGAGATGCCAAAGTCCGCCCGTCTGAATTCCTTTTCGGCACAGGTAGGAGCATTGTAGCTGACCGTAATATAACGAGGGTCTTCAGTCCTCGGCTTAATTGTAGGTTTGGTTGCAGGGTGATATTGTTGTTTGTTTTGGGAATATATGCTTAGTCGGGCCGCTTTGTTCTTTGATGGTGGCACAAATCTATTGGGGATGTTGAGTCGGATAGCTACCCAGTCGAGGTCGAATCAACGGCTCGGAAAACTTGATTCGCTGTTATCCCAAGTTCAACATGTGGGTAAGAATGAGGGGCTACGCAATGCCGGGCGAAGACCTGGAGCAATATCAGATGGTTAGTAAGCTAAGGGCTTGTCTGTTATCTCTTCTTTCTTAAAGTTTTGCTCACTTCAGTCTCAGCCCAGAAGCATTTGAGCATCGCCATCATGTGGTGCAGAAAGAAGCACTCCAGGCACTTCAACATCGCCATCATGTGGTGCAGAAAGAAGCACTCCAAGCACTTCATCATTGCCATCATGTGGTGCAGCTTTCTGCCTCTTGGGGATGATAACCAACAGCCGTATTAGTGGCCCTTCATAGTCAATAGACCATTGTAATGCGCATGCCCCTTGTTATATGGCAGAGGCCAAGAACCGTGATTCGAGTTAAAAATTATAATTAACTCTGAGTATCGGTATGGATAGTCGCAATCAGCGGCGTAACGGCACATGCTAGCTATTATTGTTGGCTTTGCCGAAGCTTTCTTAAAATCTATGATAGAAGGCTAGATCAGCACTACTCCTTCCCTCGGCGGGGAGCTCAATTATGGTACCAGAGTCGGGTTTGGACGTTCTAATAGATTAGAAACGTCCAAGTTCGAATTGCGAAGGTCTCTTTGCATGTCGAGGTATTTCGCGAGCTCGAAAAGATAAGAATTTGCCAAGTGGAGTTGACCGGCCGTCGCATCCCAAATTGGTATACGAGCAAGGTAATATCTGCGTCTTGGGATATGTTAGCTTGCTGGGCTTACCAAGCAGAGTTGGGAGGAAGAACTTGAAGGTTGTATACCTTGATAATGGCGCGTTTGGTTAAGCCGGGAATCAAAGCATGGATAATTATTGACCAAGTATACTTTTAATACTTGTAGTCAATTTATTCCAGCTCCAAGACTGTAAAGCAAGTAGCAAAATTGTAGCGATGTGAAGTTAATGAAGTAATGATATTATTGATTCGAGAAGATGTGTATCATAAAAAGAATTGGTGGGGGAAAATTAAGGTCTCTGAGAAATGGAAATTAATGCCACAACAAAAACGCGAAATGGCGCGTCAAAATTTTTCGCTGATACACAACGCGGTAGCACCTACATAATGACGTTGTCTCCAGGCTTCCACAGTCTACGTACCTAACTAACTTAGGTCCCTAGGAAGCATCAATCTACCTAATCCG